>JAGFNQ010000221.1:301887-452292 GCA_024364735.1 Boesenbergia rotunda
CGCTTCACATAAGCGGACAACCCCATATCTTAAGGTGAGTTAAGTGAGGTTTCTTACTATTCCATTCTCATATGGAGTAGTAGAGACTACCTTGGTCGGGACTCTGTTTAGCAAGTAAACAGCTGTCTTAAGTGCATAGCCCCAAAAGGATTTTGGAAGAGTTGCATGATTCATCATGGACCTAACCATGTCCATCAAGGTTCGGTTACGCCTCTCAGATACACCATTATGCTGTGGTGTATACGGCGGAGTCCATTGGGACAATATCCCATTGTCCCTAAGATAATCTTGAAACTCTTGACTTAAGTATTCACCACCCCGATCGGATCGAAGTATTTTAATACTTTTGCCAAGTTGTTTCTCTACTTCATTTCTGAACTCTTTGAATTTCTCAAAAGCTTCAGATTTGTGTTTCATCAAGAACACATACCCGAATCGTGAGTGATCATCGATAAAGGTAATGAAGTAGCTATAGCCTCCTTGTGCAAGAGTTGACATTGGTCCACATACATCAGTATGTATTAGACCAAGCAATTCTCCCACTGGATTACCTTTTCCGGAAAAGGGTAATTTGGTCATCTTGCCTTTTAAGCATGATTCGCATGTATCAAATGAACCGGGTTCAAATGATTCCAGAATTCCACATCGGTGTAATTCGGTCATGCGTTTCTTACTTACATGGCCAAGACGGCAATGCCAAGTGTAGGAGTCTATTCGATTATCTATTCGAGCACGTTTGTTGCTAACTTCGATATTGAAAACGTCACTGGATAAATCTAACGTGTAGATGCCATTGCACAAAGTTCCATTCCCATAAAGAACGCCATTTAAAGTTATGTAACAACAATTGTTACTAAAAGTTAAATGATAACCTTTTCATTCAACATGAAATAGATACAATGTTCTTTATTAACGAAGGAACGAAATAACAATTATCCAATTCTAAGACACGTCCAGTGGGGAGCTTTAGCAAATATGTTCCGATGGCAACAGCAGCAATCTTTGCTCCATTCCAACTCGCAAATCGCTTCTCCTTTGACGAGTCTTCTTCTATTCCTTAGCCCCTGTATGTCATTACATATATGTGAGCTACACCCAGTATCAAGTACCCAGGTATTTGAGGAAATAGAGTGACATTCAATAACGAAGATACCTGAAGAGGATGGGGCATCGGATGCCTTCTTCTTCAAGGACTCAAGATAAACCTTGCAGTTTCTTCGCAGTGACCCTCCTTGCCACAATGATGGCAAGTTCCTTTTGGTTTCTTTCAGTCTTTTGGCCTTTTTCTTCTTCCCTTTATTCTGTTCTTGGCCTTCCTCTTAGAACCTTTCTTCGAGGAACCAACTAACAGTACCGTCTTTTGATCCGCTTTACAGAAGGCTCTACAGTCTTCAGCAGGTTGAGCAACTCAGGAATGGTGGTCTCAGTTTGTTCATCCGATAGTTCATCACAAATTGTGAATAACTTTGGCAAACAACTCAGAATTAAGTCAATACTTAGTTCATGATCCATTGCAAAACGAGTGGCTCAGTCGCTCAATGTACCCCAACATCTTTAACACAAACTGCGAGGCAGAAGTGCCTTCCTGCATCTTAGTGGTGAAGAGGAGTCTGGAGACTTCGAACCTTTCGGATCTCGCCTGCTCTTCAAACAACTCATAAGATGGAAGATGATGGTATAAGCATCCATATGCTCATGCTGCTTTGCAGCTCAGGTACCATAGAGGCTAGCATGATGCAACTCGCAAGTTCAGAATCGGTCACATGTTTCTGATAGGCCAACATTGGTCTGGAGTTGCATTCTCTGGAGGATGGGTGGGAAGTTGATCTTCAAGGACATAAGCAAGCTTCTCTGCCTTAGGACTATCCTTAGGTTTCGAAGCCAGTCCATGAAGTTCGGCCCAGTCAGTTTATTGGTGTCCAAAATGGAACGCAAGTTTAGAGAAGACATGATCGAGTGATTATCCTAGAAATACAAATTGAGTTTATGTGAGAAGAATGATTAAAGAATGTATCAACATACATAATAAAATCCTATTTATTTTTCAAATTGAATAACCCTTTTTATCAATTCGGGAGATCGTAGGAACATCTCCAAATAGGTTGATATCCAACCATAGATAAGAACAACCATGCTGTGGCCATCAAGTTTTCTTAGCTATGAAGGTAGGTAATTATACCGATTACATATCACATATATGTAACTATCACTTTATGCTATCAACTAATTGAATGTTTGCATAAATCATTGGGTTGTTAACTCATTAACAAGTATGCACATTATACATAGCACCCAACTGCACCTCTCTTTACATCGACCTTGGCTGTGGCACAACAAATCGATGCTCCAAGCTTAAGGCTGACCCATTAATCAAGAAATAGTTTTAATATGGTTGGAGCTCATTCAACCGTTTAGTCAGGCTTGGATGTGTCCAACAACCAAAACTAAGGATTGACCTCTGACTCCAACTATATTATTCATAAACTAATTCCATGGTTTGAACATGTTGAGGTTCAAGTCGGGCATGGATGTGTCCATCAACCCAAACGAGAAACAAAACTCCGGTTCTAACCATATTAATGGAAGGTGTTAGCCTTAATATTTTGTAAGGGGTTTTGGGTCTCATCTTTTCTAAGCACATTCATGACATATGATTCTGTCATGACTAACGATTTCCTTAATAAAGTATGTATGTGACTTAAGTTATCAAGTCTCATTAATTGAATTAGGAACCGGATTTCCTAATTCTAATTTCATACTTCATTAAAGGAATTGTTTTGGGAAAAAATTTCCTAAATTGTCATAATCAATTTCGGAAATAATATGTTTAAGACTTTGATTTCTCTAAATCAAATCTTATTAATTTAAGAGGCAATTCCCTTAATTCAACGACATATTATTTTCATGAAAATCTCAATTAAGAAAACTCTATAGGAAAATATTTTCCTAATTAATTTTGGAGACAACAATATGTAAGAGCATCACCTCTTAAATCATATTTTATTCATGGATTTAATTAATTACAACAAATCGTTTTCTAAGGGTGGCTCCCCGAGGCTCAGATACCCAAAGAAAAATAATTTGTTGTAAATCCAATTGGACGGCTCCCCGGGCTCAATCCAAATCAAACATGACAATTTCAATTAAAATTGGGAAATTAAATTACAACAACTAGCTTTAAATTGGACGGCTCCCCGAGGCTCAATCCAAAATAAAGAATTTTGTTGTCAATTTAAAGACCAATTCAAATTTAATTGTCAATTAACTGTCCATGAATTTGTCTAGACTTTCTTAAAAGAAAGTGCCCAAAATTGCGAGATTTCATAAATTGGTTTTCAGAATAATTGTAAGTTTCTGGTACAAAGAAAACTTACATATTTCCAAATTGGAAAATTTCTAAAATAGAAAATTTCCAAAATTGGAAAGTTTCCAAAGATGGGAAGTTTTCACAATTATTATAAAATTTCAGAAACTAGGAAATTTCAAAAGTTTGCGAAATTTCATGAGGATTTCCAAACTTTGAAATTCCTAAATCTAAAATTTATTATAATTGGAAAGTTTCCATAATTGAAAATTTTTCCAAAATTGAGATCATGACAAAGTTTTCCGCAAAACAATTATATGATTATGTCGAACACTAACCGGCTCTGATACCACTGTTGGGACCGGGTGCATGTCGACAAGGATACGGGTTCGTAAAATTTTAAATTTTTACGTGCAGCGGAAGAATTAGCATAAAATAATTTCCTAAATTATTTTAACCACGTATCTAGCATGCAACCTTATGATGTGTTGACATAATCATAAATTAAAACTTTGCGGAAAAGTAAACTAATTTACTAAGTACCTCTCGTAACTCGAAGTAAGGGACGAGATCCAACCGTAGCGTCCCTTGGAAGCTCCGCCTCTATTCGCGTCCACGCCGAGTTCTCTTCGGGATGACTTCGCAAAGCCACGAGTTTTGTGTCGACGAGAACTACTAGATTCTCCGAAGACACAACTAGAAGATCAAGAAAGAAGAAAGGAAACTAACCACCAAGAATCGGAATCCAAATTCCGGAAAGAAGGAGATGCGATCCGCTTCTTCTTCTTCTTCTTCTCCTTCTTGATGGAAGCTCGCCGGCCCTAGGAGAAGCGCCACCCTAGGTGGAGGAAGTTGCGCCGGCCCTAGGCTTGCAAAGGGGCGCCGGCCCTAGGTCCAAGATGGGTGCCGGCCCTAAGGGGAAGAGAGAATAAGAGAGAGAGGAGAGATTAGCTCTATACCAATTGAAACTCAATTGATTGGAATTAAGGGCTTGCCTTTGGTTCCTTTATATAGTATCATCTCCCTTGCCAAGTCTCCTCTTTAACGGAATTTTACATAAGAAATTTATCCTATAAATTCTCTTATTAATTATTCCGTTTAAGCCAAGTTTTATTATAACTAACTTTATAATAAAACAAATTATTCTTTCTTTAATTATGGAATAAATTTTATAAGAAATTTATAAATTTTTCTTTTATGGAAAAATCAATTCATAATTGATTTTATAAAATTAAAATAAACCACTCCACGGATTATTTTAATTTCCCAAAAAGAAATAAATTTCTATAAATTTATTTATATAAATTTCTTTATACAAATTTATTTATCCATAATTTATAAAACAAATCGGCTAGATTTATTTTATTAATTAAACCAATTAAATTGGTTTTCTTCCCCTTTAATGGCCGGCCACAACAAAGAGGTTTGGCACCCTCTTTGGCCGGCCAAACCAACCCGAACCGATCGCGAATTAAACTCATTTAATTCGCCCAATAAGCCTTCAAAAGACTTAGCCATTTTTAGCTTCCATTGCGCCTCTGACAAATTCAGATTCGACTTATTTCTCTTGATCGGAAAATCTAATTTTCAACTCGTTTTAAATCCCTCGGATTACTCGTAGTGCGTGTGACTAAATAGGCTTTCGATTTATGTTGGCCGTCTATAATCAACAAATTATAGAACGATCATGAGTGGCACCTAGTAGTACATCATGACCCCCAATTAATCGAAAGATCAACGGTTTGACCTCAGAAGAAATTATTCTGAAACCCTTCAGCAGCTCTAATGAATCGTGCCTCATTCCCTTCACCACCTTATACCCACTTGGTTCAGGACACGGTCTATATGTGTCAGTCCCCACTAGGCTGACTACGTCACACCTAGCCCAAGTAGTGTCTTTCTCGTCCTTTGGATTTCTAATTACTCTCATGTATTTAAGAGACTCGCACTCTAAACATGATATACTCTGGCCAGAGGTTTTGAGTAACAATCCGACGATAGGCCTGGGTATACATCTCCTCGCAAGGAGTGGTGAATCCTTTGTAGGCTGTTCAAACATCTTCGGGCACTTCGGCTTATACCCAATCATCCTGGGTCCACACCTCCTTGGAGATGCTTGCTTAAGATGTTAAAGTATAAGTCTCCATGACCAAGATGACTTGAACACCGCAAGTCAAAGGAACATCGCACTTAAGCTGCAGTAAGAACTTCATTGACATATCTACATGTAGATTCCCATATGAAGTCTTACAGCTAGTCACTCCAATGAACTAGTTCCCTTAACTAGCATCCATGTTTATCTCCGGACATCCCAATGTCACCAGCCAGTGAGAATCAGCTGATTAGAGAATAACCCATGCTAGTCTCAACAGAATTGATAGTGTCCGTATTTATCAATTCATCGACTAGGGATATTTTCAATACTTCACAATTGCACATTTAGAGATAGTCACTAGTTGTGATCCCATCACAAATTCTCTTATGCTGTGAATTGTATTGCGGACATTCAGTAGATGAGTTCAAGATCCCAATCAAATACACAAAACATGTATACTCAAATAGTGAATTATCATTTATTAATATAAATGTTTACATCATAAGGCGATTGCCTTAGGACACTTCTCTCATATCACTAACAGTATCTACACGTTAGATTTATCCGTTGACGTTTTCAATATCGAAGTTAGCAACAAACGTGCTCGAATAGATAATCAAATAGACTCCTATACGTGGTATTGTCGTCTTGGCCATGTAAGTAAGAAACACATGACCAAATTACACCAATGTGGAATTCTGGAATCATTTGAACCCGGTTCATTTGATACATGCGAATCATGCTTAAAAGGCAAGATGACCAAATTACCCTTTTTCGGAAAAGGTAAACCAGTGGGAGAATTGCTTGGTCTAATACATACTGATGTATGTGGACCAATGTCAACTCTTGCACAAGGAGGTTATAGCTACTTCATTACATTTATCGATGATCACTCACTATTCGGGTATGTGTTCTTAATGAAACACAAATCTGAAGCTTTTGAGAAATTCAAAGAGTTCAGAAGTGAAGTAGAGAAACAACTTGGCAAAAGTATTATGATACTTTGATCCGATCGAGGTGGTGAATACTTGAGTCAAGAGTTTCAAGATTATGTTAGGGACAATGAGATATTGTCTCAATAGACTCCGCCATATACACCACAGCATAATGGTGTATCTGAGAGGCGTAACCGAACCTTGATGGACATGGTTAGATTTATGATGAATCATGCAACTCTTCCAAAATCTTTTTGGGGCTATGCGCTTAAGACAGCTGTTTACTTACTAAACAGAGTCCCGACCAAGGTAGTCTCTACTACTCCATATGAGACGTGGAATAATAAGAAACCTCATTTAACTCACCTTAAAATATGGGGTTGTCCTGCTTATGTAAAGCGGACTGTATCAGACAAATTGGATGCTAAGTCTGATAAATGTCTATTTATTGGATACCCTAAGGAAACGAAAGGTTACCAATTCTATCATCCCTTGGAACAAAAGGTGTTTGTTTCAAGGCATGCTATATTTCTGAAAAAAGAATTTCTTTTACAAGAAAACAGTGGGAGTAGCATTGAACTTGAAGAAGTTTAAGAAACTCCAATAGACATTACAGAGACGCATAGTCTAGACCCACAACCAATAACTCATAATGATGAGCTATCAGTTGAACCTAAAACAACACCACTTCTTCGTAGGTCTGATAGGATACGCAATATTCCAGAGAGATACGGATTTCTCATATGTGAATCGAACGACGTGTTACTCGTTAACAGTGACGAACCTATCAGTTATGAAGAAGTTCTGATAAATTCAGAAAGGGATAAATGGCTTGAAGCCATGAAGTCGGAAATGAATTCCATGTACGAAAATCAAGTATGGGACTTGGTTAACCCGCCTGAAAGGATTAAGCCCTAAGGGTGCAAGTGGGTTTTCAAGAAGAAAACCGACATGGAAGGTAATGTTGTTACCTTTAAGGCTAGATTAGTGGCAAAAGGATATCGTCAGAAACAAGGAATTGATTATGACGAAACCTATTCGCCAGTAGCTATGCTCAAATCCATTCGGATGCTCCTGGCCATAACAGCTCATTATGATTATGAGATATGGCAAATGGATGTGAAAACAGCTTTCCTTAATGGAAACCTGCTTGAGGATGTATACATGATACAACCTGAAGGTTTCACATCGGTTAATAAAACCAAAGTATGCAAGCTTCGACGATCCATATATGGACTAAAGCAAGCATCCAGGAGCTGGAACATCCGTTTTGATGAGACAATCAAAGAGTTTGATTTCTCACAAAATCCTGATGAACCTTGTGTATACAAGAAGGTTAGTGGGAGTGCAGTCGTATTCCTAGTGTTATATGTCGATGACATTTTACTAATAGGAATCGATATATCGGTCTTACAGTCAGTTAAAATTTGGTTGTCCAAAACATTCTCCATGAAAGACCTGGGAGAAGCAACCTATATCCTTGGGATTAGAATCTATAGAGATAGATCAAAATGGTTACTTGGTCTTTCGCAGTCTACATATATAGACCGAGTGCTAGAAAGGTTTAGCATGTCGGAATCCAAGAAAGGTTACCTTCCCATCAGGCATGGGATCAACCTTTCAAAGTCTATGTGTCCGCGCACAGAAGACGAGAGGATTTGCATGAATAAGATTCCTTATGCATCCGCGATAGGATCTATCATGTATGCTATGTTATGTACTAGGCCCGATGTATCATATGCTCTGAGCGTCACAAGCAGATACCAGTCTGATCCAGGAATGGATCATTGGGCGGCTGTCAAGACAATCCTCAAGTACTTAAGAAGAACTAAGGATGTATTCCTAATATATGGAGAAGGTGATATGATAATACATGGATATACAAACGCCAGTTTCTAGACATATAAGGATAACTCCAAATCTCAGTCCGGATACGTATTTATTTTGAACGGAGGCGCAGTAAGCTGGAAAAGTTCCATGCAAGACACTGTAGCGGATTCTACCACGGAAGCGGAATATATTGCAGCTTCGGAAGCAGCATAGGAAGCAGTCTGGATCAAGAAGTTTGTCTCAGAACTTGGTGTGGTTCCAACCATTGATGAAGCAATACCGGTTTACTGCGACAACAATGGAGCTATTGCACAAGCAAAGGAACCAAGGTCTCATCAGCGATCCAAACATGTGCTTCACCGCTATCATCTGATCAGAGAGATTATAAGTAGGAATGATATACAAATTGAGAAAATTCCCATTGAAAGGAATGTAGCGAATCCTTTAACTAAGGTCTTGCCTCAAAGTAAGTTTGAGGGTCATGTTAGAGCCTGTGGTATTGGGTACCGTAGCGATTGGCATTAGGCTAAGTGGGAGTTTGTTAGTGATATGAGAGAAGTGTCCAAAGGCAATCGCCTTATGATTGTAATCATTTATTTTAATAAATGAACATTCACTATTTGAGTATACATGATTATTTGATTAAGATCTTAAGCTCATTTACTAAATGTCCGCAATACAATTCATAGCATGAGAGAATTTGTGATGAATTCACAACTAGTGATTATCTCTACATGTGCAATTGTGAAGTATTGAATTGTCCCTAGTCGATGAATTGATAAATACGGACACTATCAGTTCTGTTGAGACTAGCATGTGTTATTCTCTAATCAGCTGATTCTCACTGGCTGGTGACATTGAGATGTCCGGAGATAAACATGAATGCTAGTTAAGGGAACTAGTTCATTGGAGTGACTGGCTATAAAACTTCATATGGTAGTCTACATATAGATATGTCAGTGAAGTTCTTACTGCAGCTTAAGTGCGATGTTCCTTTGACTTGTGGTGTTCAAGTCATCTTGGTCATGGAGACTTATACTTTGACATATTAAGCAAGCATCTCCAAGGAGGTGTGGACCCAGGATGATTGGGTATAAGTCGAAGTGCCCGAAGATGTTTGAACAGCCTACAAAGGATTCACCACTCCTTGCGAGGAGATGTATACCCGAGGACTATCGTCGGATTGTTACTCGAAGCCTCTGGCCAGAGCATGACATATTCAGAGTATGAATCTCTTAAATACATGAGAGTAATTAGAATCCATAGGACGAGGAAACGTTACTTGGGCTAAGTATGACGTAGTCTGCCTAGTGGGGACTGACACACATAGACCATGTCCTGAACCAAGTGGGTATAAGATGGTGAAGGGAATTAGGGACGATTCATTATAGCTGCTGAAGGGTTTCAGAATCATTTCTGAGGTCAACCGTTGATCTTTCAATTAATTGGGGATCATGATGTACTTCTAGGTGCCACTTATGATCGTTCTATAATTAATTAGTTAATTATGGACGACCAACATAAATTGAAAGCCTATTTGGTCACACGCATAACGAGTAATTCGAAGGATTTAAAACGAGTTGAGAATTGGATTCTCCAATCGAGATAGACTATTTTTGGTAAGTCCAATCAATAGTTAAAACTGAATTTATTTCAGACGCATCGGAAGCATAGAATGGCTAAGTCTTTTAAAGACTTAATGGGCGAATTAAATAAGTTTAATTCATTAAGGGATTTGATCTAATTAGGGTTAGATGGGCCGGACAAGGAGGAGGGCCTCCTCTCTTCTTGTCATGGCCGACCACCACCATAAGAGGATAAGGCTATTTTGGTTTGTTTTATAAAATAGACCAAAGGTTGGTTTATTTTATAAAAGGTTATATAAATTTTATATAAATTTTTATATAATGAACCATGAGTTGGTTTGTTTAATAAAATTTATATAATGAACCAATGGTTGGTTTGTTTTATAAAATTTTATATAATGAACCAATGGTTGGTTTGTTTTATAAATTTTATATAATCATGCCAAAAGAAAGATAGACTTGATTATGGATTGATTGAGAAATTATTCCATAATCAAGAAGAAGAAGTTTGATCATGAGAGCCTTGATTATGGATTGATTGAGAAATTATTCCATAATCAAGGAGAGGTTTGCTTGGGAATTAAGAAACCTCTCCCTATATAAAGGACCCAAGGGGTGCCATGGAAGATGATCCATCCAAGAATTGCTTGGGCTCTCTCCTCTTCTTCTCTCCCTCTCTCTTGGCCGGCCATAGGCCTTCCTTCTTTCTTCTTGCCGTGAGCACAAGGAGAAGCATCAAGGCGACGAAGTTCTTCCTTGCGACAATCTTCCTCTTCGGCCAACCTTGGTGGTGAGTCTTTCGATTTGATTACTCTCTCGGTTTTCGTCGTGTTCACGAAGAATCTAGTAGTTCTCGTGAACACGAAACTCGTGGCTTAGTGAAGTCATCCCGATGATACAAGGCGTGGATACGAATAGAGGCGGAGCTTTCAAGGGACGCTAACGGTTGGATCTCGTCCCTTCTTCCAAGTTACGCAAGGTAATTCGTAGAGTAATTTCCTTTTCTGCAAAAATTTTATATTACGATTATGTGAACACATTGCATGCTTAGGATATGTGTTAGAATAATTAAGGAAATTATTCATGCTTTTGTTTCCGCTGCATTTAATTATGTAACAATTACAATACGTGTCCGCGTCGGCATGCACCCGGTCCCAACAGTGGTATCAGAGCCGATTAGTGTTCGACATAATCATATAATTGTTTTGCGGAAAACTTTGTCATGATCTCAATTTTGGAAAATTTTCCAATTATGGTAAATTTTAGATTTAGGAATTTCAAAGTTTGGAAATTCTCATGAAATTTCGCAAACATTTGAAATATCTCTGTTTCTGAAATTTTATGATAATTGTGAAAACTTTCCATTTTTGAAAACTTTCCAATTTTGGAAATTTCCTAATTTTTGGAAATTTTCCAATTTTGGACATACGTAAGTTTTTTTTGTACCAGAAACTTACAATAATTCTGAAAACTTTTTAATTTTGGAAACTTTCCATTTATGGAAAACTCGTAATTTTGGGCACTTTCTTTTCATGAAAGTCTAGACATTTTATGGAAACATTAAATGACAATTAAACTCAAATTGGTTTTTAAATTATTAACAAAATTCTTTACTTTGGGGAGTGCCTCGGGGAGCCACCCAAATTAAAGTTAGTTGTTATAATTTAATTTCCTATTTTGAATATGAATTGTTAAAATTAATTTGGGTAGGCCTCGGGGAGCCATCCAAATTATATTATTAACAAGTTCTTTAATTGTCAAGTTTAATTTGGTTATGCCTCGGGGAGCAGGCCAAATTAGATTTACAATAAATTTCTTTTCTTTGGGGAGTGCCTCGGGGAGCCACCCAAAGTAAATAATTTGTTGTAATTAATTATCCATAAATAAAATATGTGATCAAATCTTAAAAATTTTTGAGGTGATTCTCAAACGATAATTTCCTTATTTGATTTATGAGGTGATGCTCTTGTTGGATCGTGAAAACCGATAGAGGGGGGGTGAATATCGGAAATCGTTCGGATTTTCGTAAAGAGCACGTACGCAGCGGAAATAAAATAAAACAATCACAGCACAAAGACACAGTCGATTTACTTGGTTCGGAGCCTGTGTCGACTCCTACTCCAAGGCCCACGGTCATTGACCGTATACTTTGGGCAATTCTATATACGCGCAAATCAGTTTACAATAATTTATTACAAGTAAGTGCACTAACAATAATAATAAAAAATTTGATCTTCGTTACCGACGTCCGGAGTGGATTGACTCTTTCGGGGTAGTGGGACGTCGTCGGCTCGAGTTGGAGTGTTTCCGGAGCAAGGCACGAGCGTAGAAGATCTTTGGGCCGTTGAGAGAACAGTTGTCCTGAAGCCTTGGTCGAAGGCCCTTTATATAGGGCCTGGGGGCGCCCGGGACGTCGGGGGCGCCCCCCACGTGGCCTCTGATCCGCAGAGCTCTCGGTCAGTATCTATCCTCTGGATCCGCTTTGACCGGGGCGCCCAGAGCGCTCGGGGCACCCGCATTGACCGGGTCAAAGTCCTATCTCCTTGGCTTCGAGGGGTTCGGGTTCGATGTTGCGCATGGGGGCGCCCGCAGCGCAGGGGCGCCCGGGAGCAGCGCGGGCGCCCGGGAGCACGGGGGTGCCCCGCCCAGCAGCTATTCGAACCCTTTTTCCTTTGACATGTTTTGTATGTACCTTGGGGGCGCCCGGGACACTCCGGGCGCCCTACTCAGCCTTTGCCTCTCTCCTTTGAGGCTTTCTGAGCTGCAGACGCACGTTCCTTCGGTCCTGCATCCAGGGTTAGTCCAAAACACCATGCAACAATAGAATATTTATTTATACAGCCTTAGCTGTCTTGGTTCTAACTTGGTCTCCAAAATGGAGCCCTAGGTCGAACCGACGCCTACTGTTTCCTCGACGGGGAACGCGTCCTCACCTACTCTTCTCGGGAGAATTTACCTGATGCCAACCGTTCCTCTGGTTGGACTTTTGCCTGACGGTCCTTTGTCAGGTCTTGGATACCGAGCTGTCCTTCGCCTGGTGTCTAGCTGTCCTTCGCTAGGGCTTTGTTTCCTGGCAGCCCTTCGCCAGGTGCCTAGCAGCCCTTCGCTAGGACTTGGTTTCCTGGCAGCCCTTCGCTAGGACTTTGTTTCCTGGCAGCCCTTCGCCAGGTGCCTAGCAGCCCTTCGCTAGGACTTGGTTTCCTGGCAGCCCTTCGCTAGGTGCCTAGCAGCCCTTCGCTAGGATTTTGTTTCTGCACACTCAAGTAACAACATTAGATCACAAATAACACTTAACTTTGAATCCTTTGCCAATATCAAAACAAGGTTCGATATGGTGCTTCCTGCACCAACAATCTCCCCCTTTTTGATTTATGGCAACACAATTCAAAGTTAAGTAAAAACTTATAATAGTTAATAAAAGAAGGTAAAAACACAATGAAGTATAAGAAAAAACACAATGAAGTATATCAAAAAAAATTTATCTTCAAAAAATTTATTTTTCTCATACTCCCCCTAAAACCCTGAATACTTGCAAAATCCTTAACTTTGGCCTTTCCTCCCCCTTTGACATATATCAAAAACAAACATGGGTGTTCAAGGTATTTAACAGGGATTTTTGAGTTTTCCTAAGTGCTTCATGTCTTTAACAAATTGTTTTTCAAAAAATGGAGTAAAAGCATTTTCACTAACAAAACTTGTTTCAAATTTTAGGCAAAATTTTTCAAAATTTAGGCAAAATTTTGAAGCTAGATTTCCCTTAAACAAAGTTTCAAATTTTGAGAATTGGGAATAAATTTGTTTACTAAGGAAAATTTTACTTAGGAGAAAAATATGTGCTCAAAAAGTTTGAAAAACACTTAGAAATACTTCGAAATTTTTGAAGCATTTGTAAAAAAAAATTCCTTTCTCTCTTTTCTTTTTCTCCCCCTTAATGTGAAATTTTTCTTCTTATGTTTTAGACCATTCTAAGAAAAACTTTCTTTGAAAAGGGGAAAAAAAATTTTAAGAAAGAAATTTTTAATTTCACTTTTTCTACTCTCCCCCTTGGTCTTATATCAATAAAAACTTTGTAAAATATATTTTGAAAGAAATTTAAATTTGTGTATCAGAGCTTGTGAAAAAAAATTGAGCGAAGTAATGTCAAGTGTTATGATAATTAAAATTTAGAAAGACTGAAAAATTTATGTTCAAAATCATAATTGGAGTCAACAATAAGTTTACTTGTTCTGAATATTTTGAAAAATGCACAAGAATGCAAGTACTTTATTGAGCTTTTGAAAGGCATAAGTATTTTGAAAGATATTATGAATTTGAAAAACATAAGTACTTTTAAAATATTAAAGAAAATTACTAAAATTACTTGACTTATCTTTTTGAAAGTACTTACACATAATCTTTTACTTGCTTTGGTTTCTTTTCCAGTCTGACACAATCCTAGGAAACCTTGTTAACTACAAGGAAATTTCCTTAAGTATCCTGGAAATTTTCCAACTCAAGTAAATATTATTTCCAAAAGAATTTTGATAAGCCAAAATGATAGTATTTTGAAAATATATGCAAGTACATTTTGTAAAATGTATCAACTTTGGAGGTACAATATTTTACTAGACTTGGTTTATTTTCCAGTCTAACACAATCCTAGGAAGCCTTGTTAACTACAAGGACCTTTCCTTAAGTGTCCTGGAAAATTTTCCAAAGTCAAGTAAATATTAATTTCAAAAGTATTCTCAATAGATTTTTAAAAGTATTCCAAAGTCACGTAAAATTTTGAAAGTGATGATATATATAAGCAAAATGATTTTACAGGATAGTATTTTGAAAGAGTAATCGTTTAAGTTTTCAAAAGGATTTTAAAAGTGCAATGCATGAAAGCATATAATTTTGAAAATGCTCAATAATTCTTTTAATTTGATCTCCCACTTAACTCGACCCAGTCCTAGGAAGCTTGTTGACTACAAGCGATCTTCCTCTGAGTCTTAAGGTTTGATTCAAATTATACGAATTATCTAATAATTTTAAACTTGTTAGAAATAATTTCTTTTGATTTAGACTCCCCCTAAATTTAACACATCCTCGGAGTCTTTGTAGATCATTAAGTAGACCTTCCTTTGTGTCTTTAGGGTTTACTAAAATCAAAAGAATAGTTTTGAATACTAGCATGGTAATATAATTTTAGAAAATTCAGTTTGAAATGAAAGATAATTTTAAAGCATAAACTCTATTTTTGAAAAACATTTTGAAATGATAATGGTTTTTTTTAAAGCACAATTTTAGAAAAATATAGTGATTATTTGAAAACATAAAAAAAAATTTTAAGTCAAAAAAAAATAAATATCTAAGCCCGGACTGTAGACAAAAAAATATCCTAAGTAATCCCTAGGGTGACTTTTTGCCATACAAGAGTAAACTAATTTTCAAAAAAAAGTTTGTATAATGGTAAAGGAAAGAAATAAATGTTATGAAATAAATTTCAGGTTAGTGAACAAAAGAGACTTGATTTTAATTACAATGATTTGAAACATTGACTCTTAGTTAAAAAGTTAAATTTGATTTTTGTGAAAATGAAAATTTAGAGGGTTAAGTTTGTTCAGTTGAATTAAATTTTGAATTTGATTGAATTAAATTTAATTGATTTAATTGATTTAATTAAGATTTAATTGAATTTAATTGATTTAATTAAGATTTAATTGAATTTATTGATTTAATTAAGATTTAATTGAATTTAATTGATTTTAATTGAATTAATTAAATTTAATTGTTTTAATTAAGATTTAATTGAATTTAATTGTTTTAATTAAGATTTAATTGAATTTAATTGACTTAATTAAGATTTAATTGAATTTAATTGACTTAATTAAGATTTAATTAAATTTAATTGACTTAATTAAGATTTAATTGACTTTAATTGTTTTAATTAAGATTTAATTGAATTTAATTGACTTAATTAAGATTTAATTGAATTTAATTGACTTAATTAAGATTTGGTTTGATTAATCTGAATTAGTTGGTTGGGTTGGACTCAACTTTTAGGTCCTAAGCATCTCACCCATTTCTAAGTGACAAAACAGGATATCCTTAACTGTTTTGTGAGATGCATATAGAAGGATTTAAAAAGACCATGATTAATTTTGAAAAGTTAAATTAATTTTTTTTTAAATCCAATTTAAATTTGTTTTGAAAAGAGATATTTGAATCTAAAATTAACTGAAAATTTGTGTTAGATTCGAATTTAACAAAGAGTAAATTGAATTTGAATTTCAAAAATTGGCTTCCAGGTCTTGGCGAGGCACTAGGCCTTCTTTGGTCGTAGCCTTATGGGATCATCCACCCTTTCCTAGACAAAGCCTTTTAGTGAAATTTCATCTTCAAAATTCCTTTTTGGTAAATTCTGGTCTAACTAGTTTGGGTCTTGGATCGGTAGCTTCGGCTAGTTCCGCCAAGATGGCTTCCCTAACGTACTATCATCTCACCTCCACCCAATACTATGTTGTTCAAATTTCAATTAATTGATTTAGTCCTTACACTAACCAATCCTAATTCTAAGCAGAAAAATAAAAAGAAACACATAATTAAAACAAACAATTGTCTAAGTAAGGTCACAATTGGAGTAATACTCCGGATTTTCGAAATCAGCAAGATTATGAATTAAGTTTTCTAACTTATTGACCTTATGTTTTAGGGTTTCATTTTCTTGTTTCAATTTTCTGAAGTTTGCTTTAATTAAGTTACATGAATCAATCACATTATTTAAGGTAAATAACGGATGTTCAAATACTGTAAATTTACCTTTGTCGATTGTTTGTGCGGCATTCTTGGTAGCTCTTTTATCTGTGCATTCACGTTGGTAATGCCCGAATTTCTGGCACTTGAAGCATTGGATGCGACTTTTGTCCCTTCGTGCTTTTGGTACTGGTTCCTTTGTCGCCATCGGTGGTGTCGTTTGAATCTTACGAGTAGGACACTCACTTTGGTAGTGCCCTCTCTCCCTGCATGTGTAACAAATTACATGATTTTTAAAATCTGATTTTACATTTTTACCTTTTGGTTCCCTATTGGGAATCTCCCCCTTGATTCTTGCCACCTCGGATTTAGACTCATCTTCTGATTTCGTGTCTGAGTCGGACTCGGGTACTGGTTGAAGCTCTTTCTTTGGTGGTTCTTTTGGAGTTTTCCCTGCAATGGAATTTATACCTTCCTCGACCATTACAATATCTGTTTGATTATTTAATTCAAATTTTGAAAAGAATTCAAAATTAGTTACCGTCTCAGTCAATTCGTCGTCTGATTCTGGATCGACTTTGGATTCGGGTTCAGACTCTGACTCGGCTGTTTGTGCTTGGACCGAAAGGGCAAGATAACTTACTTGATCTTCTTCTTCATTTGAGATCTCTTAATGAAGATTAATCAATTTTACCCAGATTTCTCTAGCACATCTGCATGGACCTACTAGCTTGAGTTGCTCCTTGGTTAGGCCACATTGTAGGATTGTAGTTGCCCTTGCATCGGTCTCAATTTGATTGAGGGTGTGTTCATCCAATTTGTCCCATTCGATTGATGACTCCTCTTCTACGGGTAACGAGAATCCCGTTTGGATGATCTGCCATAAGTCCATGTGGGCCATCAGAAGGGACTCCATTTGACATTTCCAAAACGTGAAGTTCTCGCCGGAGAATAGTGGTGGACGTGCACTGTTCCACTCTTGGTTGGCCATTCAATATAAACCTTGCACACAAACAAAATAACAAAAAATTGTACCAAGACTTGGTCTTGGATTAGTAGTGCGGGAGAAGGGAAGAAATAGCTCAAAATAAATGTTGCACGAATTTCGAGGCAGAATTATACTAAAATAATAAAAACAATTTATGATAAATTTTTGAAAGTATTAATTTTGTCAATTCTGATTAATGATGAAAAATTAAAAATTTAATGTAAAAAAAATTTGCTCGAATTAAGGTAGCACGAATTTCGAGGAAAATATTAAAATAATGAAAAAAAAAAGTTTGTGACAAATTTTCAAAAATTGTTCGTTTTATCAATTTTGACTTATAGTGAAAAAATGAGAATTCAAAATTGAAAAAGGCAGCCCTTCGCCAGGTGCCTAGCAGCCCTTCGCTAGGACTTGGTTTCCTGGCAGCCCTTCACCAGGTGCCTAGCAGCCCTTCGCTAGGACTTGGTTTCCTTGCAGCCCTTCGCCAGGTGCCTAGCAGCCCTTCGCTAGGACTTGGTTTCCTGGCAGCCCTTCGCCAGGTGCCTAGCAGCCCTTCGCTAGGACTTTGTTTCTGCACACTCAAGTAACAACATTAGATCACAAATAACACTTAACTTTAAATCCTTTGCCAATATCAAAACAAGGTTCGATATGGTGCTTCCTGCACCAACAGCTCTTACATATTGTTGTCTCCAAAATTAATTAGAAAAAATTATTTCCTATAGAGTTTATTTCCTTAAATAAGATTTTCATGATAATAATATGTGGTTGAATTAAGGGAATCTCTCTTAATTTAATAAGATTTGATTTAGAGAAATCAAAGTCTTAAACATATTATTTCCGAAATTGATTACGACAATTTAGGAAATTGTTTCCCAAAACAATTCCTTGAATAAAGTGTGAAATTAGAATTAGGAAATCTGGTTCCTAATTCAATTAATGAGACTTGATAAATTAAGTCACATACATACTTTATTAAGGAAATCATTAGAACATGACATAATTATATGTCATGAATGTGCTTAAAAGGAAAAGGATGAGACCCAAAACCCCTTACAAAATATTAAGGCCAACACCTTCCATCAATATGGTTAGAACCGGAGTTTTGTTTCTCGTTTGATGGACACATCCATGCCCGGCTTGAATCTCAACATGTTCAAACCATGGAATTAGTTTATGATTAATATAGTTGGAGTCAGAGGTCAATCCTTAGTTTTGGTTGTTGGACACATCCAAGCCTGACTAAACGGTTGAATGAGCTCCAACCATATTAAAACTATTTCTTGATTAATGGGTCAGCCTTAATCTTGGAGCATCGATTTGTTGTGCCACAACCAAGGTCGAACATACTTAGTAATGTAAGTTAAAATCTATACGTAGTTAGTAACAATATACAATAACATGCAAAAACAAGTAAATTTCAAAATAATGAATCTCGGATTTATATTTCATCTACCTGTTTTCCCCCTTCCTCTTACGTTTTGGTGTAGAGCTAGGATGAGTCACAAACATAGACTCCTTTCTTTTCGGCACACGATCAGCTCTACACCTCACAGTATCAACAATGGAAGATTGAAAGTGGCTGATGTTCACTACCAGAAACTTGCTCTTTATTCAAATCAGAAATAACATCTTTTATCACCAAATCAACATTATCATCAATGTTGGCAGTTGTCAATTCCACATTCAACTTCTACAACCCAGCAAGTTTATTTTCACCACCCACATCAACCTCAACAATCTTAGTCTCTTCTAAAATCAAATCCTCACTAACTTTTTCGGCCTCCAGATCAGTGCTCTTAATTGCAACAATTGGTTCAAGCAACTGAAGGATCGTCTAGGCGTGCTAGAGGGGGGGTGAATAGCACTTTTCGGATTTGATCTCTACAAATTTGTTAGCGCAGTGAAAACAATATGCAAATGAAAATGAATACAATGCTAACACTTATCGTTTACTTGGTATCCACCCAGATGGGTGACTAGTCCAAGGATCCACGCCGTGAGCACCATTTTCACTATGGAAAACTCTCCTTGAGGTGGAGAAACCTTTACAGTCGATCTTCCTCTTTTCAGAATACAGTAGAATACAAGAGAGGAAGTGGAAAATACTCTTTAGACTAGCAGCACTTCGACACTATACGGAACCGTACCGTGCACGTGCAAAAAGGTGCTCCTTTTATAGGTGAACAGGACAGACTCGCAGTCTGTCCAGCCCCGCACCAGTCGACTGCCCTTGAGCATTAATTGCTAGCCAAAGGCTAGTTTTTGGAGTATACCAGTCGACTGCCAAAATGCCAGTCGACTGGTCCGAGGCCGCAAACTTTCTGTGAGTTTTGGCAGTCGACTGGCCCAGATTCAGTCGACTGCCCTGCCTCACAGCTCAGCTCCAGCTACTCTGGACCTTCTCCTTCACGTGTGCCTTCAGGTCTGCTCCCTTGGCTTGCCCCTTGAAGGCCTCTTCCTCTGGCTATCGTCCCTCAGATGCGCACGCAAGCCTTCCCTTGGCTTGCCTCCATGCCACCCTTCACGTGTGCCCTTGAAGTCCATTTCCCGGCTTGCCCTTGGAGCTCTCCTCCCTCGGCTCTCGTCCCTCGGATATGTCCACCATGTGTGATTCTCCAAGTCCTGCAAACTCAATCACACACATCAAATACAACATAACACTCTAACCTTAAACATATTCACCCACACACATCAAAACTATGATCTTACAATCATTTAAGGGTTGATTGCCTCAACAATCTCCCCCTTTTTGATGTGTGGCAATATGTTTAAGTTAGAGATAAATAACAGCCACAATAACAATAGCAAAAGATAACAATTGAAAAAAATAAGACATAGTGACCCTAAGAGGTAA
This sequence comes from Boesenbergia rotunda, assembly GCA_024364735.1. NCBI lineage: Eukaryota > Viridiplantae > Streptophyta > Magnoliopsida > Zingiberales > Zingiberaceae > Boesenbergia > Boesenbergia rotunda. The sequence goes on from JAGFNQ010000221.1 coordinate 322,203, forward strand.
CCTCCCCCTTAATCTATGTCTTCTCCCCATTTTCAATTCTAATCACAATCCAAGTTAAGTTTCCACTTAACAACAACAACATTAAAAATATAAGACATATCAGAACCTAAGAGGTACTGTTGGACCGGTGCCGTCGATAGAGGGGGGGGGAATATCGACCGTGAAAAACTCTCCCAGAAACTTCGTAGAAAACTCGGATCGTTTTGAACATAGAACGTTAGTAGCACAGCGGAAAAGTAAATAAACAAAATAAAAGCAATACACAGGGACACAACGGGATTTATTTACTTGGTTCCCAACCCCCCAGGGTCAGTATGTCCAAGGCCTATGTACTCGGCGTGAGTCCACTATTGGTCTCCTTTCTGGAATTTCCGGAGGCGGAGAAAACCCGTCTTACAATGTAGAAGTACAAAAGTACAGAAAATTAAGTATGGAAAATTAAATGCAAACTGAACAAAACAAAGTTGAAGCTCGGCCGATCTGGACCTCCGAAGTGTCGCGCACTTCCTCCTAGAGCCTCCCGGTCACAGAGCCTCGTCTTTAGCATGTTGTCGTCGGTCAGAATGATCAGAATGACTTGTAGCAGTTGTGTCTGAAGCAGAGGAGTCGAAGCCCCTTTTATAGGCTTCCTACGGGCGCCCTGGACGCTGGGGGCGCCTCGATAAACTCGGCAACCCTTATCCCTGTGCCGACCTCGCTACAACTGATAAAACCTTTGACCAGGGTGCCCCGAACTACTCAGGCACCCTCATGAAGGCTTATCTGTGTTTCGGACTTGAAACAGCAAATACAGGTTTGAACCCGGGCGCCCCGGACCTTCCGGGCGCCCCGCTTGACACCTATTCTGCTTACTTCACCAAAACTGCCTTTTTAGTCTTTAGCTTGGGCGCCCCCATCAATGGGGGCGCCCTGGATGCATGGGGGCGCCCTGCTTCAGGGCTTCCAGCCTCCTGCTTTATCTTCCACTCTTAGTACCTGCAAGATACACAAACACAAACCACATATACATATAATATTAGCCTTAAGGACTTGGTTCGGACTTCGGATCTCCACGAAACCCTAGGTCGAACCGGCGCAAGTTCCCACCCCCGAGAATGCGCCTTTCACCTACTCCTTTCAGGAGACGGTTGCCACCCAGTCCTTCAGGTGGACTTTTGCTTAGCTTCCGATACCTCCGGACCTCGAGACGCCCAAACCCTGACCCGTCTCTACTCCTGTCCTTAGTCATCGCTCAGCTAAGTTGCTCAGTCCCTCGGACCAAGACTCCGTGCCCAAACCCTAGGTCCAGGACTTAGGTGCCCAACCTTCGGCCAAGTCTTCGTGCCCAATTCCCCGAACCAGGTCTTCGATGCCCAACCCTCGGCTAGGTCTTCTTGCCCAGTCCCGACCAGGACTTAGTGCCCACCTTCCGAGCAGGTCTTCGGTGCCCAGCCCTTGCCAGGACTTAGTGCCCAATCCTCGATCAGGACTTAGTGCCCACCTTCTGAGCAGGTCTTAGTGCCCAGCTTCACTCACCAGGTCTTAGTGCCTAGGTTAACTAGGACTTTTCTTCAACTTAGGTTACTTCTCCTTTGCTCCCCTTTGTCTGTTCATTGTATCACTGACTTAAGTGTATTGTCAAACATTAAAACACTTAAAGGAGAACATCATTGATGCAACTTGCACCAACAATCTCCCTCTTTTTTATGTTTGACAATAACTTAAGTTAGATTGGTTTAAGGGGCTACCTTACTATCCTTGGGATCAAACTAAAAAATGACCTTAGTTTTGAAAATATATTTTTGATCCTCTGGGAAAAATAGGAAAAATGTTTCTAACTTTCATTCTCTCCCATTTTGAAAAACATTTTGATTAAATGGTCTTTTGGTAAGAGAGAAACCGAAAAAATTTTCTAACTTAAGCACACCTCTCCCCCTTTGTCATACATCAAAAAAAATCACCAGAAATACTTGCGCCAACAATGAGAATATTTGGTTCTTTTGAAAATACTTAGTATAAATTTTTGAAGGCATAGCATAAAACTAAGTATTTACGTATTTTGATCTTAGAAAACTTAAGCAATATTGCATTTTTTTTGAGAAAATACTGTATTTTTGAAAGAATATTGTGAGTTTTGAAAGGTGCAAGTACTTTGAAAGATATTTTGAAAAATACAAATTTTGCAAGTACTAACTATTTTTGAAAAAGATGAACTTTGAAAAATAATAAGTAATTTTTGAAAAGTATTATGCATTTTGAAAACATAATATTTTTACTTGACTAGATTTCTTTTCCAGTCTGACACAATCCTAGGAAACCTTGTTAACTACAAGGACATTTTCCTAAGTGTCCTGGAAATTTTTTAAACTCAAGTAAATATAATTTCATAAGTCACACAACTTCTGAAAAATAGAATAATAGGATGTAAGTACATTTTGAAAAATGTATAAATTTTTGAAGTCATGATACTTGATTTGGTTTATCTTCCAGTCTGACACAATCATAGGAAACCTTGTTGACTACAGGGACATTTTCCTAAGTGTCCTGGAAGATTTTCCAAACTCAATATAAACATTATTTCAAATTGATCAAAAACCAGATGAATTTTTGAAAATAATAGTATTTTTTTTAAATTGATAGTATTTTGAAAGAATACTTATGTTTTCAACAGGATTTGAAAATACCGCGCATGAAAACATTTGAAATATTCAATAATTCTTTTAATTTGACCTCCCCCTAAACTTGACCCAGTCCTGGGAAGCTTGTTGACCACAAGTACTCTTCCTCTGAGTCTTAAGGTTTGATTCAAATCAAAGGAATTATCTAATAATTTCAAAAACAATTAATTAAAAAAAACTTTTTCAGAAGATTGATTCAGACTCCCCTAAATCTGACACATCCTAGGAGTCCTTGTAGATTATGAAGTGGACCTTCCTCTGTGTCATTAGGGTTTATCAAAATCAAACAAGACAAAGCACACTCTTTGAATGTATTTTGAAATTTCGAAACATATTTTGAAATTAAGGTAATTTATACGACATAGTTTTCGAAAAACATAAGTAATAGTGTTTAAAGCCCAGTTTTCGAAAACCGTTTTAAAAGACAGTGGTTTTTCAAGGACAACTTTTGAAAAAGAATAAACCACTCCCCCTGTACCCAACATCGTTTGACTCTATCTAAGTGCCTTGAGGAACTTTAGTGTTGTCCTAAGAGGCTTGTGTCTAATTGAGTGAGTCAAACAATTTTTGAAAAGATATACTTTTGAAAAATGTATAATATGTATAATCAATCAGACAAGCATGAATTCCATAAAAACATTATTATGTTAAAGCACTATTTTTGAAAATATATTTTTAGGAAAATATTCTAACAATTTTGGAAAACAATTTTGAAAAATATTTTTCACTTTATTAGTCCTTAATATCTCACCCATTTTAGATGTATCAATACAACAAGCATGGTTGCCTTATAGGTGTATTGTGAGATGCTTGAATCATTTTTCTTAACTTATTATTAATTCTAAGATTTAATTGAAGCTTGTGTTAGATTTGAATTTGACAAGAAGTAACTTGAATTTGAGTTTCAAAAATTGGCTTCCAGGTCTTGGCGAGGCACTAGGCCTTCTTTGGCCGTAGCCTTATTGGATCATCAACCCTTTCCTTGACAAAGCCTTTTAATGAAATTTCATTTTCAAAATTACTTTTTGAAAAACTCTGGTCTAACTAGTTTGGGTCTTGGATCGGTAGCTTCGGCTAGTTTCACCGGTCTAAAGAGACCAAGTAGTGTATACTTGACCTTATTAGAAGAGGTTTCCCTAACGTACTATCATCTCACCACCACTCAATACTAGGTTGATCAAGTTTCAATTATTCTTTTTCCTATAGCCATTCTAATATATGCATAAAATTTAAATATGAATGACATGTCATATATTTAAACGAAGTAGCAAATGCATGGCATGACAATTATGCATGAGTCAAACAATTCAAATCATTTTATTTAAGTTTCTAAAAATGTATCAAATTCCCGATTTGATATATGTCGTATGAACCCGCGAATATGCCAACCCACTTTGACATATTTAATTTTATTAAATTAATTGTTGCGGTTTGGGTAAGGTTTTAGTTTAGTGTGAATTTAATTTATTTAAGATTTAGTTGGATTCAAGTTAATTAAGAATTTGAAATTGATTAATTAAGATTGAATTGATTTGAATTAATTTAAGTGTGAATTAATTAAAGTTGAATTTATTTGAAGTGAATTGAATTAATTAAGTTTATTTGAATTAAATTGATTTAATTAAGATTTAATTGAAATAATTTGAATTAATTTGAATTAAGATAATTTAATTTAATTTTAATTAATTTTGAATTAAGATTATTTAATTTAATTAGGATTTAATTTTGAATTTAATTCGAATTAATTAATATTTAATTGAATTTAATTGATTTAATAATATTTAATTGACTTAATTGATTTAATTGAATTTAATTAAGATTTAATTTGGATTTAATTTAGATTTAATTTGAATTTAATTAGGATTTAATTTAGATTTAATTTGAATTTAATTTAGATTTAATTTGAATTTAATTAAGATTTAATTTGATTTAATTTGAATTTAATTTAGATTTAATTTGATTTAATTTAAGATTTAATTTGAATTTAATTTAAGATTTAATTAATTTGAATTTGAATAATTAAGATTTAATTAATTTGAATTTGAATAATTAAGATTTAATTAATTTGAATTTGAATAATTAAGATTTAATTAATTTGAATTTGAATAATTAAGATTTAATTAATTAATAGTTGTGGATTTAGGTTCAGCATTTTCATTATTTCGAAAATTTCTGACTCATCCTTATTTTTCTTTTCAAGTTTCTCTAGTAATTCTGATTTATTTGAACCTTTGTAATTTTTATTAACCATGGCCTTTATCTTAGACAATTCTATCTCCTCCTCAAGATTAGATCTCTCAATATCCTCAAAGTAGGTGGAGTAAAATGGACCACTAGTTAATTTTTCAGGATTATCTAATGGAGTGATTAAATTATTATCAAAAGAGATATCATCTCCACTATCCTCAGAATTATCCTTATGATCCTCAGAATTATCCTTATCATCCTCAGGAATATTAACAAAATCATTTTTATCCTAAGGAATATTAACAAAATCATTTTTATCCTCAGAAATAATATTTTCAGACTTAATTTCTGGATTATCCTTAGGATTTTCAAATTTAAATTCGGATTTATCCTTAGGATTTTTGAATTCAGATTTATCCTTAGGATCAATTTTATCTGAATTAGAATTATCAGAATTAACATTATTAGTATTAACATTATTAGAATTAAAGTTATGATAATTTATTTTAGAAATTACTAAATTAATGTTCTGAATTAAATAATTAATTTCAGATATTTTAGTCATATCTGTATTTTCTAATTTGTCATGCAAGATATTAATTTTACTATGCAGTAAATCTAATTTATCAGAAAAATTAACTAAATTATCTAAAGACAGTGCAGGAATTTTGAAACTTTTCGGAAAGTAAATTTTATGTACCTTTGTCGGACATTTGTTCTTGTAGTGTCTGTATTTTCCGCACTTGAAGCATTGTACGTGATCTTTGTTTTTCCGGACTCCTGGCGCTGGTGTCTCCTTTGCCCGGTGGTGTAGATCGAGTCTTACGAGTAGGGCACTGATTTTTATAGTGCCCTCTCTCCCTGCACTTAAAACACGTAATTTGAAATTTAAAACAGACATTTAATAAAATATACCTGATTCACCCCTGGGCTCCCCCTCAACTCCTGGCTCGTTGCTCCGTCGGCGGTTAGTCCGGTGAAGAGCGGCTCGGCTCTAATACCAATTGTTGGACCGTGCCGTCGATAGAGGGAAACTTCGTAGAAAAACTCGGATCGTTTTGAACTTAGAACGTTAGTAGCACAGCGGAAAAGTAAATAAACAAAATAAAAGCAATACATAGGGACACAGCGGGATTTATTTACTTGGTTCCCAACCCCCCAGGGTCAATACGTCCAAGGCCTATGTACTCAGCGTGAGTCCACTATTGGTCTCCTTTCCAGAATTTCTGGAGGCGGAGAAAACCCATCTTACAGTGTAGAAGTACAAGCACAAGTATAGAAAATTAAGTACGGAAAATTAAATGCAAACCGAACAAAACAAAGTTGAAGCTCGGCCGATCTGGACCTCCGAAGTGCCGCGCACTTCCTCCTGGAGCCTCCCGGTCACAGAGCCTCGTCTTTAGCGTGTTGTCATCGGTCAGAATGATCAGAATGACTTGTAGCAGTTGTGTCTGAAGCAGAGGAGTCGAAGCCCCTTTTATAGGCTTCCTATGGGCGCCCTGGACGCTGGGGGCGCCTCGATAAACTCGGCAACCCTTATCCCTGTGCCGACCTCGCTACAACTGATAAAACCTTTGACCAGGGTGCCCCAGACTGCTCGGGCGCCCTCATGAAGGCTTATCTGTGTTTCGGACTTGAAACAGCAAATACAGGTTTGAACCCGGGCGCCCCGGACCTTCCGGGCGCCCCGCTTGACACCTATTCTGCTTACTTCACCAAAACTGCCTTTTTAGTCTTTAGCTTGGGCGCCCCCATCAATGGGGGCGCCCTGGATGCATGGGGGCGCCCTGCTTCAGGGCTTCCAGCCTCCTGCTTTATCTTCCACTCTTAGTACCTGCAAGATACACAAACACAAACCACATATACATATAATATTAGCCTTAAGGACTTGGTTCGGACTTCGGATCTCCACGAAACCCTAGGTCGAACCGGCGCAAGTTCCCACCCCCGAGAATGCGCCTTTCGCCTACTCCTTTCAGGAGACGGTTGCCACCCAGTCCTTCAGGTGGACTTTTGCTTAGCTTCCGATACCTCCGGACCTCGAGACGCCCAAACCCTGACCCGTCTCTACTCCTGTCCTTAGTCATCGCTCAGCTAAGTTGCTCAGTCCCTCGGACCAAGACTCCGTGCCCAAACCCTAGGTCCAGGACTTAGGTACCCAACCTTCGGCCAGGTCTTCGTGCCCAATTCCCCGAACCAGGTCTTCGATGCCCAACCCTCGGCTAGGTCTTCTTGCCCAGTCCCCGACCAGGACTTAGTGCCCACCTTCCGAGCAAGTCTTCGGTGCCCAGCCCTTGCCAGGACTTAGTGCCCAATCCTCGATCAGGACTTAGTGCCCACCTTCCGAGCAGGTCTTAGTGCCCAGCTTCACTCACCAGGTCTTAGTGCCTAGGTTAACTAGGACTTTTCTTCAACTTAGGTTACTTCTCCTTTGCTCCCCTTTGTCTGTTCATTGTATCACTGACTTAAGTGTATTGTCAAACATTAAAACACTTAAAGGAGAACATCATTGATGCAACTTGCACCAACAGGTACCTCCCCCTTAATCCATGTCTTCTCCCCATTTTTAACCTTTCAAGGTCTATGTTAGACAAAACACCTAAAACCATCCATTTTAAGTCAAAATTCTAACTTAAACCACCCATTCTCCCACTTTGACACCATCAAAATGATTGCCTCAAGCAACCAAACCCTATGGCATCAAATGTGAGAAAGTTGGATTTCTGAAACTTCTCACAGAAGCTGAAACTGGTCGTGCCAGTCGACTGCCCATGGGGCAGTCGACTGATACGCTATCAGAAGTATTTTTCAGCTTTTGTGCCGAAATTCAGAAACTCCCAGAAAATTCAAAAAAAATCCAAAAATTATAAAATTTTGCATACATGTTTGAAATGTTATACTTTATCAGGGAAAAATATCAATCCATATAAATTTTCAAACATGCATGACTTTTGATAAAAATTCAAAAGTTTTGAAAACCACTACATTTTGTATCAAACTTTGAATCCAATTTTGCAATCATATGACTTTTAAAAGCATGACAAAGTATATAAAACATGAAATGGTTTTCAAAGGTTTAAAATGTCCAACTATGATCTTTGGGCAAAGTGTCCATTGATTAAACACTTGTCTTCCCCATAGTTGTTGGTCTAGTTTTCATATTTTGATACTTCTAATGGTTCAACAGTGTGCCACAAGCACAAGTGAGCTAAATGTATCACCCTAATGGATCAAGCACCCTTTTTCAAGGATAATATTTCCAAGTTCATCCTATACTTCCACAAAACACATTCCAAGGCATCTTCTTAAGGATGTAAACTCCAATTCGGGAAGAGGCTTGGTAAAGATGTCGGATAGGTTCGACTTTGATTCAACATAGTATAGTTCTATGTCTCCCCTTGCCACATGGTCTCTAATAAAATGATGTTTCACTTCAATGTGTTTTGTCCTAGAATGTTGAATCAGATTTTTAGTTAAATTGATTGTGCTTACATTATCACACAAGACTTTGACCTTAGTGTAATACAACTCATAATCCTCTAAAGTGTGCATGATCCAAAAGAGTTGGGAAACACACTGACCCATTGCCACATATTCTGCCTCCGTTATTGATAGGGCAACGCATGGTTGTTTCCTACTACTCCAACTAACTAAGGAAGACCCAAGGAATTGACACCCTCCACTTGTACTCTTCCTATCTAACTTGCAACCCACATAGTCCGAGTCGGTGTATCCAATTAGATCAACACTAGGAGTTCTAGGATACCAAAGTCCGACATTTAGGGTACCTTTCACATACCTTAAGATCCTCTTGACTATAACCAAATGGGACTCTTTGGCACACGATTGGTACCTTGCACACATACCTACCGCAAAAAGTATATCGGGTCTACTAGCGGTTAGGTATAGGAGGCTACCAATCATGCTTCTATATTGTTTAGAGTCTACCATTTTCCCTTCAAGGTCACTATCCATTTTCACATTGGTCCCTATGGGTGTAGATGCTACCTTAGCATTTTCTAAACCAAATTTCTTTAACATCTCCTTAGCATATTTGGTTTGAAAAATATGTGTACCTTCATTAGTTTGCTTAACTTGAAGACCTAAAAAGAAGGTCAACTCTCCTACAAGACTCATTTCAAATTCATCTTCCATACACTTGATGAATTCTTGTAGGAAGTCATTATTTGTTGACCCAAAAATGATATCATCTACATAGACTTGGGCAACAAATATGTCTTTGTCCTAAGATTTTAGGAACAAAGTAGGGTCAATTGTTCCTCTCCTAAACCCCTTAGACACCAAAAATAAAGAAAGCCTTTCATACCAAGCCCGAGGAGCTTGTTTCAATTCATATAAGGTTTTTCTTAATTTGAACACGTGTCTTGGATAGTTAGGGTCCTCAAACCCGGGGGGTTGTTCTACATAGACCTCTTCCTTAATGATCCTATTAAGGAATGTCAACTTCACATCCATTTGGTGGAGTGTGAAACCCATGTGAGCGGCATAGGCTAGTAGAATTCTAATTGATTCTAACCTAGCTACGGGGGCATAAGTCTCATCATAATCTAGTCCCTCAACTTGGTTAAACCCCCTAGCTACCAATCTAGCCTTGTTCCTAGTGATTTTACCTTGGTCATCTAGTTTGTTCCTAAAGACCCATCTAGTGGTCACAATAGTGCAACCATTGGGCCTAGGAACCAACTCCCAAACTTCACTCCTCTCAAATTGATTTAGCTTTTCTTGCATGGCTAAGACCCAATCAGCATCTCCCAATGCTTCATCAATGGACTTGGGTTCCAATTGGGAGATTAAAGCTATTTGACTAGTTTGATCCCTAAAATAGGACCTAGTCCTTACTCCTTGAGTGACATCACCCACTATTTGGTCAATAGGGTGATCATGGTGATGTCTCAAGGGCCTAGAGGTTGTGGGTTCATTTACTCCTTCTTCTTCATGTTCTAGGCTACTTCTTACTCCCCCTTGATCCTTGGACCTCCTCTATATCCTTATCAATTGAGGCCTTTCTACGGTAGGTACTAGTTGACTCATCAAATTTAACATTTGAGGACTCCTCAATCACTTTTGTCCTCTTGTTGTAAACTCTATAGCCTCTACTAGTCAAGGAGTACCCTACTAGAATTCCTTCATCGGCTTTTGACTCAAACTTCCTTAGATCGTCTTTGGTATGTAAGATGTAGACTTTACATCCAAAGACCCTAAAATAGTGGATTTGGGGTACCCTTCCATTCCATAGTTCAAAAGGTGTTTTTCCTACGAACCTATGTACCAAAACCCGGTTTTGAATATAGCAAGCGGTGTTAACCGCTTCGGCCCAAAAATAGCTAGGAAGGGAATATGCATTAAGCATAGTCCTAGCAGCTTCTTGTAGGGCTCGGTTTCTTCTCTCAACTACCCTATTTGTTGAGGAGTCCTTGGGCATGAAAATTCATGCTTGTACCCATTTTCAACACAAAATTGTGTGAAACTTGCATTTTGGAACTCCCCACCGTGGTCACTCCTAATTCGGTTTATTTTGATTTGTTTTTCGTTTTCTACCCTTTTACTAAATCCTATAAAAATCTCTAGGGTATCATCCTTATGTTTCAAGAAATAAACCCATGTAAATCTAGAAAAGTCATCTACTATGACTAAGCAATATTTACTCCCTACAAGTGAGGGAGTGCTATGACAATTAAATAAATCTATATGCAAAAGTTCTAAAGGTAAAGAAGTAGTGGTTAGGGTTTTACCTTTGTGTGATGCTTTTGATTGCTTACCCTCTTAGCATGCATCACACAACTTGGTCTTCTCGTACTTGATCATTGGTAGCCTCTTCACCAACTGTTCCTTGGCCACTCTTGCAATGCTCCTCATGTTGACATGTCCAAGTTTCCGGTGCCACAACCATCCTTCTTCTTCTTTGGACATGAAACACTTAGCAACATTGTTAGTAGCATAAGTAAGATCAAGATAATATAAGTTTGTCTCTCTAAACCCTTCTAATATGATACTATTTGATTCATTATGCCTTATTATACATTTCCTAGCATGAAATTCAACTCTAAAACCAGCATCACATAATTGACTCACACTTAACAAATTGAACTTCATATCTTTGATTAAAAGTACTTTATGTATATAAATGGTGGAAGATACCTCAATTGTGCCCCTACCAATGATTTTTAACTTTCCACTATTTTCAAAGGAGACCGTCCCTTCTCTTAAGTAGCTAATAGTGGTGAATTTGCTCACATCCCCGGTCATGTGTCTTGAGCATCCACTATCTGTAGGACCGGTGCCGTCGATAGAGTGGGGGGTGAATATCGACCGTTCAAAACCTTTCGGAATTCTTCGTATACTTTCGATCTAGACTTGAGTGTTAGCGCAGCGGATAATAAATAGAACGAAGAAAATCAAAGACAGTGACACGGCGGATTTTTACTTGGTTCCCGACCCCCCAGGGTCAGTACATCCAAGGCCTATGCACGGGTACGCCCGTCCACTATTGGTCTCCTTCCCGGACTTTCCGGAGGCGGAGAAACCCGACTTACAGTGTAAGATTACAATCAAAAGTATTGAAATTTAAGTACGGAAAAATAAAATCAAACCGAACAAAAATCTGAAACTCGGCCGATCTGGACCTCCGAAGTGCCGCGCACTTCCTCCTGGAGCCTCCCGGTCATAGAGCCTCGTTTCTAGCGCTTTTCCATCGGTCAGAATGCTTGGAATGGTTCTTAGAAGTCGTGTCTGAAGCTGAGGGGTCGAAGCCCCTTATATAGTCCTCCTGGGGGCGCCCCGGAAGACTCGGTCAACTCTTATCCTTGCGCCTACTTCGTTGCAGGTGATAAGACCTTTGACCAGGGTGCCCCGGATGCTCCGGGCACCCCCGTGAGTGCTTATCCTGTGTTCTGACTTCGAAACAGCAAAACAGCTACTAATCCGGGCGCCCCGGACGCTCCGGGCGCCCCGGTTGACACTGTTTTGCCTGCTTTCACGTTTCCTGCTTCCTTAGTGCTGTCTGGGGGCGCCCCCCTTGCTGGGGGCGCCCTGGTTGCATGGGGGCGCCCCCCTGCTGGGGGCGCCCCCCTTAAAGCCTGCAAACCATGTTTTTCTGGCTTTGTCTCCGGTTCTTGATACCTGCAAGATACACAAACACAAAGCATAGATACATATAATGTTAGCCTTAAGGACTTGGTTCGGACTTCGGATTTGCACGAAACCCTAGGTCGAACCGGCACGAGTTCCTATCCCCGAGAACTCACCCTTCACCTACTCCTTTCAGGAGACGGTTGCCACCCAGCCCTTCGGGTGGACTTTTACTTAGCTTCCGATACTTCTGGATCTCGAGACGCCCAAACCCTGACCCGTCTCTACTCCTGTCCTTAGTCATCGCTTAGCTAAGTTGCTTAGTCCCTCGGACCAAGACTTCATTCCCCAGCAACCCTTCGCCAGGTGCCCAGCAGTCCTTCGCCAGGTCTTCATTCCCTAGCAGTCCTTCGCTAGGTGCCTAGCAGCCCTTCGCTAGGTCTTCTCTGCCTAGTAGTCCTTCACTAGGTGCCCAGCAGCCCTTCGCTAGGTCTTTAGGTTACGATACCTAGCAGCCCTTCGCTAGGTGCCTAGCAGCCCTTCGCTAGGTCTTTAGGTTACGATACCTAGCAGCCCTTCGCTAGGTGCCTAGCAACCCTTCGCTAGGTCTTTAGGTTACGATACCTAGCAGCCCTTCGCTAGGTGCCTAGCAGCCCTTCGCTAGGTGCCTAGCAGCCCTTCGCTAGGTCTTTAGGTTATGATACCTAGCAGCCCTTCGCTAGGTGCCTAGCAGCCCTTCGCTAGGTCTTTGGGTTATGATACCTAGCAGCCCTTCGCTAGGTGCCCAGCAGCCCTTCGCTGGGACTTAGGGTTTCGATGCCTAGATTAACTAGGTCTTTTCCTCAGCTTTGGTTACTTTACTTTTTCTCCCCTTTGTCTATTCATTGTATCACTGACTTAAGTGTATTGTCAAACATTAAAACACTTAAAGAGGAATATCATTGATGCAACTTGCACCAACAATATCTACTATACACATAGTTGAGACCTCCTTCACCTTTACCTAAACAACATGGAAAACATACTCTTTTGGTACCCATATCTTTGATCCATAAGCATCATTTAGAAATCTCTTAGGTACCCATGCCTTCTTTGTGGTTCCCCTAGCCCCTAGTCTCCTAGATGCACCAATCCTACCGGTAAGTGAGATAAAGGCTACCTCCTTTGTCTTAGGCTTATATCCTAGCAGCCCTTCGCTAGGTGCCTAGCAGCCCTTCGCTAGGTGCCTATCAGCCCTTCGCTAGGTGCCCAGCAGCCCTTCGCTGGGACTTAGGGTTTCGATGCCTAGATTAACTAGGTCTTTTCCTCAGCTTTGGTTACTTTACTTTTTCTCCCCTTTGTCTATTCATTGTATCACTGACTTAAGTGTATTGTCAAACATTAAAACACTTAAAGAGGAATATCATTGATGCAACTTGCACCAACAATCTCCCCCTTTTTGATGTTTGACAATAACTTAAGTTAGATTGGTTTAAAGGGGCTAAATCACTATCCTTGGGAAAAAATGAAAAAAGTTTTGAAACTACATTTTTGATCTTTGGGAGAAAAATTTTTCTAACTTAAGCACACCTCTCCTCCTTTGTCATACATCAAAAATAATACTTACACCAATAATGAGAGTATTTTTGAAGATACTTAGTATAAAATTTTGAAAGATACCAAAAACTAATACTTAAGTATTTTGAACTTAGACAACTTAGACAATGTTTTTGAGAAAATGTCAGATATTTTGAAAGATGATCTTTGAGGCATGCAACTACTTTTGGAAAATAATAGAGTCAGTAGTTTTTGAAAAATGATATTTTGAAAAATAATAAGTAATTTTTGAAAAATATATGTACCTTTGAAAGATGTATATTTTTTTTTTTTTTGAAAAGAGTAGGTACTTTTGAAATATATATATATATATATATATTTTAAATTAAGTACTTTTGAAAGAATATTAGGCTTTGAAAGACATAAGTACTTTTTGAAACATCATATTTTACTTGACTAGGATTCTTTTCCAGTCTGACACAATCCTAGGAAACCTTGTTAACTACAAGGATAATTTCCTAAGTGTCCTGAAAATTTTTCAAACTCAAGTAAATATTAACAGAATTTAAAAAAAATGATAATACTTTTGAAAATATATGCTAGTGCAATTAGAAAAATGTGTGAACTTTTGAAGACTCAATATTTTACTTGACTTGGTTTATTTTCCAGTCTGACACTATCCTGGGAAACCTTGTTGACTACAAGGACATTTTCCTAAGTGTCCTGGACATTCTCCAACCCAAGTAAATATTATTTCAAAAATAATTTCATAAGTCACACAAATTTTAACAAATAGAATAATAGTATTTTGAAAGACTTAGATTTTGAAAATATGAAAACATGTTATTAAAATAAGTCTTTTAATTTGACCTCCCCCTAAACTTGACTCAGTCCTGGGAAGCTTGTTGACCACAAGTACTCTTCCTCTGAGTCTTAAGGTTTGATTCAGATTAAGAAGAATTATTTAAGAAAAATGGATAATTAAAAAAACTTTTTATGAAATTCTTCTTTTGACTTTGACTCCCCCTAAATTTGACACGTCCCAGGAGTCCTTGAAGATCATAAAGTGGACCTTTCCTCTGTGTCTTTAGGGTTTATCAAAGTCAAATAAGCGATAATTTTTAAGTAGATAAATTTTGAAGCTACAATTTGGAAAGAAGATAATTTTGAAAACAGATGTAATGCAAATTAAGGTGCAGTTTTCAAAAAATAATTTTTTTAATAAAAAGAACAAAACACTCCCCCTGCATCCAACACCGTTTGACTCTATCTAAGTGCCTTAAGGAACTTTAGTGTTGTCCTAAGAGGCTTGTGTCTAATTGCGTGAGTCAAACAATTTCTGAAAAGATATAATTTTGAAAAACATATAATATGTATATTCAACCAGACAAGCATGAATTCCATAAAAACATTATTATGTTGAAGCACTATTTTGAAAATATATTTTTATGAAAATATTCTAATAATTTTGAAAAACAATTTTGAAAAATATTTTTCAATTCATTAGTCCTTAACATCTCACCCATTTTAGATGTATCAATACAACAAGCATAGTTGCCTTATAGGTGTATTGTGAGATGCTTGATTTATTTTTCTTAATTTATTAACTCTAAGAATTAATTGAAGCTTGTGTTAAATTTGAATTTAACAAAGAATAATTTGAATTTGAAATTCAAAAACTGGCTTCCAGGTCTTGGCGAGGCACTAGGCCTTCTTTGGCCGTAGCCTTATGGGATCATCCACTCTTTCCTTGACAAAGCCGTTTAATAAAGTTTCATTTTCAAAATTAATCTTTGAAAAAGTTCTGGTCTAACTAGTTTGGGTTTTGGATCGGTAGCTTCGGCTAGTTTCACCAGTCTAAAGAGATCAAGTGAACTTGATCTTATTAGAATTGGCTTCCCTAACGTACTATCATCTCACTGCCACCCAATACTAGGTTGATCAAGTTTCAATTATTCTTTTTCCTATAGCCGTTCTAATATATGCATAAAATTTAAATATGCATGACATGTCATATATTTTAAAAGAATAGCAAATGCATGTCATGGCAGTTATGCATGAGTCAAACAAGTCAAATAATTTTATTTAAGTTTCTAAAATGTATCAAATTCCCGATTTGATACATGTCGAGTGAACCCGCGAATATGTCAACCCACTTTGACATATTTAATTAATTTTAATTGTTACACTTTAGGTGAAATTTTATTTTAGTTTGAGTTTAAGTTATTTAAGATTTTAGTTGGATTCAGGTTAATTACGAATTAATTGAGGTTGAATTAATTAGAAATTAATTGATTAGGATTAAAGTTAATTTAATTGAAGTTTTAATTTGAGTTCAACTTAATTTTACTTTGAATTTAATTTGAATTAAATTGATTTAATTAAGATTTAATTTAGGTTTAATTTGAATTTAATTGAATTATTTGAATTTAATTGAATTTAATTGAATTATTTGAATTAATTTGAATTTAATTGAATTATTTGAATTAATTTGAATTTAATTGAATTATTTGAATTAATTTGAATTTAATTGAATTAATTTGAATTTAATTGAATTATTTGAATTAATTTGAATTTAATTGAATTGTTAGAATTAATTTGACTTATTTAAGATTTAATTAACTAATTTTAATTATTTAAGAATTAATTAATTCGAATTTGAATTATTAATATTTAATTAAATTGAATTTGAATTGTTAAGAATTAATTAATTCGAATTTGAATTGTTAAGAATTAATTAATTCGAATTTGAATTATGATTTAATTTGAATTTAATTAAGATTTAATTAAGATTTAATTTGAATTTAATTAAGATTTAATTAAGATTTAATTTGAATTTAATTAAGATTTTAATTAAGATTTAATTTGAATTTAATTAAGATTTAATTAAGATTTAATTTGAATTTAATTAAGATTTAATTTTTTTTGAATTTAATTTAATTTGAATTTATTTGAATTTAATTGAATTATTTGAATTAATTCGAATTTAATTGAATTATTTGAATTAATTCGAATTTAATTGAATTATATGAATTAATTCGAATTTAATTTGGATTTAATTTGAATTATTTGAATTAATTCGAATTTAATTTGGATTTAATTTGAATTAATTTGAATTTAATTTGGATTTAATTTGAATTGATTTGAATTTAATTTGGATTTAATTTAATTTGAATTTAATTTGGATTTAATTTGAATTGATTTGAATTTAATTTAGATTTAATTTGAATTTAATTGAGATTTAATTAATATTTAATTAAGATTTACTTGGAATTATAATGATTAATTAATAATTGTGGGTTTAAATTCATCATTTTCATTATTTCAAAAATTTCTTCTTCATCTTTATCTTTCTTTTCGAGTTTTTCTAATAATTTTGATTTATTTGAAATTTTATAATTTTTGTTGATTATGACCCTAATCTTAGAAAATTCTATCTCCTCCTCAAGATTGGATCTTTCTATATTCTCACAGTAGGTGGAGTAGAATGGACCAGTAGTTAAAGTTTTATAATAATATTCAATATTATCTATAATTAAGTTATCATCTAGGAGGATTTTATCTTTATTATCCTCAAGATTTTCAATAATTTCTGGATTATCTTTAGAATTATCCTTAAGGTGTTCAAATTTGAATTCGGAGTTATCCTTAGGATTTTCACATTTGGATTCCGAATTATCTTTAGGATTAATTATGTCTGAATTAAAATTATCAGAATTAATTTTATCAGATAAATTATCAAGATTAATTTTATCAGATAAATTATCAGGATTAATTTTATCAGATAAATTATCAGAATTAATTTTATTAATTTCTGAATAAATATTCTAAATTAAACAATTAATTTCTAATATTTCGGTCATATTCACGTTTTGTAATTTAGCATGCAAAAAATTAATTTTACTATGCAGTAAATCTATTTTATCAGAAAAATTAACTATTTTATCACATGGCAGTGCAGGAACTTGTAAAATTTTTGGAACATAAATTTTGTGTACCTTCGCCGGACATTTGTTTTTGTAGTGTCCGAATTTTTCGCACTTGAAGCATCTGATATGGCTTTTATCTCTCTGGAGGCGTTGGTGCCTCCTTTGCCGCCGGTGACGAACGATTCTTACGAGTAGGGCATTGATTTTTGTAGTGCCCTCTCTCCCTGCATGTGAAGCATGTAATATGAAATTTAAAAATAGACATTTAAATAAAATATACCTGATTCACCCAAGGCTCCCCCTCAACTCCTGGCGTCGTTGCTCTGTCGGCGGTTAGTCCGGTGAAGAGCAACCTGGCTCTGATACCAATTGTAGGACCAGTGCCGTCGATAGAGGGGGGGTGAATATCGACCGTTCAAAACCTTTCGGAATTCTTCGTATACTTTCGATCTAGACTTAAGTGTTAGCACAGCGGATAATAAATAGAACGAAGAAAATCAAAGACAGTGACACGGCGGATTTTTACTTGGTTCCCGACCCCCCAGGGTCAGTACATCCAAGGCCTATGCACGGGTATGCCCGTCCACTATTGGTCTCCTTCCCGGACTTTCCGGAGGCGGAGAAACCCGACTTACAGTGTAAGATTACAATCAAAAGTATTGAAATTTAAGTACGGAAAAATAAAATCAAACCGAACAAAAATCTGAAACTCGGCCGATCTGGACCTCCGAAGTGCCGCGCACTTCCTCCTGGAGCCTCCCGGTCGTAGAGCCTCGTTTCTAGCGCTTTGCCGTCGGTCAGAATGCTTAGAATGGTTCTTAGAAGTCGTGTCTGAAGCTGAGGGGTCGAAGCCCCTTATATAGGCCTCCTGGGGGCGCCCTGGACGCTGGGGGCGCCTCGGAAGACTCGGTCAACTCTTATCCTTGCGCCTAGTTCGTTGCAGGTGATAAGACCTTTGACCAGGGCACTCCGAATGCTCCGGGCGCCCCCGTGAGTGCTTATCCTGTGTTCTGACTTCAAAACAGCAAAACAGCTACTAATCCGGGCGCCCCGGACGCTCCGGGCGCCCCGGACGCTCCGGGCGCCCCGGACGCTCCGGGCGCCCCGGACGCTCCGGGCGCCCCGGACGCTCCGGGCGCCCCGGTTGACATTGTTTTGCCTGCTTTCACGTTTCCTGCTTCCTTAGTGCTGTCTGGGGGCGCCCCCCTTGCTGGGGGCGCCCTGGTTGCATGGGGGCGCCCCCCTGCTGGGGGCGCCCCCCTTAAAGCCTGCAAACCATGTTTTTCTGGCTTTGTCTCCGGTTCTTGATACCTGCAAGATACACAAACACAAAGCATAGATACATATAATGTTAGCCTTAAGGACTTGGTTCGGACTTCGGATTTGCACGAAACCCTAGGTCGAACCGGCACGAGTTCCTATCCCCGAGAACTCACCCTTCACCTACTCCTTTCAGGAGACGGTTGCCACCCAGCCCTTCGGGTGGACTTTTACTTAGCTTCCGATACTTCTGGATCTCGAGACGCCCAAACCCTGACCCGTCTCTACTCCTGTCCTTAGTCATCGCTTAGCTAAGTTGCTTAGTCCCTCGGACCAAGACTTCATTCCCCAGCAACCCTTCGCCAGGTGCCCAGCAGTCCTTCGCCAGGTCTTCATTCCCTAGCAGTCCTTCGCTAGGTGCCTAGCAGCCCTTCGCTAGGTCTTCTCTGCCTAGTAGTCCTTCACTAGGTGCCCAGCAGCCCTTCGCTAGGTCTTTAGGTTACGATACCTAGCAGCCCTTCGCTAGGTGCCTAGCAGCCCTTCGCTAGGTCTTTAGGTTACGATACCTAGCAGCCCTTCGCTAGGTGCCTAGCAACCCTTCGCTAGGTCTTTAGGTTACGATACCTAGCAGCCCTTCGCTAGGTGCCTAGCAGCCCTTCGCTAGGTGCCTAGCAGCCCTTCGCTAGGTCTTTAGGTTATGATACCTAGCAGCCCTTCGCTAGGTGCCTAGCAGCCCTTCGCTAGGTCTTTGGGTTATGATACCTAGCAGCCCTTCGCTAGGTGCCCAGCAGCCCTTCGCTGGGACTTAGGGTTTCGATGCCTAGATTAACTAGGTCTTTTCCTCAGCTTTGGTTACTTTACTTTTTCTCCCCTTTGTCTATTCATTGTATCACTGACTTAAGTGTATTGTCAAACATTAAAACACTTAAAGAGGAATATCATTGATGCAACTTGCACCAACAATATCTACTATACACATAGTTGAGACCTCCTTCACCTTTACCTAAACAACATGGAAAACATACTCTTTTGGTACCCATATCTTTGATCCATAAGCATCATTTAGAAATCTCTTAGGTACCCATGCCTTCTTTGTGGTTCCCCTAGCCCCTAGTCTCCTAGATGCACCAATCCTACCGGTAAGTGAGATAAAGGCTACCTCCTTTGTCTTAGGCTTATATCCTAAGCCGGCCTTGTTATACACAGCCCTTTGACTGTTGATGATCATATCTAGGTTACTAGATCCTACTTGAAATTTCCTAAGGGCCTTCGTGAGGTCATCTACCTGTTTCCTTAGCTCCCTATTTTCAGTTTCAACATGTAAAGCATGTGAAGAAGTAGAACTAGCAAGCAATTCCTTAAGTTTAGTAGCTTCTACTCTAAGCATGACAATTTCTTCTTTTAGCTCCTTAATTTTACTTCTAGCCTTAGCTAAGTCCATGTTAATGCTAGAAATTATCTTTACTAAAGTAGAGGAGGGTAAGTGATATACCTCACTTACCGAAGCTTTTGACTCTGATGATGAAGTAGAGGAGCTCTCATCTTCACTACTTGAGCTTCGTTCATCATCTGATGAATCTGAGTGGTCTTGTGCCATAAGAGCAAAGTGGGAGACTTGCTCTTCTTCTTCCTCTGAGGATGATGGATCATCCCATGTCGCCTTTAGGTTGGTGGCACCCTTCTCCTTCTCCTTTGATTTCTTCTTGTCACTCTTCTTCTTCTCCTTGTCATCTCTTTTCTTCAATTGGGGGCACTCGTTCTTCATGTGTCCCTCTTGGTGGCAGTTGTAGCATATGATGTCTTTGGCCTTACGCTTACCTTTGGCCCCTTTTCTAGCATATGATTTGTTAGACAAACTTTTAAAAGCTCTACGAAATTTTCTTACCATGAACGCCTCTTGATCGCTATCCAAGGAGGCACTGGATTCCTCAGATTCTGATGATGATGAGTAAACCACCTTCTTCTTCTTCTTCTTCTTTTTCTTCTTCTCCTTTTCTGCAACAAAGGCAATACCTTTCTCTTTGGCCGAGACATTAGCTTGTTCGTGTAGCTCAAATTCACAGAAAAGATCGTCTAATTTAACAGTGGACAAATCCCTCGATACCTTGTATGCATCAACTATGGACGCCCACAAGGTGGTTCTCGGGAAGGCTTGTAGAACATACATGACGATGTCCCGGTTCTCGATCTTCTCTCCAATCATATGGAGCTCATTTATCACTTCCTTTACCCTTCCATGTAGCTGGCTGACGGTCTAGTCGCTCTTCATGGATAGGGATTGTAGTTGGACCACTAGCAAGTCCTTCTTGGCTCTTCTGGACTCGTTTGACCCCTCGTTCAATTCAACCAACTTGTCCCACAGTTCCTTGGCGCTCTTGAACGGCCCCACCTTGTTCAGTTGCTCCTTTGAGAGCCTGCATTGCAGTGTGGTGGTGGCCTTGGCATTGGATTGCGCCCTTTTCAGCACCTCCTTTGACCAAGATCTCATAGGTGTTGGTTCTCCTCTTTCATCAACGGGCGCCTCGAAGACATCTGCAACACTGATCCAGTTTTCAATATCATTCATAAGGTAGTATTGCATCCTACCTTTCCAGTAAGCGAAGTCGTTCCCGTCGAAGAAAGGTGGTCGTGCGGTGGAGTATCCCTCTTGAAACGCCATTAAATTTGTTCCGGTTAACGGTTAGTTCTTCTGAAACGAACTCGCTCTGATACCAACTAAAGGATCGTCT
Organism: Boesenbergia rotunda; assembly: GCA_024364735.1. Lineage (NCBI taxonomy): Eukaryota > Viridiplantae > Streptophyta > Magnoliopsida > Zingiberales > Zingiberaceae > Boesenbergia > Boesenbergia rotunda. Next base: position 343,590 of record JAGFNQ010000221.1, read on the forward strand.
AAGCGTGCTAGAGGAGGGGGTGAATAGCACTTTTTGGATTTGATCTCTACAAATTTGTTAGCGCAGCGGAAATAATATGCAAATGAAAATAAATACAATGCTAACACTTATCGTTTACTTGGTATCCACCCAGATGGGCGACTAGTCCAAGGATCCACGCCGCGAGCACCACTTTTCAGTATGGAAAACTCTCCTTGAGGTGGAGAAACCTTTACAGTCGATCTTCCTCTTTTTAGAATACAGTAGAATACAAGAGAGGAAGTGGAAAATACTCTTCAGACGAGCAGCACTTCGACACTGTACAGAACCGTACCGTGCACGTGCAAAAAGATGCTCCTTTTATAGGTAAACAGGACAGACTCGTAGTCTGTCCAGCCCCGCACCAGTTGACTACCCCAAGGGCAGTCGACTGGCCTAGCATTAATTGCTAGCCAACGGCTAGTTTTTGGGGTATACCAGTCGACTGCCCAAATGCTAGTCGACTGGTCCGAGGCCGCAAACTTTCTGTGAGTTTTGGCAGTCGACTGCCCCAGGGCCAGTCGACTGCCCTGCCTCACAGCTCAGCTCCAGCCACTCCGGACCTTCTCCTTCACGTGTGCCTTCAGGTCTGCTCCCTTGGCTTGCCCCTTGAAGTCCTCTTCCTCTAGCTATCGTCCCTCGGATGCGCACGCAAGACTTCCCTTGCTTGCCTCCATGCCACCCTTCACGTGTGCCCTTGAAGTCCACTTCCCAGCTTGCCCTTGGAGCTCTCCTCCCTCGGCTCTCGTCCCTCGAATATGTCCACCATGTGTGATTCTCCAAGTCCTGCAAACTCAATCACACACATCAAATACAACATAACACTCTAACATTAAACATATTCACCCACACATATCAAAACTATGATCTTTCAATCATTTAAGGGCAGATTGCCTCAACAGCAACCTCTGGGTATTAGAAATTCTGGAACATCTCAAACAAAGTGGCACCTGAAAAATATAAGTAATGTAGTCAAAAAATGTGTTGTCATCATTATTTAACATAATAATTTTATTATTTCTATATTTAGAGAATAAGTTACCTGCTTACTACTTAAGAGTATCTCCTCCTCCGGAAATGGTACTATAACTAATATCTTTTCACAATTATAAATAAAATGTCACTTCTACAATCATATCTAAAAAAACATAGCAACTTACCCTACTAAAATCAATTCTTGAAAATAAACTCTCAGCAACATCATCTTTAATTGATATCTTACTCCTTTCCCAGCGAAACAACCGGGGGAAACAACATAAAGAACGTACATATCCAAATGAAGGAATTCTTTCATACAGTCATGCTTGAATACATATAGAGAGCAATATAATAATATTAAACATATCACAATTGCACTTGAAATATTAAAAACTTACCATCAAACCTACAGTACAACCATCTAAATACATTTTGCAACCAACCTTTCCTTTACCATTACCGGTATGCAAGATAATTTGGTGGTTAAAAAATCTATATGTTGCATCTCCCCATGAATAATCAAAGAACCTCGTCAAGTTATCAATGTAGGACATAATAAATCGAGGAGTGGAATAGTTGCTAACTAGAAAAATAACACAGTTAAATAGAAGACAAATAAACAGCCTAACAAAATCATCCACTTCAGATGCCTTCTCAGATCTAGCTAATGACCGCAAATTATCATGGATCATGGTCCTATTTACGTTGCCAACTTTCCCTCCAAATAGTCTAAGAACAAAATTGGACTCCATGCTAGCATCAAGATCAACCGGTTGCCCCACATGGGCCAAACCAAGGATAATGTTAAACTCAGTCGAAGTGAATGGAACTACAATGTTGTCACCAAACAAGAAAGAACGAGAAGGCAATAATTGGAATTTCTTTAAAACTAAATCAACTCTGGTACTACTAATAGACATCTCAAGCATCTCGAGCCATGGAGCAAGTGAAGTGCTTTTAATCCTCTCTTTTTGCTTATCACTCATAATTGGTATCACCTCATCCAGTACATCTTTGAAATATCCAGGAGAGCAATGGGAACAAGATTGTTTGCTACTCTTGGTCTTTCCCTCATCTTGCATTACTTTCTTACCCTTATCTTTTACCATAGATTTAGCCTTAGCCTCCCTTATGCTCTATGTAAGATCTTTTTTTCTCATATCTGCATAAAAAGTAAATTCACCGAAAATAAATTAAGTTATCAGTCATACCATCATGTATAAACCATACAAAATTGGATATCATACCACTTAAATTCAGTATCTTATTTAGTTTATTGATAATAATTACATAATCATCACATAATTCATTCAATCATTCAATTAGAGAAGATAAAACACAAACACATTTACTCATTCATACCCTAAAGTACAATCCTAACCTTCTAGTCATCAAAGTGCTTAAATTGGGTACATTACTCAATTTATTGATAATCACTACAAAATACACAGATATCTCATTCATTACTTGAATTTAAGAAGAGATAATATAAATACATTTAGATAAATTATAATTTGAACACCAAAAATCCTAATTTAATTCAACCTAACAAAATCAACAACACCTATGAACTAAAACTTCGAATTTTGACAGAATTTTACAGAAACATACATTAACAATTATCTTAATTCCATTCTACAAACAAGATTAACCAAGAGGTCAAAATTTAGGGTACAGAAACATAACCGACCTTCTACTTGAGATATCTCTGTTTCTGCTTTTGGAATACACACAGACCACTTCTTCACGTTAGTATTCCTCTGGTTGTACCGATTACCACTTTTTTACTTCTTCAAACCCGACGTTCGTCGAAGATTCTTGGGTTGAAAGTGAAAGTCGAGTTTTCACTTGATCGAAGATGAACGACACTTCAAAAATGTGGTTCTTGGGTTGAAGGTGATAGGCGGGTTTTCCTCTGGCTGTTGCCTCTCTGGTTTTTGTCTTCAACGCTCACCGGAAGTGATTTCGACGATCGTCGATTTCCTTCGACGCAGCTCCAAGCCGGGATGAAGACACGAAGTGGAGAGAGTTTGAAAGTAAAGGAAGAACAATTCGATAAATTCATACGAGAGGGAGTTAAGAGAAAAAAATAGGCATTGTCAAAGAATGAAATTGGAAATTACCTGACATGAGGACTAAAACAAGATTTACGTTTTTATCAGGAATATAACATACAATTCCCTAAATTTTAATTTTTTTTCAATTTTATTTCGTAAATCTCTATAACAATTTTAGATGAGAGATGCAGTAATACTCGGAATTCTCTTACATCTCAGCTACAATTGTCAGAAAAGTCGACATAGCACGTGAACATCGAAATTGATGCCCCATCCAGCTATAGCCGGTTGTACTATGTCAGATCATTCATTAATTACTTTTTTTTTTTTAAGCCGGTAGGACCGTGTGCCAGACAATTCATTAATTACTTTATTTTTTCTCGTTCCGGTGTTTGCATCAGTACCCTACGAAAGAGTCCTGTGAGTCAGAGTTTTTTTTTCTTTTAACTAGACGTGATGGCAGGCAGACAATTCTCTTACTATTTTATTCAAAAAGTTAACGTGAAAAAAGTCACATCTTTTTTTAGCATGCCACTTTAATTTTTAAATTTATTTTTTTCCCAACCACTTGAAACTCACAGTAATTCTCCTTTATTGACGCAGTTTGTCTGAAAAGCACCCCGACCACTGGTGCTACACTGACTTTCTTTGAGTAATTCATAGCAGCTGATTTTCAAAAATGCTTAAACTTTAGCCAAAAAATAAAAAAAATAAAAATCATTGAGAAAATACCCCAAGCAAGGCAAGGGTTTGATTAACATAGTAAAATCACGCTCAAGAAGAGAGCTGGCAGAGGAGAGCGAAATTTGCAAGAAAAGCACTGCAAGCTAAAGATTAGCTGCGGCAGACATGATCACCAAACATCCACGAGATGCAGATACGAGTTCACCGACTAGCACATTTCTCCTAATGGATGAATATTTTAGATTGAAGATCCAGACCATCACTACGCTACTAGCACTACTATCAAGTAGCAACTAACTATGAAAGTGAGTAATCTAGCGCTGAGGGCAGAAAGTGATGAGGTAGCTGGCGCCGGTGCAGGTGAGAATGCTTGTGGGGTCATCGTAGGCGTATGAGTAGGCTCGGGGGCATGCTGCCTTGAACAACCTCGAGTAAGCCGTGGGCTTGCACTGCTGCGGGCCACCGAAGCTGCCGGTGCAGCAGTACCGCGGGGACCCGAAGGCGGAGCAAGCGCTCTTACAGGCGACTACGCGGTTGTCGCTGCCGCCGCGCACTGCTAGGCCCGCCGGGCAGACATCATTCAGGTCTCTGACGCAGCCGGCGCGGCCGCACCGCCCACTACTCCCGCGGAAGGGCGCCATTGACATGCCGAGGTTGTAGCCGTCCACTAGGCTGACGTCGTAGAAATCCTGAGCGATGCCGTCACCGAGGGTGATCTCCGCCAGTGTGGCGGGCGGCGCGCCGCCGAGGCCATTGCAGAAGAGAGAGCCACCGCAGTCGCCGGTGGCGCAGCGGCCGCGGTCGTTGGCGGGGTGGAAGTCGCAGCCCTGGCGGCCCCAGACGCGGCCAGACCAGCCGGCTGGGAGACTGACGGAATAAGCCTGGTTGGGGAGAAGCTGAAAGCCACCGCGGGCGAGAACTGGCTTGCCGGCGCTGGGTTGGATGCCCGGCCACACAGTCTCCCGGCACTTGTTGTAGAAGGCGAGCGAGGCGGACGATGCCAGGCCGGCATTGACGAGAACTAAAACAGAAAGGATAAAGCACGAGAGCGCTTTGAGACCGAACTCCATGGACTCCTCTCTTCCTCACGACACTCAGCTTTCTCACAAAGGCTCTAACTTTGACTGGGCCGACGGGAGAAGTGAAGAAGACAGCATAAAAGGGGTTGGCATTAACCTATGCTAATTCCCCCGGTCAAAAATCATCTATAATGATTATAACTCAAATATGTTTTTCCAAATAGTTATGGATTTCTCTTCACTTCAGAATTAAATATATCATATAACAAAAATTATAAATAAAGTAAATTTTTAATATGAAATTCAAATGAATGATATGACACCTCAATTATAATAATTCTTGACGGATTTATCATATTCCTCAGGTTATATTTTTGTTCGGGACGGCGGTCGGAGGCCGCCGTTGATATCCAAGCGGCAATCGAACGTGTACACGAAAAGTATCACGTCATTCACGTTGAGTTTTACGCTATAATTTCACGCTCTCTATCATAGATCATCACGTAAATATCTCATTTGTTAAATATTTATATATTTTATTTATTTTAAATTTTACAATTAAACATCCCATCAACTAAATATTTATCCCATCGTCATTCTATTAATATTCATCTAAATTTATATTTAAATAAAATTAATTATATTTATCAAAATTTCAATTTAATATATTTCATTTATATTTTCATAAATATTTTTTATTTTAAATATATTTACATACTTTAATAATTATTTAATATAATTAATTTAATAATAATAATTTATTTAAATGGAAACTGTACAATATAAGACATACCATTTTTTAAAAAAATAATAAAACATATGAATATAAATGTTTTACAAATTAAAAATTGAAATAAAAATTATAAACCACGTAAATAAAATCATAAATCATAAAAATTACAAAACATAATTAATTAATAAAATAAACAAATTCATAACATATTCAATCTTTTCTTCAACTACTCACATATCGCTAAAGGGGTCTAATGCCATTAATTTGTCATCTCTCGTGTGTCAATTACCAGAAGTTGATGTACTTGAATGGATTAGTTTACTTTCTTATTGTTATTGTTGGTTTCCCGTTTGGTTAGATTGTTCTCTATGCCCCCAGATTAAAATTTTCTATTAATTAGAAACAATCCGGATGGAGAGAACATTTCCGAACAACCGTTTTCATCATCGTACTATTCATTTGAGTGACCACTTGAACAAACTTCGTGTTCAAGCAATTCAACCTCCTTAATCAAATAGCCGTGGAATAGATGACAAATTAGATCGCCGGTTTTTGTATTTATCTTCGGGGTCCATGACAAATAAGAAAACAATAATTAAACTAGAACAAGAACAAGATTTATAACTCTTGTTTACCTCTTAATCTTCAATTGTATTCCTATCTTCTTCTTGGACGTCATGTGGACGACGATCTTCCAAGAAACGAATTCACCAATGTTAGGATATATACTAAAAGTCTTGCCTTTTGTATAAGACATCTACTTTTTGAAAGAGAATCACAAGATCAATATTGCATGTTTATATTAGTATGTGCATATTGTCTAATGCTTTACATTGTAGATAACATGGTGTGTGGTGTCGCACAGAAGATCATGTTATCAGTCCCTTGTAAAGTATAAGTAGAGGCTCACAACTGAGATGAATTTGGACAAACCATCGGGATGGTTGTAGTGTAATTTGGTATTGGTTTATCTTGACCATAGAATTATACTAGTGCACTTTGTATGCATTGAGCAGGACCGATATAAAGGTGATCCAATTTATACTGACTTTATAATTGGATCAGACCTCAGTTTATTATGGAGTACATGCTCTTAATCCTAATATAATAACGGCCACATGTACTTAATATTTATTTCTTTGATTTACCAGTGGGCAAGATTTATTCTGTTAAATCGATAGACCCGGTAAATTGGAAAATAATATTATTTACATGGTGTGTCGTTGATTATAGACGAAAACCGTGTCCTAGATAGTCGGGTTGATGATGTCCCCTTAATGAGCTCATAAGGTTCATCATGTTAAACCCTGCAGGTGGACTTGGTCCAACATGATGATAAGGATGAGTGGTACTAATCAAGGAGTTAGATGTTGATTAATTGAAATTGTCAGTAATTTAGATTAATCAACGGGCATTCGATATCTTAAACACGAGGAAAAGATTGTACTCATAATGGGTGAAACCTATATGTAAATATGGGAGTTGGTGAGGTAATTCAATGAGGATCCTTTAGTGGAATGGATCTTCATTAATGGATCGGACATTGATCCATTAGGTGGCCTGTAACGCCCCAAAATTTTCCCATATGAAATATTATGAAATTCATGAAATATTATTATGAAATATCATGAAATATTATGAATTCATGAATAGAAAATATTATGAAATTCATGAAATATTATTATGAAATATTATGAATTCATGAATATGAAATATTATGAAATTCATGAAATATTATTATGGAATATTATGAAATATTATGAATTCATGAAACATAATTATTATTATGAAATTTCATGATGGGCTTGGTTTAATGGGCTTGGATGTGGATTAGTGCAAAATGTGATAAAAAAAGGAAATGTAGAGAGGAGGAAGCAAGGATTGAACCTTGAACCTCCTAGTTGCACTAACCATGTCATAACCAATGAACCAAGCCATGTTCTTGTTAAGAAAATAAGAAACGTGCTTGTTAAAGCTAGGGAAGTGAAGAGACATGTCTCTTCATGATAAAAGTATAAATAAGAGAGGGAAAGGAAGTTACACTCCTTCTTCTTCTTCCCCACTTCATTTTTCGAAAACCAAGAGCCCTCTCCCCTTCTTCAAGTTCGAAAAAACACAACCCTAGGGTTCTAACCCTAGGGAATTGGAAGGAAGAAGAATTCTACAAGGACCTTGCCCTCTACTAGAGTCAAGGGTCCTATAGAAGTGCTAGGAAGGAGAACACTCACCTTCCTTCAACCAAGGGCACCCTAAGACTTTAGAGAAGGAGAAATTCAAGCGAAAGGATGTAAGTATTCCCTCGCCTGCAGTGTAATTGTTGTTACATGATTCCTTTGGTTTGCTTGTTTGAAACACTAGGGTTTGCACCCCTACACCATTCGGCCACCTCCAAGGGAGAGGCCTTGGTTACTCCCTAATGCATGAGGAGACCCTTGGGAATTAGTATATATATATATATAGATATTTCCCTCCATGTTGGGATGACAAAATTAGGATTTTTCCCCCTTGTGCAAGTTTCGGCCATGAACATGGAAATTAGGGCTTAAGGTTGTATGATTAACCATGATGTATTCTATGCTTAGTATATTGTATGATAGCGTATACAAGGTGTTTGTATAAAGGTTGGTTCAAAGATCCAACTTTTCCCTTATCCTACATCATTCGGCCAAGCATGGAAAATTAGGGTTTGTGAAGGTTAAACTACCCTACGAGACATGATTAGGTGTAGTATGATGATATATAAGATGATATGTGATGTAAATATGGTTTATTCATGATTTTAACATGCTTGGAAACTAAGGTATGTATGCTGGGATTTTCTGTAAAGAATGATAAGTAGGACTTAAGAAGGGGTAACAACCCCAACATGCCTTCTAAGGTCTCCTCTATGATGCCTACCTTAATGTATGATGTTAGTGTAATGTTTTTCATGGTTTATCATGCTCTAAACTTAGAGTTTATATGCTGGAATTTTCTGATTAAATAAGAATTTGGGCTAAGGGGGAAGCTACAACCCAATTAGGCACGCCTAGGATGCCCATAATATGCTATGAGTAGTATAGGTGATAACATGTCTTCTCTCATGCTTTTTCATGCTCTAAGAATCATGATGTACATGTCTATGTTTAAGCTCTTTAAGCACCCTTATGTTATGCATGGCTTATGTATGATGAAATGCCTAAGAGATGCTTTCCTGTAAGTCGGGACTAAGAGCACTCTTCATGATAAGATAAGAGGCATGTCATGCTCATGATATGACAATGATGTGATAGGTTATGATGATATGCTTATGATATGATAAGAATGTGCTATGCAACTCCTAGGTCGACGGACTATGAACGGACCTAGTAAGAAACAAGAATGTGCTATGCTTATGATATGATAAAATCCATGTATGCTATTTTACTTTATGAATGGGCTTGTACCGGACCGAAGTATGGGTCCAAGGGATGGACACCTTAAGAACGCCCCAGTTCTGGACTACCGACTATGCTGTCCACGGTTCTGGCACTACCGTAGCTGTGCAACAGGGATGGACACCTTAAGAACGCCTCGGTTCTGGGACTACCGTAGCTGTCCTTACCCTAGTAGGTCGGGGCTCGCTACCTCGTATCTACTTAGGGATGCGCGCTTATAATGTATGTATGTGGTACAAGCCGGGGACCCCCAATTATGATATGATGATGTTTAAGTATTTAAAAGTATGATTTTAAAAAGTTAAGCATCCTTATGTATATGCATTCCATACTTTATACTGTTTGCTTAGAAACTTTGATGTTTAGTATGCTATGATGAACTCATGCTTATGATTTATTATGTGTACATGTTGTATGCTTTCGTATGGATTTTGTGAGTAGGACAGGATCCTTACTAAGCATTTGTGCTTACTAGTTTATGTGTTGTCTTATGCTGCAGATAAAGGTAATGGACACTTAAACTAGAGGAAGAGGCAGGTGGGCTGAAGATGTGTGGGGTGGTGGCTCGGGAAAGAATGATTCTATATCTACTTATCATGTTTATGTTTATGTTTATGTTTATGTTTCCCTGACAATAAGTGTTAGTGATTAAGATTGATATGACATGATAGTGTTACCTTTGGAAGTCTTTTATATTTGATCATGTTATGAGTTACATTACTGGTAAACTTATCATGTTGTAGAATGACTTTGATAGTTAAACAAGCATGCTTAGTCCTTAGTCCTTGCTTTATTGTTTTAATGTCATGCTAGAAGATAGAAAAAATATTACTATATGATTGAGTTGTACGTAACCCCGCCCCGAGAGTAGATATAAGGGCGGGCGTTACATGGCCAAGACCCAACTCCTCCTTATGATCCCTATTGTAGGCCTATAAATACCCCAGGTGTCATGAAACCAAGAATTAACTAACCTAATCCTCTCCTCTCCTCTCCACCTCTCTCTCTCTCCTAGGGTGATGGGTATGGCTTGGCGGGTTTCCTAAGAGAATACCTGGTCGTCCTTGAGAGACCTCTCCATGTCTCCAGATTAAAAATTAATCCGAATAGAGACCTGTCTCCCAAACGACCGTCTCGTCATCGTATCGATCGATTCGAATTACAACTTGACCAATCTCAAAGATCGAGCCTTGTAATTCACATAACCGATCGACCGAAGAAAAGACGACGAGTGGATCGTCGATTTTTGTGTTTATTATTGAGGTCCAATAATTAATTATCAAGCATTAATTAAGCAATTAATTAAACATGATAATTAATCATGTGACGACCCCTTAACTTCTCTCCCTTAAAGCGGACGTCACTTTTACTTAACCTTAACTTTACCTTATTCTTAGCCATAGGTTACAACTACTTGACTTCCCTTAACTTGCTCTGAATTTTTTTCTTTAAAAAAAAAACTTTCATTTTATTTGTTTTGTAAGGATTTGACCCCTAGACCTCTTAGTTGTAAAACTAAAGCATCAACCATCTGCCCTACAACACTTTCCTTTTAATGGAACCAGTCGACTGCTAGATAGCCAGTTGACTGGTGTCAGCCACAGAAACTTTCTGTGCCCGGAACCAGTCGACTGGTCTCTTGGCAGTCGACTGGTGCATCGAACAGAAACTTTCTGTTCGATAGGGCAGTCAACTGGTTCTGAACCAGTCGACTGGCACGCCTGAAACCTGCATTTACAGACTTGGGAACTCCTTTCAAGGGTCCATAATTCATACACTTCCAAAGCATATAAAGAAATAACTCCAAATCTATACTCTATACTAGTTTTAGGAACATCTTAGCAACTCAAAACGAATCCAATAACTTGAAATTAGGATTTCTATGAAATTTAACAAACTTATCAAAACACATGCAATCTCTACTAACTTTGTACCCAACTTTGACTTCATGTAAAGTTTAAATAAGGTGATCACATCCTACCAATCCAAAACATCAACTATGAGTTTCTATAAATCAAAACGCCTCTAAGACTTATCCCAAAGATCTCTTCCACGGTTCCGCCGTCACTGAACATCAATGCAAGTCCCGTTCACCTCCATAGCTTATGCTTTTTCTTTACCTTTATCTGCAAATAGAAGGAAATGCAACTAATAAGCGAATTGCTTAGTAAGTAAATCCTAACTTACAAATCCATGTTATCGATAATAAACATGCTCATTTCAAAGAATGATTGCTTCAAAATACATGCACTTGGAAATATTTGCACATGAGAACTTTCATACACTTATCATGCTCAATCATGCTTGAAAACATTTACGAGCATCAAAACACTTGCAAACTTAACATGCTCATGATTTCTTTTGAAACTTACTAATGATATATTTCCATACTTTAAAACACTAACTTCATTGCTCTTTCTCTTTAACATGCTTATAACATAACCATGTCAACATACATAACCAAAAACATGCACTCAAGGAAATTGAAACACTTACATATACTCATATACTTCAAAATAATAATCAACTTTCTCAGGCCTTGACATTGTACCATGGAATCAATGTACCAATGCGCGCATCTCTAATAGGTTTCGGGGTAGCTAGCCACCGCACCCTATTAGAGCTTCCTTCTAACTTTCTGTGGGCCTCTCATTTGCCCGGTACATGTCACTTTACAAAAGTAAAATACTTTCTTACTCAATATGCTTATACTTATCAAGCTATCTTTCTTTTTGCATAAATTTTGCACTACAAACTTTACCTTTCTTACTTGGAACTTTCATCGAGCACCTTGCGTGCCCTTAACCCAAAACTCATTTTTGAGACTTTTCAAGAACTTGGTCTTATCATACTTAGATCACACATACAAACCTACTCAAATTCAAGTTCTATGATAAGAACATATATTCTTTAGAAACTTAAATCACACAATAAGACAATATTCTCAAAGTATGCACTTAGATCACAAAATTACGGTTCTACAACGAGAATCTACATACGAAACTACTTCTATTGCAGGTGAGTGATTTACTTACCCTTTTTCTTGAGGAAAACTCACTAAGTATTTCGAAAAAAACCTAGCGTAGGACTCCTCTTCTCTTCCTTGCGAGGAAACTCCACTCCTTGGCCCTAGGGAAGAAGCCCTAGGTTCTCCACTCAAGAGGAAGAAGAAGGAGGAAGAAAACCCTTGTTTTCTCCCTTATTTTCGCAGCCCCCAAACCCCCTGTTCGCGCAGCCTCCAAAAACCTAATGGGGTCTTAACACAACTTAAGCGGATGTTTAAATACCTCTTCATGAAAAAGCCTAACTTACCTATAACATTAATTGGCTTCATCCCTTTCTGTGCTTGATACCCCCGCCCTTCTGGTTATCCGGACGCCCTTAAGGGCTTGCTTTGCCTTGTGGTCGCGGGATCAAACCTCCGCTCGACCCTTTTTTTTCTTTTTATTTTAATTCGAAAAAATGCTAGTAAATTCAGAAAAATTCCTAATAATTCACGAAAATTATTGAGTGTTACAATCCTCCCTACCTTATAAAAAGTTCGTCCTCGAACTTAGAACAGCTCTGGATACCTTTGCCTCATGCTATCTTCTGATTCCCAGGTTGCCTCTTCATACTTCTGATTCAGCCATAAGACTTTTACTAGTGGTACCACTTTGTTCCTCAGCTTCTTATCTGCTCGATCTATTATCTGAATAGGTCGACTTTCATAACTGAGATCTTCTTGAACTTGTACCATCTGTGGCTCAATCACTTGGTTGGCATCTGGGATATGCTTCTTTAGCATTGAGACATGGAACACATTGTGTATTGCTGACATCTTTGGAGGTAGCTCCAACTCATAAGCTACTTTGCCAACTCTTTTCGTCACTAGGTAGGGTCCTATGTATCGAGGACTTAGCTTGTCTTTCTTGCCGAATCTCATTACACCCTTCATAGGAGCTACTTTGAGGAAAAATGTATCCCCAACTTCAAACTCTAACGGTCTACGGCGTACATCGGCATAACTCTTCTGCCTACTCTGAGCAACTTCTATTCTCTGGCGGATGCTCTTTATAGCTTCTGTGGTATCATCTATAAGGTCAGTCTGAGACTCTATTTCTTTCTTCTCACTACCTTCATACCAACAGAGGGGAGATCTACACTTCCTACCATAAAGAGCTTCATAGGGTGTCATACCAATAGTGGCTTGGTAACTGTTGTTGTAGGTAAACTCAGCTAAACATAAATATTTGCACCAACTGCCTTTGAAATCTAATGCACAAGCTTTGAGCATATCTTCTAGAATTTGATTCACTCTCTCTGTCTGTCCATCAGTCTGGGGATGGAAAGCTGTGCTAAACTTCAGTTTGGTGCCTAGCGCTGTCTGTACGCACTCCCAAAAGTGTGAAGTGAAACGACCATCTCTATCAGAGATAATGGTCTTCGGGACTCCGTGTAGTCGGATCACTTCCTGTACATATAGCTGGGCTAATCTTTCAATCAAATAAGATACTTTGATTGCCAAGAAGTGGGCAGACTTGGTCAATCTGTCTACTATTACCTAAATAGCGTCATAGCCATTAGTTGTCTTTGGTAGACCAACTATGAAATCCATGGCTATGTCTTCCCATTTCCACTCTGGAATCTGAATGGGTTGTAGGACACCTCCTGGTCTCTGGTGTTCTGCTTTAACTCTCTGACATGTCAGGTAGGTGCTGACATACTTAGCTATGTCTCTTTTCATTCCGGACCACCAAAATCTTCTTTTCAAGTCTTGGTACATCTTGGTGGAACCAGGGTGCATTGAGTAGGGAGTTCTATGGGCTTCTTCAAGAATCTTTTTTCTTAGCTCTCCACTATTAGGGACACATACACGGTCACCATAATAGAGTATCCCACTGTTAGATACTCTAAACTCTTTACTTTCTCCTTCTTGTATCTCTTGCTTGATCCTTTGGATATCAGAATCCTCAGCTTGCTCTTTCTGTATATCTTCAAGCAAGGTTTACTCTAGTGTCAATAGAGCTAACTGCCCATAAATGATCTCAACTCCATAATCTACTATTTCCTTCTGTAATGGTGGTGATAATGCTGACAAGGACATCAAGGTGGCACAAGTCTTTCTACTTAGTGCATCTGCTACTTTATTTGCCTTACCAGGGTGGTAAAGGATCTCACAGTCATAATCCTTCACTAACTCAAGCCACCTTCGCTGTCTCATATTGAGGTCTTTCTGAGTGAAGAAATATTTCAGACTCTGGTGATCTGTATAAATCTTGCACTGCACTCCATGCAGATAATGTCTCCATATTTTTAGAGCGAAGACTACAGCTGCCAACTCCAGATCATGAGTGGGGTAATTCTTTTCATAATCCTTGAGTTGCCTGGAAGCATAAGCTATGACTTTGTCTTCTTGCATAAGTACGGCTCCAAGTCCTAGCTTTGATGCATCACTGTATATATCAAAGCTCTTATCACCTTTGGGTACTGTAAGAATAGGAGTGCTTGTCAGTCTCTTCTTCAATTCAAGAAAACTCTGCTCACAGTCTTCAGTCCACTCATACTTCTTATTCTTTCTGGTAAGGGCTGTAAGTGGAGAAGCTATCTTTAAAAAGTCCTCTACGAACCTTCTGTAGTACCCTGCTAAACCCAGAAAACTTCTGATCTCACTAGCATTTGTTGGTCGACTCCAGTTACTAACTGCTTCAATCTTGGCTGGGTCTTCCATAATGCCTTCTTTGGAAATGATGTGGCTTAGGAATGCCACCTGGTCAAGCCAAAACTCATACTTTGAGAATTTGGCGTACAACTCCCTCTGATGTAAGGTCTGCAACACTATCTTCAGGTGTTCGTCATGTTCTTCCTGAGTCTTTGAATACACTAGGATATCATCAATGAAGACAATGACGAACTTGTCAAAAAAATCCTTGAACACTCGATTCATTAGATCCATAAACGTCGCAGGGGCGTTTGTCACTCCAATGGGCATGACCACAAACTCGTAGTGCCCATATCTTGTACTGAAAGCAGTCTTTAGCACATTACTCTCCTTCACTTTGAGTTGATGGTAACCTGATCGCAGATCTATTTTGGAGAACACCGTGGCTCCCTTCGACTGATCGAATAAATCATCTATCCTTGGCAAGGGATATCTGTTCTTGATGGTTACCTTATTCAAGGCTCGATAATCTATGCACATTCGTATGAATCCATCTTTCTTCTTGACGAACAACACAGGAGCTCCCCAGGGTGAATGACTAGGGCGGATGAAACCCTTGTCGAGCAACTCTTGTAACTGTTCTTGCAGCTCTTTCAGTTCTGCTGGTGTCATGCGAAAAGGTGCCTTTGAAATTGGGTTGGTTCCTGGAACCAACTCAATTTCAAATTCAATTTCTCGATTGGGAGGGAGTCCTGGTAACTCTTCAGGAAACACCTCCGGATAGTCGCAAACTACCCGTACTTCTTCTTTCTTTATCTCTACTCTTGCGGCATTCAATAGCGGCACTGTACTGGCTCAAGAAATCCATCCCTAAGATGATATCATAATCCTTCATGTCAAGGACTACTAAATCACCATAGAGTTCTCGGTTGGAAATCTGAATTGGCACAGCTCTCAGCCACTGAGTCGATGCCATGACCTCTCCCGAAGGTAGGGTCGTTAAGAACTTCATCATTCAACATTTCTGGTGGCCTTTGTACTGTTTAAGTAGTGCTCAGTGATCAAAGCACTACTTATCAGTTCTTCGGAGGTTTGCGGCCTCTTAACACTACTGGCCACATTTAACGCTATCTGAGGCCTCAGCATCTTGAGCATTAACCTGACCCTTTCCTTTTCAGTGCTAACTAACTCCGGGCACAAGCTAGCTAGTCGATTAAACTTCTTCACGGCTTCATCTACAGACAATTCTCCTTGACGGAACTCCGTGAATTCATCGTAGTGTTTGTTCGTTACCTTCATATGAAAGTACTCCTCCAAGAATTCTGCTTCGAAGTCGGCCCAGGTCATCTGACTCACATTTCTCTTAGCCTTCACTCTTTCCTACCACATCCTGGCGTCTCCAGTAAGGCAGAAGGATGTGCACTTTATCTTCTCTACCTTAGGTCAGTCCAGTAGTTCTACTATGCTTTCCTAAGTTTTGAACCATGCTTGAGCATCCCATGGTTCGCTTGTGCCTGAGAAGTCCTCTGGCTTCAATTTCTGCCACTGGAAGAGGTATGCTTCTTGCCTTACCCCCCATGCCGGAACTACAGATGTCACCGATGGGTCCTCGGTCACAAATAGTGCCACTACATTCGCCACCAACGGGGTAACAGGAGTGGCCTACTGGTTAGCTATCATGGTGGCAATAACTTGCTGTTATTTTGCTATCTGTCTCCATAACTGTGCTACCACCTCTAAGAGACTTGGTGGTGGTACTGACTCTACCTCTTGCCCTTTAGGAGCTCGTTCCTCGTTTTGGGCCTTTCTAGGACGTTCTCTAATGTATAACTTAACACTTAACGATAATGTTCCCAAACTTACTTTAGGATATAACAAGACCTTGGTCTTGTTTCTTATCTCATTTCTTAGTCCTAGAACTCGTTATAGGGCTTAGTAAGACCTTGGACTTACTCAGAACTTTTATCGAACACCATGTGTGTCGAAATCTCCCAAACCTTGCGTTTAGGCAAATCAAGACCTTGGTCTTGCTATACTAAGATCACAACATGAAGGACGTCCTCTTAACATTCTCCTACTCTATATCATAAAGAAAATCAAAGCTCATTATCTCTTACTAACTTACTTCATTATCTCCATGCACATATTAGCATATAATAATACTAACATACATCCTTATCATCATGCACTTACTGATACTAGCAGTCAATAATGAAAAGCATACAAAACTACAACATATGAACTTCTTACTTGGCAGGCGGCAGGATTGATGCTTGATGTTAGTGTGGCGGAAGGGTGGAACTTTGCTCTGATACCACTCTGTGACGACCCCTTAACTTCTCTCCCTTAAAGCGGACGCCACTTTTACTTAACCTTAACTTTACCTTATTCTTAGCCTTAGGTTACAACTACTTGACTTCCCTTAACTTGCTCTGAATTTTTTTCTTTTAAAAAAAAACTTTCATTTTATTTGCTTTGTAAGGATTTGACCCCTAGACCTCTTAGTTGTAAAACTAAAGCACTAACCATCGGCCCTACAACACTTTCCTTTTAATAGTACCAGTCGACTGCTAGATAGCCAGTCGACTGGTGTCAGCCATAGAAACTTTCTGTGCCCGGCACCAGTCGACTGGCCTCTTGGCAGTCGACTGGTGCATCGAACAGAAACTTTCTGTTCGATAGGGCAGTCGACTGGTTCTGAACCAGTCGACTGGCACGCCTGAAACCTACATTTACAGGCCTGGGAACTCCTTTCAAGGGTCAATAATTCATACACTTCCAAAGCATATAAAGAAATAACTCCAAATCTATACTCTATACTAGTTTTAGGAACATCTTAGCAACTCAAAACGAATCCAATAACTTGAAATTAGGATTTCTACGAAATTTAACAAACTTATCAAAACACATGCAATCTCTACTAACTTTGTACCCAACTTTGACTCCATGTAAAGTTTAAATAAGGTGATCACATCCTACCAATCCAAAACATCAACCATGAGTTTCTATAAATCAAAACACCTCTAAGACTTATCCCAAAGATCTCTTCCACGATTCCGCCGCCACTCAACATCAATGCAAGTCTCATTCGCCTCCATAGCTTATGCTTTTTCTTTACCTTTATCTGCAATAGAAGGAAATGCAACTAATAAGCGAATTACTTAGTAAGTAAATCCTAACTCACAAATCCATGTTATCGATAATAAACATGCTAATTTCAAAGAATGCTTGCTTCAAAATACCTGCACTTGGAAATATTTGCACATGGGAACTTTCATACACTTATCATGCTCAATCATGCTTGAAAACATTTACTAGCATCAAAACACTTGCAAACTTAACATGCTCATGATTTCTTTTGAAACTTACTAATGATACATTTCCATACTTTAAAACACTAACTTCTTTGCTCTTTCTCTTTAACATGCTTATAACATAACCATGTCAACATACATAACCAAAAACATGCACTCAAGGAAATTGAAACACTTACATATACTCATATACTTCAACATAATAATCAACTTTCTCAGGCCTTGACACTGTACCATGGTATCAATGTACCAATGCACGCATCCCTAATAGGTTTCGAGGTAGCTAGCCACCGCACCCTATTAGAGCTTCCTTCTAACTTTCTGTGGGACTCTCATTTGCCCGGTACATGTCACTTTACAAAAGTAAAATACTTTCTTACTCAATATGCTTATACTTATCAAGCTATCTTTCTTTTTGCATAAATTTTGAACTACAAACTTTACCTTTCTTACTTGGAACTTTCATCGAGCACCTTGCGTGCCCTTAACCCAAAACTCATTTTTGAGACTTTTCAAGAACTTGGTCTTATCATACTTAGATCACACATACAAACCTACTCAAATTTATGTTCTATGATAAGAACATATATTCTTTAGAAACTTAAATCACACAATAAGACAATATTCTCAAAGTATGCACTTAGATCACAAAATTACGGTTCTACAACGAGAATCTACATACGAAACTACTTCTATTGCAGGTGAGTGATTTACTTACCCTTTTTCTTGAGGAAAACTCACTAAGTATTTCAAAAAAACCTAGCGTAGGACTCCTCTTCTCTTCCTTGCGAGGAAACTCCACTCCTTGGCCCTAGGGAAGAAGCCCTAGGTTCTCCACTCAAGAGGAAGAAGAAGGAGGAAGAAAACCCTTGTTTTCGCAGCCCCCAAACCCCCTGTTTGCGCAGCCTCCTAAAATCTAATGGGGTCTTAACACAACTTAAGCGGAAGTTTAAATACCTCTTCATGAAAAAGCCTAACTTACCTATAACATTAATTGGCTTCATCCCTTTCTGTGCTTGATACCCCCGCCCTTCTGGTTATCCGGACGCCATTAAGGGCTTGCTTTGCCTTGTGGTTGCGGGATCAAACCTCCGCTCGGCCCCTTTTTTTTTCTTTTTATTTTAATTCAAAAAAATGCTAGTAAATTCAGAAAAATTCCTAATAATTCACGAAAATTATTGGGTGTTACAAATCAAAACATCACATAAAATGATAAGAAAACTAAAGGAGCCAAGAGAGAAATATACCTCTCCTTATCTTACGATCTTCTACCATATGACCCTCCCCTCTTGGACGTCGTGTGGGCGACGATCTACCAAGAACCGTGGTCACCAAATCGATCCCTTCTCCTTGCGCCAACCAAGCCCTAATCAAAGGGATGCCACCAACCACTCCAGGGAAGAAGATAATCCAAACACAAACCCTACTATTCCTTTCCTCCACCGTCGGCGCCCAAGCAGCAAGTAGCTTGGAGCTCCCTTGGAGAAGAGCAACTCCAACTTGTGTTTTGCGCCACAAAAAAGTTGCACCAGCCAACAAGTTGCCGTGAGCAACTTGTTTTCTCTCGCCTTTCTCCAGCCAACAAGTTGCCGTGAGCAACTTGCGCTCTTCAGCATTTCTTCAGCCAACATGCTGACATGAGCAACTTATGCTCTTTGTAGAAAAAAAAAACAGCTGTGAGCAAAGTTGCTTTGCCATCTTCTTAGCTGTGAGCAAAGTTGCCGTGCACAACTTTGCCATCTTGGAGAAGATGGCGGTTGTGAGCAGTGCTCCCTTGGAGCAAAAGATCCGTGAGCAACTTGTATTGCTCACCCTTGAGCAGTGCTCTTTGGAGAAGGAAACGACGCCGCACACCGAGAGGGAGAGAGAGAGAGAGAGGAGGAGAGGAAAAACTTATGGTTTTCTTGTGTTCCATTGGATCCATGGTTTCATGCCACTATGGGGTATATATAGGGCTATGATAGGGACCATGAGGAGGAGTTGGATCTTGGCCTGCTAATGGATCCAAACCCGATCCTTTAATGAAGATCTATTCCACTAAAGGATCTCCATTGAATTACCTCACCAACCCCCATATTTTCATATGAGCTCCACCTATTATGAGTACATCCATCTCCTCGTGTTTAAGATATCGAATGCCCGTCGATTAATTTAAATTACTAACAATTTTAATTAATCAACCTCAATCTCCTTGACTAGTACCACTCATCCTTATCATCATGTTGGATCAAATCCACCTGCAGGGTTTAAACATGATGATCCTTATGAGTGTTGGGAACGAGATGGCTAGAGAGGGGGGGGGGGTGAATATAGCCAATCACTTCTTCTTTGAAGAGTTATCAAATTTCTGCACTTGAAGCTATTAATAGCACAGCGGAAGTATGAAAACAAAACTTGCAGAAACTTAAACCAAAACCTAACTAGCAAGATTAGCAAGATCGCTAATAAGGAGATTTTACAAGGTTCGGGGATAACTTGCCCCTACTCCTTGGCGTGCCCTTAAGGTGGGCGATCCCTTGATCGTCGGCAGATCAAGCCCCGGTAATCACCGGATATGAAGCAACCTCCTTCTCGGTGGAGAAACCTCTCCACAGTATGTTTCAAATAAGGATATAGTTTAAGCACAAAGAAACAACAAGAAGGATCTTACTCAAACACTTAGCAAGGACAAAAACACAGCAAGCTTCCCTGAGCTCCACCCAGTGGCGATCTCACGCAAGAACCCTTCTCCGTGTCTTCCCACTGTCGGACTCCAAGCCTCTTGTCTTCTCCTTCAAGTGCTCAAGTATGATGATTGCTTTTCAATAGCTTGCTCAGAATGATTGAAGAACTCAAGAACAGCAAGCTTGATGTGGAACACAACTCAGGAACTCAAGAGCACAAGGATCAAAATCGTTACTGAACACCACAACTCTCGTTCCTTTTGTTTCTCCGCCAAGCGACAGATGATCTCATCTCCAGCAGCCTACAGCTGCCTCACTGCCAACGCGCCAGCTACACTGAACCCTAACTGAACTTCCTGAGCTCCCTCAGCCAAGCCTCAGTCAGCAGCTTCAGTCCTGCATCCAGCCGTTGCAACCTGTGTGGAGAAAGGGACAAACCTGCTCCAAGGAAAGCTCTCTTTGACTTCTCCTTGAGTGTTTGAATCCTCCTCTGTCACCTGAAACTCAATCAGAGTATTAGAGCACCAAATCAAGCAACATATCAAATATCAGAGAAAAGTGGCAGCGAATCAGTTGTGTTCAGACGCGATCAGAGCGTCTGACAGTGCAGTTTGAATTAAAGTGATCGGTCACCGGACCGATCAGAGAGCCTCCTGATCGGTCACCAGACCAATCAGGCTGGTTCCAGACCGATCAGGCTCCGTCCTGATCGATCCCCAACGCTCAATCAGAAATCGCAATTTCCTTGAGATTCTCCTGGACCGATCACCAGACCGATCCCAGGTCGTGGATCGTTCATCGGACCGATCCACCCTTATATTGAGCGATTTCTGAGTCTCACAGGCTAAGCCTTCTGATTGGTCACCGGACCGATCAGGAAGCCTCCTGATCGGTCACCAGACCAATCAGACTGGCTCCAGACCGATCAGGATCCGTCCTGATCGATCATAGAGAGGAACCTGCGACACTTGATCGTTCTCCGGAACGATCTGCACAGTGATCCTGATCGGTCACCAGACCGATCAGGAGCAGTTCAGCAAGGGAACTCAACCTCACTGCTCGCTCCCTGATCGGTCACCAGACCGATTAGGAGCCAGTTAATGGGTGAAACGCATACTCCCAGATCGGTCACCAGATCGATCAGGAGCAACAAAGTAGGTTCCCAACCTCACTGTGTGCTCCCTGATCGGTCGCCCGACCGATCAGTCATCATTGGATCAGTCACCAGACCGATCCACGAAGGAGCAGCGTGCCAGAATCCCTGATCGATCACCAGACCGATCCAGAGACTCAAACTCAGCACTCCAAGCTAAGTTTCCATCCACCTTAGCCCTCCAAGCTAAGGATTTTCCATCTAACTCTCCAAGTTGGGAATTTGCACCTAACCCTCCAAGTTAGGACTTTTCACCTAGCCCTCCAAGCTAGGACTTTTCACCTAGCCCTCCAAGCTAGGACTTTTCACCCAACCCTTCCGAGTTAGAACATCATCCAACCTAGCCCTCCAAGCTAGGCACCTGACCCTCCAAGCCAGGACTTTTTCACCTAATTCTCCAGGATGGGAATTTGCACCTAACCCTCCAAGTTAGGACTTTTCACCTAGCCCTCCAAGCTAGGACTTTTCACCCAACCTTTCCGAATTAGGACTTTTCCAACACCTAGCCTCCCAGACTAGGACTTTTCCAAACACCTAGCCTCCCAGACTAGGACTTTCAACACCTAACCCTCCAGGTTAGGATTTTCCATCACCTAGCCCTCCAGACTAGGATTTTCCATACCATGCCTGATCCCCGATCAGGACTTAATCATAATCAACATGATCAACCTAAACTAGAATCGATGTCAACACCAAAACAACAATCAGGGCCAGACTGCATCAACAATGAGCTCATCAAGGGGGCATCATCATCCCGACTCACCATGACACGGATTCCGTCAATAATCAATGACACACCATGTAAGTAATATTATTACCCAATTTACCGGGCCTATCAATTTAGCTGAATAAATCTCGCCCATTGGTAAATCAAAAAAATAAAATACTAAATACATGTGTCCGTTATTATATCGGGATTTAGAGATTGTACTCCATAATAAACCAAGATTCGATCCAATTATAAAGTTAGTACAAATTGGATCACCTTTATTTTGGTCATGCTCAATGCACATAGAGTGCACTAATGTAATTCTATGGTCAAGATAAATCACACCTAATTACACTACAACCATCCCGATGGTTTGTCCAACTTTATCTCGGTTGTGAGCCTCTTCTTATACTCTGCAAGGGACTGATAACATGATCATTTGTGTATCACCACATACCATGTTATCTACAATGCAGAGTATCAGATAGTTATGGACATACTAATATAAACTTGCATCACTGTTGTTGTGATTCTCTTTCAAAATGTGGATGCCCATACAAAAAAGACAAGACTTTTAGTATACATCCTAACAATCTCCCACTTATATTCAAAGACTTTGTTGTTCTCAAAATGTTATACATCTGACTCTCTAATCCTCCACATGCCTAAAGATCTCGCTATCAAGGTCTCAGTGAAAATATCTCCCAGGTTATCGTCTGATGTAATCTAGGCAACAACAGTTTTTCCTCTCCTGGGTAGTCCTTGCGTTCTATGTGTTTACTCGCCTTATGGGCTCGTGATTCCTTTGAGTTTGCAACTGCACCATTGTTTATCACAACAAAATGTGATAGCTTTAAGCAAACTAGGAATCACATCGAAGTCCATCTTGAGATTCTTGAACCATGTAGTTTTCCTGACCGCCTCAGAGGCTGCCATATATTTAGCTTCCATGGTAGAGTTCGCCACGCAGCCACTGCGCGACACTCCTCCAAACTATGGTTCCACCTCCTAATGTAAACACAAAACCCCGAGGAATACTTATATTTTTCCCCTATCCGATTGGAAGTCTGTATCCGTATAACCCACAGGAGATTGGTTTGTCTGGTAAACCAACATATAATCCTTAGTCCTTCTCAGACACTAATATATTCTTTTACCGCAATCCAATTTCGCTAACCTGGGTTAGTCTGACATCTGCTAACTATGCCCACGGCAAAGTAGATATTCGGTCTCGTATACAATATAGCATATATGAGGCTTCCTACAGTCAAAGCATAAGGAACCGCCTCCTCTCTCTCCTTTAATGTTTACATCTCCTTAGAAAGAGAAACTCCACGCTCGAAAGGTACAAAACCTTTCTAGGAGTTTTATGCTAAAACGAGCTAGGACAGTGTCTTTCTATGAAGCTTGGGATAAGCACAACATCCTTCTCCGGTGATCCCTTAGAACTTTGATCCCCAAGGATGTGCCCTGCTTTTCCTAAGTCCATATCAACTGTTTGGACAACCATACTCTTACGTCTGATAATACATTGTTATTGTTGTCAATCAACAAAATATTATTTACGTATAGTACAAGAATATCACTACGTTTCCGTCACATTTCTTACATACACAAATCTCATCCGTCCTTTGAACAAATCCATATGATTGGATTATCTCTTCAAAGCGGATGTTCCTCGTCATAGGTTTGGGGATCCAATTTATGTTCACCAGAGACCAAGTCCGAAGACTCTCCCAAGAACATGAATCTTTCAAGTTGTCTAACAACCCTCCCACTATAACGAGGTACTACCTGTGTATTTTATGTGACACGCGGTGCAATGACTTGTGGTATATCCTCTTGTACAATTGGTACTAAGGTCAGAATGTCCCCTCTTAATTCCTCGAGAATAATTTTTCTCATGGGCTTGTGGTTCATCACATATTCCTCTTCTAAGAGTCAGGTATTCGTACCAATGATTACTCTATGAATCTTAGGACTATAGAACCACCTTTCGTTCCCCTAGGATAACCTACGAACTGTTAGGATGTATACTAAAAGCCTTGCTTTTGGTTAAGACACATTTACATTTTAAAGAGAATCACAAAATCACACAGTGCATGTTTATATTAGTATATGCATAAACTGTCTGATACTTGACATTGTAGATAACATGGTGCGTAGTATCGCATAGAAGATCATGTTATCAGGTTCCTTGCCGAAGTATAAGAAAGAGGCTCACAACCGAGATGGAGTTGGACAAACCATCGGGATGGTTGTAGTATAATTAGGTGTGGTTTATCTTAACCATAGAATTACATTAGTGTACTTTGTGTACATTGAGTAGGACCAAAAGAGAGGTCATCCAATTTTTGTACTGACTTCGTAAATTGGATTAGACCTCGGATTGATATTATGGAGTACGATCTCTTAATCCCAAAATAATGACGGGTATATATTATTAATTATTATTTCTTTGATTTACCAATGGGCGAAATCTATTCCGTTAGATCGATAGGCCTGGTAAGTTGGGAGATAATATTAATAATATGATGTGCTGTTGATTATTGATAGAATCCGTGTCCTGGTGAGTCGGGATGATGATGCCCCCTTGGTGAGCTCAAAAAGGTCATCATGTCAAATCTTGCAAGTGGACTATGGTCCAGTATGATGAAAAGGTTGAGTGGTACTAATCAAGGACAAAGAAGATAATTAATTTAATTATCAGTAAATTAAATTAATTATCGGGCATACGATATCTTAAACACGGGGAGAGATGGACGACTCATAATATGTGGAGCCCATATGAAAATATGGGGGTTAGTGAGGAAGTACAATGGGATCCTTTAGTGGAATGGATCACCATTAATGGATCGGGTTTGGATCCATTAGCGGGCCAAGAACCAACTCCTCCTCATGGTTCCTATCTTAGCCCTATAAATACCCCATAGGAGTCATGAAACAAGGTGGGATAAATTAATTGAGAATTAATTCGGATTAATCACTAAACCCACAAAAACCCTATTTTCCTAATCTCTCCCTCTCTCTCTTAGGGTGTCTTTGCGCCGGCGAGAAGAATCAAGGAGAAGAGGAGATTTCTCCTCATCATCTCTTGATCTCTTGGGCGTGAAGGACCGGCAGGAGAGGGAGGAGCATGGTGGTCCTTGGCTTGGAGTAGGGGAGCGGGCGGAGGTTGGCCGGCGGCGGGTTTCATGCACCTTGCGGGGCTGGCGGCAAGAAGGAAGGAAAGTTCACCTTTCCTCCTTTCTTCCTCATTGTTCTCTTCTCCTTCCCTCACAGTCAACTCCTCCTCTGCGTGTGCAAGCAAGGATCAAGAAGGAGGAGTCTCCGGTGGTCGAAAAACAGAGGTTTGTCCTCTTGGTTTAGCGCCGGCGGTGAGGAGGGAGGATTAGGGTTTTCCGGCGGGTTTTTGGGAAGAAGAAGGAGCTTCCTCAGCTTCTTCTTCCCTTTCTTCATCTTCCTAGAAGCTCCTCGTTGCTGCTTCTTGGCCGGTCCGAGATTGAAGCTTGTGGCGGTTGGCGGTGAAAGAAGGAGTGGCGAGAAGGAGAGGTGGCCGAAACCCTAATTAGGGTTTTTGCTACCAAGAAGGAAGAGGCTTGAAGAAGGTGATTTCGGCGTGCCTTGGTGACTCCGCAACTTGGTAGTTCGTCACCCACACGACGTCTAGGATGGGAGGGTCATAAGGTAGAAGACTGCGAGGTATAACTCTCCCGAGCTCCAATTTACCTTATGTTATGTTTATTTGTGCCATGCTACTTTGCTTCGTCATTTTATGTATGTTAGTTGGTTATTTTGATTTGTTATCATAGACAATAATTAACTAACTGGACCCCGAAGATAAACACAAAAACTAGCGATCCAAATTGTCGTCTTTTTCGTGGTTAATTAATCCGGAAAGTTACAAGGCCTTAACCTCGGTTTTGGCCAAGTTGTAACTTGGATTAATTAACACGACGATGAGACGGTCGAATGAGAGACGGGTCTCCATTCAGATTAAATTTTAATCCGTAGACATAGAGAGGTCTCACGGGTTCGACCCCGTGGTTGTCTTGGAAACCGCCAAGCCATACCTAACCTACACAAACAAGCGTACGAGATTCCAACTTATTAGTATCCCCTCTGATCAGCACATGTGCTGAGCCACCCCAAATATTCCGAATGTCATAGACTAGACTTTCGCCCAGTCCACACTTCTATGGGAGTAGAAGGTACTGACTTAGATGGTATCAAGTATGTACGCTACCGTTTCCAGAGCATATCCTTAGAACGAATCTGGCAACTCGAAGTAGCTCATCATTGTCCTAACCATCTCCATAAGAGCCATTTTCCTTCTTTCTGCTGCACCATTCTGTTGGGGCATACCGGGTGCAGATAATTGGGATTGACTCACAACCTCTGATATGTAAGTCCTAAAACTCTCCCAAGAGGTACATGCCACCACGATCTGATCGTAGTGTCGCAATCCTTTTACCTTGATGTTGTTGGTGCTTGGATGACTAGAGAGGGGGGGGGGGTGAATGTAGCCAGACACTAATTTCTGCTCTTTTAGGTTTTCTGCACTTGAAGGTTAGCAACAGCAGCGGAAACAATACAAAACAGAGAAACAGAATTGCAGAACCTAAAATCCTAAACTAAGCACAAGCTTAAGCCGCTAACAAGGAGGATTTACAAGGTTCGGGGATAACTTGCCCCAACTCCTTGGCGTGCCCGTGAGGTGGGCGATCCCTTGATCGTCGGCAGATCAAGCCCCGGGAAATTCGGATATGATAACACCTCCTTCTCGGTGGAGAAACCTATCCACAGCAGATAGTCTCAAGAAAATGATGGAAATATAGCACAGAGACTAGGAAAGCTTATAGAGCGCGAAAGAGACAGTATACAATGCACAACTCACAACCCAGCAAGATCCTGACAAGAGCCTTCACCCAGCTTCTCCTTCTCGCGTGGTGTCTGCTTGCAAAACTTCTCTTTCTTGCTCAAAGCTCTCAGGATGCAGTAGCTCCAAGGAATGCTCAAGAGTATGCTTCAAGGTGTCTGATGAATGAAAGTTGTCGCTCAAGCAGAAGTGATTCAAAGTTCTTGCAAGAAGAGATTGGATCAAAAGTTCTACTGAGGCTTCTTCGCTACCAAGTTCTTAAGCCTCTGCCCACTGATCGCCAGGTCACAGCCACCAGACGCTCCTCTGCAGCACACCAGATGCCCATCTGCAACCGCCCAGCTACCACTGAGCTCTCTTAGACTCCCAGAACCCTCTCCAGTCGAGCCCCAGGTCAATTGCCAGCAGCGCCAGCGTCCGTTGAAACCTGAGAAGGAGAAACAGCCAAACCTGATACATGGAAACAACCCAGTTGACCCTCCTTCAATGTTTGAAATCATCCCTATCACCTTCACACTTAATCAGAGGTTTAGCAAATTAAATCAAACTTGCATCAGTAATAGCAGAGAAAATCAGAGCGAAATCAATAGTGTTCAGAGCGCGATCAGAAGTCTGACAGCGTATTTGAAATAAAGTTCTTAGCTACTGATCGGTCCCCATACCGATCAGAGAGGACCCTGATCGGTCACCAGACCGATCAGGGTGATCCCAGACCGATCAGGCTCCAGCCTAATCGGTCCCCAGTGAGAAACCTAGGATCGCAAACTCATCTATGAACGATCTGTTAGTGATATGAGAGAAGTGTCCTAAGGCAATCGCCTTATGATTGTAATCATTTATTTTAATAAATGAATATTCACTATTTGAGTATACATGATTATTTGATTAAGATCTTAAGCTCATTCACTATTTGAGAGAATTTGTGATGAATTCACAACTAGTGATTATCTCTACATGTGCAATTGTGAAGTATTGAAATTGTCCCTAGTCGATGAATTGATAAATACAGACACTATCAATTCTGTTGAGACTAGCATGAGTTATTCTCTAATCAGCTGATTCTCACTGGCTGGTGACATTGAGATGTCCGGAGATAAACATGAATGCTAGTTAAGAGAACTAGTTCATTGGAGTGACTGGCTGTAAAACTTCATATGGTAGTCTACATATAGATATGTCAGTGAAGTTCTTACTGCAGCTTAAGTGCGATGTTCATTTGACTTGCGGTGTTCAAGTCATCTTGGTTATGGAGACTTATACTTTGACATCTTAAGCAAGCATCTCCAAGAAGGTGTGGACCCAGGATGATTGGGTATAAGCCGAAGTGCCCGAAGATATTTGAACAACCTACAAAGGATTCACCACTCCTTGCGAGGATATGTATACCCGAGGCCTATCGTCGGATTGTTACTCGAAGCCTCTGGCCAGAGCATGACATGATCAGAGTATGAATCTATTAAATACATGAGAGTAATTAGAATCCATAGGACGAGGAAACGTTACTTGGGCTAGGTGTGACGTAGTCAGCCTAGTGGGGACTGACACACATAGACCATGTCCTGAACCAAGTGGGTATAAGATGGTGAAGGGAATGTGGCACGATTCATTATAGCTGCTGAAGGATTTCAGAATCATTTCTGAGGTCAACCGTTAATCTTTCAATTAATTGGGGATCATGATATACTACTAGGTGCCACTCATGATCGTTCTATAATTAATTAGTTAATTATGGACGGCCAACATAAATTGAAAGCCTATTTGGTCACACGCATAACGAGTAATTCGAAGAATTTAAAACGAGTTGAGAATTAGATTCTCCAATCGAGATAGACTATTTTTGGTAAGTCCAAACAATAGTCAAAACTAAATTTATTTCAGACGCATCGGAAGCATAGAATGACTAAGTCTTTTAAAGACTTAATGGGTGAATTAAATAAGTTTAATTCATTAAGGGATTTGATCCAATTGGGGTTAGATGGGCCGGCCAAGGAAGGGGGCCTCCTCTCTTCTTGTCATGGCCGGCCACCACCATAAGAGGATAAGGCTATTTTGGTTTGTTTTATAAAATAGACCAAAGATTGGTTTATTTTATAAAAGGTTATATAAATTTTATATAAATTTTTATATAATGAACCATGAGTTGGTTTGTTTAATAAACTTTATATAATGAACCAATGGTTGGTTTGTTTTATAAAATTTTATATAATAAACCAATGGTTGGTCTGTTTTATAAATTTTATATAATCATGCCAAAAGAAAGAGAGCCTTGATTATGGATTGATTGAGAAATTATTCCATAATCAAGAAAAAGAAGCTTGATCATGAGAGCCTTGATTATGGATTGATTGAGAAATTATTCCATAATCAAGGAGAGGTTTGCTTGGGAATTAAGAAACCTCTCCCTATATAAAGGACCCAAGGGGTGCCATGGAAGATGATCCATCCAAGAATTGCTTGGGCTCTCTCCTCTTCTTCTCTCCCTCTCTCTTGGCTGGCCATAGGCCTTCCTTCTTTCTTCTTGCCGTGAGCACAAGGAGAAGCATCAAGGCGATGAAGTTCTTCCTTGCGACGATCTTCCTCTTCGGCCAACCTTGGTGGTGAGTCTTTCGATTTGATTACTCTCTCGATTTTCGTCGTGTTCACGGAGAATCTAGTAGTTCTCGTGAACACGAAACTCGTGGCTTAGTGAAGTCATCCCGATGATTCTCGGCGTGGATACGAATAGAGGCGGAGCTTTCAAGGGACGCTAACGGTTGGATCTCGTCCCTTCTTCCAAGTTACGCAAGGTAATTCGTAGAGTAATTTCCTTTTCTGCAAAAATTTTATATTACGATTATGTGAACATATTACATGCTTAGGATATGTGTTAGAATAATTTAGGAAATTATTCATGCTTTTGTTTCCGCTGCATGTAATTATGTAACAATTACAATACGTGTCCGCGTCGGCATGCACCCGGTCCCAATAGTGGTATCAGAGCCGATTAGTGTTCGACATAATCATATAATTATTTTGCGGAAAACTTTGTCATGATCTCAATTTTGGAAAATTTTTCAATTATGGAAACTTTTCAATTATTGTAAATTTTAGATTTAGGAATTTCAAAGTTTGGAAATCCTCATGAAATTTCGCAAACTTTTGAAATATCTCTGTTTATGAAATTTTATGATAATTGTGAAAATTTTCCATTTTTGGAAACTTTCCAATTTTGAAAATTTTCTAATTTTGGAAATTTTCCAATTTTGAAAATACGTAAGTTTTCTTTGTACCAGAAACTTACAATAATTCTGAAAACCTTTTAATTTTGGAAACTTTCCATTTATGGAAAGCTCGTAATTTTGGGCACATTCTTTTCATGAAAGTCTAGACATTTTATGGAAACATTAATTGACAATTAAATTCAAATTGGTTTTTAAATTATTAACAAAATTCTTTACTTTGGGGGAGTGCCTCGGGGAGCCACCCAAATTAAAGTTAGTTGTTGTAATTTAATTTCCTATTTTAAATATGAATTGTTAAAATTGATTTGGGTAGGCCTCGGGGAGCCATCCAAATTATATTATTAACAAGTTCTTTAATTGTCAAGTTTAATTTGGTTATGCCTCGGGGAGCAGGCCAAATTAGATTTACAACAAATTTCTTTTCTTTGGGGAGTGCCTCGGGGAGCCACCCAAAGTAAATAATTTGTTGTAATTAATTATCCATAAATAAAATATGTGATCAAATCATGAAAATTTTTGAGGTGATTCTCAAATGATAATTTCCTTATTTGATTTATGAGGTGATGCTCTTACATATTGTTATCTTCAAAATTAATTAGGAAAAATTGTTTCCTATAGAGTTTATTTCCTTAAATAAGATTTTCATGAAAATAATATGTGGTTGAATTAAGGGAATCTGTCTCTTAATTTAATAAGATTTGATTTAGAGAAATAAAAGTCTTAAACATATTATTTCCGAAATTGATTATGACAATTTAGGAAATTGTTTCCCAAAACAATTCCTTTAATAAAGTATGAAATTAGAATTAGGAAATCCGGTTCCTAATTCAATTAATGAGACTTGATAAATTAAGTCACATACATACTTTATTAAGAAAATCGTTAGAACATGACATAATTATATGTCATGAATGTGCTTAAAAGGAAAAGGATGAGACCCAAAACTCCTTACAAAATATTAAGGCCAACACCTTCAATTAATATGGTTAGAACCGGAGTTTTGTTTCTCGTTTGGGTTGATGGACACATCCATGCCCGGCTTGAATCTCAACATGTTCAAACCATGGAATTAGTTTATGATTAATACAGTTGGAGTCAGAGGTCAATCGTTAGTTTTGGTTGTTGGACACATCCAAGCCTGACTAAACGGTTGAATGAGCTCCAACCATATTAAAACTATTTCTTGATTAATGGGTCAGCCTTAAGCTTGGAGCATCGATTTGTTGTGCCATAGCCAAGGTTGATGTAAAGAGAGGTGCAGTTGGGTGCTATGTATATTGTTGCATACTTGTTAATGAGTTAACAACCCAATGATTTATGCAAACATTCAATTAATTGATAGCATAATGTGAAAGTTACATATGTATAATATGTAATCGGTATAATTACCTACCTTCATAGCTAAGAATAACTTGATGGACTCTAGCCATGGTTGTTCTTATCTATGGTTGGATATCAACCTATTTGGAGATGTTCCTACGATCTCCTGAATTGATAAAAAGGGTTATTCAATTCAAAAAATAAATAGGATTTAATTAATGTATATTGATGCATTCTTTATCATTCTTCTCACATAAGCTCAATTTGTATTTCTAGGATAATCACTTGATCTTGTCTTCTCTGAATTTGCGTTCCATTTTGGACACCAATAAGCTGACTGGGCCAAACTTCATGGACTGGCTTCGAAACCTGAGGATAGTCCTCAAGGCAGAAAAGCTTGCTTATGTCCTTGAAGAACAACTTCCCAACCATCCTCCAGAAGGTGCAATTCCAGACCAGTTAGTGGCCTATCAGAAACATGTGGCCGATTCTGAACTTGCGAGTTGCATCATGCTGGCCGCAATGGTACTTAAGAAGAACTAAGGATGTGTTCCTAATATATGGAGAAGGTGATATGATAATACGTGGATATACAGATGCCAGTTTCCAGACAGATAAGGATGACTCCAAATCTNCGCACTCCCACTAACCTTCTTGTACACACAAGGTTCGTCAGGATTTTGTGAGAAATCAAACTCTTTGATTGTCTCATCAAAACGGATGTTCCAGCTCCTGGATGCTTGCTTCAGTCAGTCCATATATGGATCGTCGAAGCTTGCATATTTTGGTTTTATCAACCGATGTGAAACCTTCAGGTTGTATCATGTATACATCCTCAAGCAGGTTTCCATTAAGGAAAGCTGTTTTCACATCCATTTGCATATCTCATAATCATAATGAGCTGCTATGGCCAGGAGCATCCGAATGGATTTAAGCATAGCTACTGGCGAATAGGTTTCGTCATAATCAATTCCTTGTTTCTGACGATATCCTTTTGCCACTAATCTAGCCTTAAAGGTAACAACATTACCTTCCATGTCGGTTTTCTTCTTGAAAACCCACTTGCACCCTATGGGCTTAATCCCTTCAGGTGGGTTAACCAAGTCCCATACTTGATTTTCGTACATGGAATCCATTTCCGACTTCATGGCTTCAAGCCATTTGTCCCTTTCTGAACTTTTCAGAACATCTTCATAACTGATAGGTTCGTCATCGCTTATGAGTAACACGTCGTTCGATTCACTTATGAGAAATCCGTATCTCTCTGGAATATTGCGTGTCCTATCAGACCTACGAAGAGGTGGTGTTGTTTTAGGTTCAACTGATAGCTCATCATTATGAGTTATTGGTTGTGGGTCTAGACTAGGTGTCTCTGTAATGTCTATTGGAGTTTCTTGAACTTCATCAAGTTCAATGCCACTCCCACTGTTTTCTTGTAAAAGAAATTCTTTTTCCAGAAATACAGCATGCCTTGAAACAAACACCTTTTGTTCCAAGGGATGATAGAATTGGTAACCCTTCGTTTCCTTAGGGTATCTAATAAATAGACATTTATCAGACTTAGCACCTAATTTGTCTGATACAGTCCGCTTCACATAAGCAGGACAACCCCATATCTTTAAGGTGAGTTAAGTGAGGTTTCTTACTATTCCATATCTCATATGGAGTAGTAGAGACTACCTTGGTCGGGACTCTGTTAGCAAGTAAACAGCTGTCTTAAGCGCATAGCCCTAAAAGGATTTGGAAGAGTTGCATGATTCATCATAGATCTAACCATGTCCATCAAGGTTCGGTTACGCCTCTCAGATACACCATTATGCTGTGGTGTATATGGCGGAGTCCATTGAGACAATATCCCATTGTCCCTAAGATAATCTTGAAACTCTTAACTTAAGTATTCACCACCCCGATCGGATCGAAGTATCTTAATAGTTTTGCCAAGCTGTTTCTCTACTTCATTTCTGAACTCTTTGAATTTCTCAAAAGCTTCAGATTTGTGTTTCATCAAGAACACATACCCGAATCGTGAGTGATCATCAATAAAGGTAATGAAGTAGCTATAGCCTCCTTGTGCAAGAGTTGACATTGGTCCACATACATCAGTATGTATTAGACCAAGCAATTCTCCCACTGGATTACCTTTTCTGGAAAAGGGTAATTTGGTCATTTTGCCTTTCAAGCATGATTCGCATGTATCAAATGAACCGGGTTCAAATGATTCCAAAATTCCACATCGGTGTAATTTGGTCATGCGTTTCTTACTTACATGGCCAAGACGACAATGCCACGTATAGGAGTCTATTCGATTATCTATTCGAGCACGTTTGTTGCTAACTTCGATATTGAAAACGTCACCTGATAAATCTAACGTGTAGATACCATTGCACAAAGTTCCGGTCCCATAAAGAACACCATTTAAAGTTATGTAACAACAATTGTTACTAAAAGTTAAATGATAACCCTTTTCATTCAAACATGAAATAGATACAATGTTCTTTATTAACGAAGGAACAAAATAACAATTATCCAATTCTAAGACACGACTAGTAGGGAGCTTTAGCAAATATGTTCCGATGGCAACAGCAGCAATCTTTGCTCCATTTCCAACTCGCAAATTCGCTTCTCCCTTGACGAGTCTTCTTCTATTCCTTAGCCCCTGTATGTCATTACATATATGTGAGCTACACCCAGTATCAAGTACCCAGGTGGTTGAGGAAATAGAGTGACATTCAATAATGAAGATACCTGAAGAGGATGGGGCATCGGATGCCTTCTTCTTCAAGGACTCAAGATAAACCTTGCAGTTTCTTCGCCAGTGACCCTCCTTGCCACAGTGATGGCAAGTGCCTTTTGGTGTCTTTTCAGTCTTTTTAGACTTTTTCTTCTTTCCCTTATTCTGTTCTTTGGCCTTCCTCTTAGTACCTTTCTTTGAGGAACCAACTAACAGTACCGTCTTTTGATCCTGCTTCACAGAAGGCTCTACAGTCTTCAGCAGGTAGAGCAACTCAGGAATGGTAGTCTCCAGCTTGTTCATCCGATAGTTCATCACAAATTGTGAATAACTTTTGGGCAAACAATGCAGAATTAAGTCAATACTTAATTCATGATCCATTGCAAAATCGAGTGTGCCCAGACGCTCAATGTACCCCAACATCTTCAACACAAACTGTGAGACAGAAGTGCCTTCCTGCATTTTAGAGGTGAAGAGGAGTCTGGAGACCTCGAACCTTTCGGATCTCGCCTGCTCGTCAAATAACTCATGAAGATGGAAGATGATGGTATAAGCATCCATATGCTCATGCTGCTTTTGCAGCTCAGGTACCATAGCGGCTAGCATGATGCAACTCGCAAGTTCAGAATCGGTCATATGTTTCTGATAGGCCACTAACTAGTCTGGAGTTGCATTTTCTGGAGGACGGTTGGGAAGTTGATCTTCAAGGACATAAGCAAGCTTCTCTGGCTTGAGGACTATCCTCAGGTTTTAAAGCCAGTCCATGAAGTTTGGCCCAGTCAGTTTATTGGTGTCCAAAATGGAACGCAAATTCAGAGAAGACATGATCAAGTGATTATCCTAGAAATACAAATTGAGCTTATGTGAGAAGAATGATAAAGAATTCATCAACATACATTGATTAAATCCTATTTATTTTTCGAATTGAATAACCCTTTTTATCAATTCGGGAGATCGTAGGAACATCTCCAAATAGGTTGATATCCAACCATAGATAAGAACAACCATGGCTGTGGCCATCAAGTTATTCTTAGCTATGAAGGTAGGTAATTATACCGATTACATATCACATATATGTAACTATCACTTTATGCTATCAACTAATTGAATGTTTGCATAAATCATTGGGTTGTTAACTCATTAACAAGTATGCAACAATATACATAGCACCCAACTGCACCTCTCTTTACATCGACCTTGGCTGTGGCACAACAAATCGATGCTCCAAGCTTAAGGCTGACCCATTAATCAAGAAATAATTTTAATATGGTTGGAGCTCATTCAACCGTTTAGTCAGGCTTGGATGTGTCCAACAACCAAAACTAAGGATTGACCTCTGACTCCAACTATATTTATCATAAACTATTTCCATGGTTTGAACATGTTGAGGTTCAAGCCGGGCATGGATGTGTCCATCAACCCAAACGAGAAACAAAACTCCGGTTCTAACCATATTAATGGAAGGTGTTGGCCTTAATATTTTGTAAGGGGTTTTGGGTCTCATCCTTTCTTTTCTAAGCACATTCATGACATATAATTATGTCATGTACTAACGATTTCCTTAATAAAGTATGTATGTGACTTAATTTATCAAGTCTCATTAATTGAATTAGGAACCGGATTTCCTAATTCTAATTTCATACTTTATTCAAGGAATTATTTTGGGAAACAATTTCCTAAATTGTCATAATCAATTTCGGAAATAATATGTTTAAGACTTTGATTTCTCTAAATCAAATCTTATTAAATTAAGAGACAGATTCCCTTAATTCAACCACATATTATTTTCATGAAAATCTTATTTAAGAAAACTCTATAGGAAACCATTTTTCTAATTAATTTTGGAGACAACAATATGTAAGAGCATCACCTCTTAAATCAAAGAAGGAAATTATCGTTTGAGAATCACCTCAAAATTTCCAAGATTTGATTACATATTTTATTTATGGATTTATTAATTTCAACAAATTATTTTCTTTGGGTGGCTCCCAGAGGCTCAGATACCCAAAAAAAAAGAAATTTGTAGTAAATCTAATTTGGTCCGCTCCCCGAGGCGTAACTAAATTAAACATGACAATTTTATTCAAAATAGGAAATTAAATTACAACAACTAACTTTAAATTGGACGGCTCCCCGAGGCTCAATCCAAACTAAAGAATTTTGTTAATAATTTAAAACCAATTCGAATTTAATTATCAATTAATAATCCATAAATTTGTCTAGACTTTCTTGAAAGAAAGTGCCCAAAATTGCGAGATTTCATAATAGGTTTTCAGAATAATTGTAAGTTTCTGGTATAAAGAAAACTTACATATTTCTAAAATTGGAAAATTTTCAAAATAGGAAATTTCCAAAATTGGAAAGTTTCCAAAAATGGGAAGTTTTCACAATTATCATAAAATTTCAGAAACTAGGATATTTCAAAAGTTTGCGAAATTTCATGAGGATTTCCAAACTTTGAAATTCCTAAATCTAAAATTTATCATAATTGGAAAGATTCCATAATTGGAAAGATTCCATAATTGGAAAATTTTCCAAAATTGAGATCATGACAAAGTTTTCCGCAAAACAATTATATGATTATGTCGAACACTAACCGGCTCTGATACCACTGTTGGGACCGGGTGCATGTTGACATGGATACGGGTTCGTAATTTTAAAATTTAATTACATGCAGCGGAAGGTTTAGCATAAATAATTTCTCAAATTATTTTAACCACGTATCTAGCATGCAACCTTATGTTGTGGAGACATGATCATACATTTAAAATTTTGCAGAAAGTAAACTAATTTACTTAATACCTCGCGTAACTCGTAGAAAGGGACGAGATCCAACCGTAGCGTCCCTTGGAAGCTCTGCCTCTATTCACGTCCACGCCGGGTTTTCTTCGGGATGACTTCGCAAAGCCACGAGTTTCGTACCGACAAGAACTACTATATTCTCCAAAGGCACGACAAGAATACCAAGAGAGAGATGAAAAACTAACCATCAAACGAAGAACGGGATCAAGATTCCGGGAGGAAGGAAGGAGTCCGCCCGCTTCTTCTTCTTCTTCAGCTTCTTCTTGGTGGTGGAAGCTCACGGCAAAGGGGAAGGGCTCTAGGGCCGGTGGCACTAGAAGAGGGAGAGGGAGAGAAGGAGTGGGAGAGAGGCTAGGCAATAATCCTTGATCTCTTGGATTAATTTCCAAGCCTTGCCTTGGTACCTTTATATAGTAGCCTCTTAATCGCCAAGTCTCCTCTTAACGGAATAAATTTTTCATAAGAAATTTATCTTATAAATTTTTCTATGAATTATTCCGTTATGCCAAGTTTTTATTATAACTTAATTTATAATAAAAACAACCATGTCTCCCCTTTTATTATGGAAAGAAATTTCTTTATATAAATTTCTTTATCATGGTAAATCAATCCATTATTGATTTTATAAAATAAAATAAACCATTCCAAGGTTTATTTTAATTTCCATGATAAATAAATCTCTTTATATAAATTTCTTTATACAAATTTCTTTATACAAATTTCTTTATCCATAATTTTATAAGACAAACCACGCGCGGTTTATTTTATAATTTTGAACCAAACAATTTGGTTCTTCCCTCTTATTGTGGCCAGCCAAACAAAGAGGGTGGGGACCCTCTTTGGCCGGCCAAACCCAAGCCACGATCTCACGAATTAAACTCATTTAATTCGTTCAATAAGTCTTCAAAAGACTTAGCCATTTTATGCTTCCGATGCGTCTCTGAAAAATTCAGATTCGACTTATCTCTCTTGATTGGAAAATCCAATTTTCAACTCGTTTTAAATCCCTCGGACTACTCGTAGTGCGTGTGACTAAATAGGCTTTCGATTTATGTTGGCCATCTATAATTAACCAATTATAGAACGATCATGAGTGGCACCTAGTAGT
Organism: Boesenbergia rotunda; assembly: GCA_024364735.1. Classification (NCBI taxonomy): domain Eukaryota; kingdom Viridiplantae; phylum Streptophyta; class Magnoliopsida; order Zingiberales; family Zingiberaceae; genus Boesenbergia; species Boesenbergia rotunda. Next base: position 382,036 of record JAGFNQ010000221.1, read on the forward strand.
ACATCATGATCCCCAATTAATCGAAAGATCAACGGTTGACCTCAGAAACTATTCTGAAACCCTTCAGCAGCTTTAATGAATCGTGCCTCATTCCCTTCACCATCTTATACCCACTTGGTTCAGGATATGGTCTATGTGTGTCAGTCCCCACTAGGCTGACTACGTCACATCTAGCCCAAGTAACGTTCTCTCGTCCTATGGATTCTAATTACTCTCATGTATTTAAGAGATTCATACTCTGAACATGTCATGCTCTGGCCAGAGGCTTCGAGTAACAATCCGACGATAGGCCTTGGGTATACATCCCCTCGCAACGAGTGGTGAATCCTTTGTAGGCTGTTCAAACATCTTCGGGCACTTCGGCTTATACCCAACAATCCTGGGTCCACACCTCCTTGGAGATGCTTGCTTAAGATGTCAAAGTATAAGCATGACCAAGATGACTTGAACACCGCAAGTCAAAGGAACAACGCACTTAAGCTGCAGTAAGAACTTCATTGATATATCTATATGTAGATTACCATATGAAGTCTTACAGCTAGTCACTCCAATGAACTAGTTCCCTTAACTAGTATTCATGTTTATCTCCGAACATCCCAATGTCACCAGCCAGTGAGAATCAGCTGATTAGAGAATAACCCATGCTAGTCTCAACAGAATTGATAGTGTCTGTATTTATCAATTCATCGACTAGGGACAATTTCAATACTTCACAATTGCACATGTAGAGATAATCACTAGTTGTGAATTCATCACAAATTCTCTCATGCTGTGAATTGTATTGCAGACATTCAGTAAATGAGTTTATGATCTCAATCAAATACACGAACATGTATACTCAAATAGTGAATTATTCATTTATTAAAGTAAATGATTACAATCATAAGGCGATTGCCTTAGGACACTTCTCTCATATTACTAACACATTGGAGTGTCTCCCTACCTGTTAGTTTATGGGAAAGCTTGTCATCTACCCGTGGAGATAGAGCATAAAGCTTATTGGGCGGTGAAAGCTTGTATTTTTGATGCTAATAAAGTAGGAGAAGAAAGGATGCTTCAACTTCAAGAACTTGAGGTGATAAGACTAGAAGCATATGAAAACTCAAGAATATACAAAGCGAAGACTAAGACTTTTCATGATAAACATATATTGAAGAAAGAGTTCCAAATTGGCGACAAGGTTCTATTGTACAAATCAAGGCTCAAATTGATTAAACGTAAGTTGAGGTCTAGATGGGAAGGTCCGTTTCTTGTTATAAATGTTTTTACTTATGGTGTTGTTGAGATTAAGGATGAGGCTAATGGTTTTATTTGGAGAGTAAATGGCCACCGGCTCAAGAAATACTTTGAAGAAGTGAAGGAGCTAGGTGTGGACGGATTGAACGTTAAAGATGCTATCTACCCAACCTAAAGGGGAGTTTTATCTTTCTTGCACTTCTATTTTATTGTATATACCAATTTTATATTTGCTAGAAGAAAATCTTTCTTTTTAAGTGAATTCTTGCTAATAAATGCTTAGGTAGTGTAGAATGAATAAATAGTCATTGTAGATACCATTTTATCCTTTTTGGCACCTTATTTCTTGCATGATTTGGAATAAATGTATCCCTCTATATTTTCTCTATATCATTTTAGAGTCCTTTGAAAGTGAATTAAATTTGGTTGTTAAAACTTAGGATTTGAGCCAATGGATGAAACTCTTGGATGCTTGAGTACTACTTAGTTATGGACTCTAGATTGATGATTTGAGATGAATTCTTTGTTGGTGCTTGGATGGCTAGAGAGGGGGGGGGTGAATGTAGCTAAACACTAATTTCTTGCTCTTTTAGGTTTTCTGCACTTGAAGGTAGCAACAGCAGCGGAAACAATACAAAATAGAGAAATAGAATTGCAGAACCTAAAACCCTAAACTAAGCACAAGCTCAAGAAGCTAACAAGGAGGATTTACAAGGTTCGGGGATAACTTGCCCCTACTCCTTGGCGTGCTCATGAGGTGGGCGATCCCTTGATCGTCGACAGATCAAGCCCCGGGAAATCCGGATAAGATAACACCTCCTTCTCGGTGGAGAAACCTCTCTACAGCAGATAGTCTCAAGAAAATGATGGAAATACAGCACAGAGACTAGGAAAGCTTACAGAGCGCGAAAGAGACAGTATACAATGCACAACTCACAACCCAGCAAGAGCCTTAGGTCAGCTTCCCAGCCGTTCGCCAGAAGACAGAAGACGTTGTATCCTGCGAGAGCAAACAGCCAAACCTGCTGTAGCGAAAGCCTCCGTTTGACTCTCCTTGTATAATCCTGAGTTACCTGCACACTTAACAGTTGTTTAGCACAGCAAATCAATAGAGAATCAATAATTAGATGATCAGAGCAGATATCAGTAATGTATCAGTGGAAATCAAACGCGATCAGAACTCTGACAGCGCATTTCGAATTAAAGTTCAGCTTCTGATCGGTCACTAGACCGATCAGAGAGGACCCTGATCGGTCACCGGACCGATCAGGATAGGCTCAGAACGATCAGGCTGCAGTCTGATCGGTCCACAGTGAGAAAGCTGGAATCACGACTTCTAGTGATCGGTCACCAGATCGATCACAAGTCGTGGATTGGTCACCCGACCGATCCACCCCTTTGTTGAGTGTTTCTCCAGCTTCGCAGGCCAACCTCACTGATCGATCACTAGACCGATCAGGTTGGGTCTTGATCGGTCTGGGGACCGATCAGGGCACTCCCTGACCGATCAGGGTCCAGCCTGATCGGTCATAATGAGGAACTCGCGATGTTTGATCGGTCCAGCAGACCGATCAAGAGTTTCTCCCCAAGGCTACTGACCTCTCCCTGATCATTCACCAGAACAATCAGGAGCTCAACAGAAACCTTTCTGTTCTCTCCCTGATCGATCACCAGACTGATCAGCCTCCTCTAGATCGGTCACCAGACCGATCCACAACAGAAGTTCGTGCCAATCTCCCTGATCGGTCACCAGACCGATCCAGAGACTTCCAATTCAACCCTAAGTCAAGAGAATGAGCTCCCTAGCCCTCTCTGACTCGTGCTCAGTTCCCCGAACCAAGACTGTTAGTGATATGAGAAAAATGTCTTAAGGCAATCGCCTTATGATTGTAATCATTTATTTTAATAAATGAATATTCACTATTTGAGTATACATGTTTATGTATTTGATTGAGATCTTAAACTCATTTACTGAATGTCCGCAATACAATTCACAGCATGAGAGAATTTGTGATGAATTCATAACTAGTGATTATCTCTACATGTGCAATTGTAAAGTATTGAAATTGTCCCTAGTCGATGAATTGATAAATACGGACACTATCAATTCTGTTGAGACTAGCATGGGTTATTCTCTAATCAGCTGATTCTCACTAGCTAGTGACATTGGGATGTCCGGAGATAAACATGAATGCTAGTTAAGGGAACTAGTTCATTGGAGTGACTGGCTGTAAAACTTCATATGGTAGTCTACATATAGATATGTCAATGAAGTTCTTACTGTAGCTTAAGTACGATGTTCCTTTGACTTGCGGTGTTCAAGTCATCTTGATCATGGAGACTTATACTTTGACATCTTAAGCAAGCATCTCCAAGGAGGTGTGGACCCAGGATGATTGGGTATAAGCCGAAGTGCTCGAAGATGTTTGAACAGCCTACAAAGGATTCACCACTCCTTGCGAGGAAATGTATACCCAAGGCCTATCGTCGGATTGTTACTCGAAGCCTCTGGCCAGAGCATGACATGTTTAGAGTATGAATCTCTTAAATACATGAGAGTAATTAGAATCCGTAGGACGAGAAAACGTTACTTGGGCTAGGTGTGACGTAGTCAGCCTAGTGGGGACTGACACACATAGACCATGTCCTGAACCAAGTGGGTATAAGATGGTGAAGGGAATGGGGCACGATTCATTATAGCTGCTGAAGGGTTTCAGAATAGTTTCTGAGGTCAACCGTTGATCTTTCGATTAATTGGGGATCATGATGTACTACTAGGTGCCAGTCATGATCGTTCTATAATTGATTAATTATAGATGGTCAACATAAATCGAAAGTCTATTTAGTCACACGCACTATGAGTAATCGGAGGGATTTAAAACGAGTTGAAAATTGGATTTTCCAATCAAGAGAGATTAGGTTTGGTTAAGTCAAACGATAAGTCGAATCTGAATTTTTCAGAGACGCATCGGAAGCGTAAAATGTCTAAGTCTTTTGAAGACTTAATAGATGAATTAAATAAGTTTAATTCATTGTGGCGTGGCTAGGATGGGCCGGCCAAAGAGGGTCTCCATCCTCCTTGCTTGGCCGACCACTACAAAGGGAGAGAACCAAGTTTTTGGTTCAATTTATAAAATAAACCAAGTGTGGTTTGTTTTATAAAATTATGGATGATATAAATTTTTATATAATAAACCAAGGTTTGGTTTATTTTTCATGGAAATTAAAATGAACCATGGATTGGTTTATTTTATTTTATAAAATCAATCATGGATTGATTTACCATGATAAGAAAATTTATTCCATAAGAAAAAAGGTGACTTGGTCGATTTTATATGATAAAACTTGGCATGATGGAATAAGTCTCTTTTTTGAGAGGCTTGATGGTTGAGAGGCCACTATATAAAGGACCCAAGGCAAGGCTTGAAAAATAATCGAAGTATTCTTGCCTGGGCTCTCTCCCTCTCCTCCCTTCTTCCTCTTGGCCGGCCACAAGGTTCTTCTCCCTTCTTCTTGTCGTGAGCACAAGGAGAAGCACCGAGGTGACGAAGTTCTTCCGTTGGGACGATCTTCCTCTCCAGCCATCATCACCTTGGGATTGGGCGCAAGTCATCTTCCTCCTTCTCGCCGGAATTGTGATTCCGGCCGACCTTGGTAGTAAGTTTTTCAATGTGATTACTTCTCTCTTGGTTTTTCTTGTCGCGTTCTCGGAGAATCTAGTAGTTCTCGAGAACACGAAACTCATGGCTTTGCGAAGTCATCCCGAAGATACTCGGCGTGGACGCAAATAGAGGCGGAGCTTCCAAGGGACGCTTACGGTTCGATCTCGTCCCTTCCTTCGAGTTACGTGAGCTAATACGTAAATTAGTTTACGTTTCTGTAAAATTTTAAATATATGATCATGTCTACACAAGATAAAGTTGCATACTTAGATGTGTAGTTAAATAATTTGAGAAATTATTTATGCTAAACCTTCCGCTGCACGTAATTAATTTTAAAATTACGAACCCGCATCTATGTCAACATGCACCCGGTCCCAACAAAGACTCTGTGCCCAGCTTCACTCACCAGGACTTCATTCAACCAAGCTTCCCAAGCTAGGACCTAGCTTCCCAAGCTAGGACCTAGCTTCACTCACTAGGGTTTCATCCAACCTAGCTTCCCAAGCTAGGACCTGGCTTCACTCACCAGGGTTTCAGTCAACCTAGCTTCCCAAGCTAGGACCTGACTTCACTCACCAGGATTTCACCTAGTCCCACTAGGTGTGCCTAGTCCCACTAGGTGTACCTAGTCCCAATAGGTCTTTTCCCATGCCAGCGTGCGATCTCCCAATCCACCTGGACTTCACCTAGTCCCACTAGGTGTGCCTAGTCCCACTAGGTGTGCCTAGTCTTTTCCACTTCACCTAGTCTCACTAGGTGTGCCAAGTCCCACTAGGTCTTTTCCACTTCACCCAACCAAACTTAAATCGTTGTCAACACCAAAACAACAATTGGGCCAGACTGCATCAACAATCTCCCCCTTTTTGTTGTTTGACAACCCCGATTTAAGTTTAGGTATTAGATCAATTGAAGTCCACTTAATTATCGTAAGGGAATCAAGATCCTCCCCCTACACTGATTAACCCTAAACTTAATCAACCATTCTCTCCCCCTTTGTCAAACATCGAAAAGGGTATGGTTATTAAGTTTAAATATACATCCCCCTTAACCGAGGAGTCTCCCCTAAAAACAACAAAGGATAGGATTAATTTAAAGGCATATGAAGACATATGATAAAGGTAAAGTAGGATATAACAATCATTCGCATCATATGAACATAAATACTATCATCAAGAGCATAAAGTAGCAGTCAACACAAACAGATAGTCAAATAATCAAATACATCATAAAGTCATAGAAGCCAAAGCACTCATTAAGTCATAACAGTCAGATCACAAATCATGAGAGCAAGATCAAAGTCAGGGGGGGTCATCAGCCTGCATGGGGTCGTAAGTCGTGTCATCGTCAGGTAGAAATGACCCTGGTGCAGTGCTGCTGGTGGGCGCAAATTCAGGAAGTGTAGGCTGGTACGGATGACTAGCTGCCCAAGTGAGCCACTCTGTAACCCATGCCTGGTGCTCGGTACGAATCCCAGAGATGTCGGACTCTATCGTGAGCAGTCTGTGATCGAAAGATCGAAACTCAAAGCGAACCTCCTGTCGCCAGAGCTCGAACACATGACACTCATGCTGTATAGCCTGCTTGAGCTCTACGACCTGCCACTGGAGATCGGGATCTGGCTCGTACTAATAGTCAGCTGCTGCGACGGGCACCTCCTGATGTACAACCGGTGTGGCTGGTACCTGTATGTGTGCGCCCCGAGGTAGCTCGCCTAGACCTCGCCCATCCTTCCACTGAAGCCCCTGACCCTAATCTCTGACAATGATGACAGACTTGGCAAACGCACGTTTGCCAAGTCGGCAATCCTATCGAACCATAATCACGGTCCTGCCCTTGGTCACATTAATACTAACTGACTGAAGTCATTTAGTAATAACATGACTAAAAGGCATGTACACCGTGCGACGACTGGGACTATAGGTCATGATGGAGCCGAGAATGCACGCCGTGATATCAAAGTTGAGGAGGCAATGCATCCCGTAGAGCATCAAGCAATGGTAAGGGCAGATCTCAGCCAGGGGTTTTGAAGTTATTGGCAGCATGCAGTTTGTGACAATTTTGAAGAGGATATAATCAATAGGAGAAAGACGAAGGGCAGCAAAAGTAGGAAAATCAGGCCCTAACTCATCGAGGCCATCCGGCCTAGGGTGTCCCAAAAAGTGCTCATAGATGGAGTCGGGGGTGACTCCCTCAAATGGAGGCAGCAAAGGATCTGGGAGCTCAGGGTAGAAAGAATGGACATTTGGTGATCGTCGAACGCCTAGAAAATCAGAAAAATTATTGTAGGTAAAGTCAAGATTTGTCTTGGCTACCCTAGTTGTAAATTCTAAACCTCCTCCTGGTCCTGGTTGGAGGTTGTTATAGAATTCTGATACAAGGTCAAGGTTGATGGTTCTCTCGAGAGATAGGAAAAAATCAAGGTTATAGAAGTCAAGAACCTCTTTAATAGAGGGATAGTGCTCATATAGGAAGGGCCTATCAATTGATCTACATGGGAGAAGTTTAAAAGTTCGAGTTTGGAAGGCTTGTTCAAGGGCGGCATTAGGAAATCGAAAACTAGAGGAAGGTTGAGGCCTACAAGAAGGTGTAGAGAATGAAGGGTCTTTTCCCTTGGAGGTCCCCTCAACCGGTTCTTTGCCCTTAAAAGATCTCCTAAGGGTTGGAATAATCAAGCGAATGTTGATTTGATCATGTAATCAAGGTCACGATAGGAAGTTACGAGCACGGCCAACACAATGGATCAAATGCAGGTCAGTTTGATCAGATGAATTATAACACAATGAATTGATCAAATACAATGAAGGTCATAGCACAAGTTGAATTGTAGAATTGAACACATAATGATCAAATGAAGGAAATTATCAGTGAGGTTAAACGTAAGGTCACGGTAATGAAAGGTTATGGCAAAACATAGTGTATGAATGGATCAAGGCAAGCACACAACACAAGTTGAAACACATTGATTAGTACACAATCATAATTTATGGAGTAAACAACAAGATAAGTTCGCAAAGATGCCTTACTTTGGTGCCATGAAGTTAAGATTGGTTGGATCGGCTGAGAGAAACACTTTTTGAAACCTGCGCAAGAGGGGGTCTGAACGCAGGAGATGAACTCAACATCTCGAGCGAGAGAGAAGCTCGACAGCTTGTGGAGACAACACAACACAGATGGCTCGGTGAGACAACACAGAGAACTGAAGCTCAAGCCTGCAACAACAGATCTCGCTGAAGACTCAACGCTCGCGCGAAGAAAGACGAAGAAAAGAGGGGACGCAGGAACACGCAGGATGAAGAGAGGATGTTTCTCAAGTGTGATTTGGAGGAGTCGGCTAGGGTTGAGGAAGAGGAGAGGAAGTTAATAGGTTGGTGGACCGATCCACTAACCGAAGTTAATGCGATCGATCTGATCCATCGTTCGATCCCGGAGTGCCCAGACCGATCAGGGTTCCACCTGATCGGTCTGGCTGGGTCCTGATCGGTCGGGTGACTGATCAGGGAAGCCCCTGATCGGTCTGTCGATCGATCAGAGAGCGAACAGAGAGTTTGCGCGAATTTTTGAGACCCTTCTGATCGGTCTGTGGACCAATCAGAAGGGTGGCCAGATCGGTCCATGGACCGAACAAATCCAAGACAGAAGGATTTCTGTGGATTGTCGTGGAATTTGGTGATCGGTCTGTATGACCGATCATGCTAACTCCTGATCGGTCCGGTGACCGATCAGGTGGAGTCCTGATCAGTTACCCGACCGATCAGGCCCCATACAGAAAGCTTCTCCCGATCAGATTTCAGAAATACAATTTCAGAAACTCTGATATGAGTCAGAACCACATTTGTTTTGACTCTCAGCCACTTCTAAACCCTTAATACAATTAGATTCAATCCCTTTGATCCTAAGGGTTCCCTTAATCAAAATATATTCCTCTCCATCAACAAAGGAAAACGTCAAGGGAAAATGTTGTTTAACCATCTTAAAAACAAACATGTTCAAATTTGTTTAAGATACATATTAAGTCCATAATCCCTAAATTTGTCTATCAGGTTTGTATTAGTATGTTTCTAGTATGATTATGTCAGGTTTGTATCAAAATTCCAATGCAGGTATGCATACAAACATTTGAACAGAAAATTCATAATCATGGATAGTATACATAATGAATGTGTATTGCTATTTGGTAAAGATGAATTAGTTACTTTCCTCTTTGTTTTGGAAACACATCTAATCATGATAGAATTTTAATACTAAAGTAGATTACACTTTTGCATGATTAAATATTTTGACACATGAATTCCATAAAAATCACTAACCAAGGGATTACATTGTTATAAGAACTAAAACAATGGAGATCAAATTATCTAATTTGAATTTTCCATAACTAATCATGTGGATAACAATTTTCCCTGACCATGGATTTGGAGCACCCATTATCAACAACCCATGTTGATAGATGCTCCCCCTCAATCCAATCTATACAATTCTAAAGATAGAGGTTTTAGGTACCCAAATTTTGGGACCTAATGCATCAACAATGAAGGCCTTGGGCACCCATGCCTTAGTCATTTTCTTCTTACGTCCATGAACCCTAGAATCATTTGGTGGTCTAGTACGAGTTCTAGACATTAATGACACAAAGGTTGGTTCTTTAGGTCGGTAACCTATACCGGCCTTGTTGTAAACCGCCCTTTGGGAGTTAAGAACCATATCTAGGTGGGTGATCCCTTGATCGTCGGCAGATCAAGCCCCGGGAAATCCGGATAAGATAACACCTCCTTCTCGGTGGAGAAACCTCTCCACAGCAGATAGTCTCAAGAAAATGATGGAAATACAGCACAGAGACTAGGAAAGCTTATAGAGCGCGAAAGAGACAGTATACAATGCATAATTCACAATCCAGCAAGATCCTGGCAAGAGCCTTCACCCAGCTCGTCCTTCTAACGTGGTGTCTGCTTGCAAAACTTCTCTTTCTTGCTCAAAGCTCTCAGGATGCAGTAGCTCCAAGGAATGCTCAAGAGTATGCTTCAAGGTGTCTAATGAATGAAAGTTGTCGCTCAAGCAGAAGTGATTCAAAGTTCCCCTTTCTGTTCTCTCCCTGATCGGTCACCAGACCGATCCACAATAGAAGTTCGTGCCAATCTCCCTGATCGGTCACCAGACCGATCCAGAGACTTCCAATTCAACCCTAAGTCAAGAGAACGAGCTCCCTAGCCCTCTCTGACTCGTGCTCAGTCCCCCGGACCAAGACTCCGTGCCCAGCTTCACTCACCGCGACTTCATTCAACCTAGCTTCCAAGCTAGGACCTGGCTTCACTCACCAGGGTTTCATCCAACCTAGCTTCCCAAGCTAGGACCTGGCTTCACTCACCAGGGTTTCAGTCAACCTAGCTTCCCAAGCTAGGACCTGGCATCACTCACTAAGATTGCACCTAGTCCCACTAGGTGTGCCTAGTCTCACTAGGTCTTTTCCCATACCAGTGTGCGATCTCCCAGATCCACCTGGACTTCACCTAGTCCCACTAGGTCTTTTCCCATGTCAGCGTGCGATCTCCCAGATCCACCTGGACTTCACCTAGTCCCACAAGGTGTGCCTAGTCCCACTAGGTCTTTTCCACTTCACCTAGTCCCACTAGGTGTGCCTAGTCCCACTAGGTGTGCCTAGTCCCACTAGGTCTTTTCCACTTCACCTAGTCCCACTAGGTGTGCCTAGTCCTACTAGGTGTGCCTAGTCCCACTAGGTCTTTTCCTCTTCACCCAACCAAACTTAAATCATTGTCAACACCAAAACAACAATCGGGCCAGACTGCATCAACATTCTTTTTACCTAGTGAGGATTTGGCCTAATTGTCGTGATACACACATGTGATTGTACTCTAGAACTTGCTTAGGTTCTTTCAAAACTATATTCCTATGATATGACCACATTTATAGAGGTGAATCACTTTGTTTCCTTTTTCATATCAATTGTTGCAACATTGCTTGTTGATCTTCTCTATATTCTATTTTCTTTCCTCTATTTTTTCTGTTCATAACCATATTATCCATGGACTTGGTTGCTTTAGATTGTTTCTTAATGTTACTTTGCCCGAGACAGTCAAAAAGCTATGTGTGGGGGAGGTGACTAGTGTTTTGAAAAGTTTTGGTAAGAATTGATGCATTTTGGAAGCTTACTTTTGGTTGAATTATAGTTGGAAATCTGTTTTGATGATTCTTAAAGGAATGAAGACGTATCAAGGATGCAATTCAGAATTTTTTAAAAAAAAATTAAAGGAGATGAAAAGGTGCCATTTGATGGAGTTTTGTATCAAGAGTGAGTGGCAAGAATAGGTTAGTAAAGGTAACATTTGAAGCATCTACATTCCTAAGTATTATGTGATGTTTCAATTTTTATGAGGCAAATTACGAAGAGAAATGAAGGCTTACTATCACTGCAAAGTTCGACTGAAATCAGTGATGAATTGCAAGTAGAAAAAAAAAGAAAAGAAAAATCTGTGCTCAAGATGAAGTATTAAGTGAAAAAGAGATTGGAGTAGTGATAAATTGATGAAATGGGAATGTGTATCAAGAGTGAGTTGTGATCGGAAGAGCAAAGGAAAAAAAAGTTAGAGTGTAAAGATACATCCTTAAAAGTTCAAGTTATGGATAGGAAACAAGTTCCATTGGACTAAGTATCAAGTAGTGAACAAAGGATGATTACATTCATTTGAATCAAGTTGAAAAGTTCTAAAATTGCTGGAAAATTCAGATTCCATGAGTTGGAGCTAGACATTGAAAGGAATTGAAAAAAAAAAGAAACTTTGCTGCAATCAAAAACAGAACAACAGCAGAAAAAAAAAGAAAAAAAGAAACATGAAGTGGAAGTAAGTGATGGGTTAGATTTCTGAATTTGAAGTTGTGAATAAGGAGTTAGTTGAATGCAAGAGTGAGTTATTGATTAGAAGATTAAAATCTCGGCAGAAACAATTTAGAAGTCTACTAAATTCAGATACTGATCAGTACCTGATCGGTCTCCAGACCGATCAGGGAGGTGCCTAATCGGTCACTCAGACCGATCAGTAGCAGTTCAGTCCGATCAAAGGCAGTCCAGAACGATCAGAGCAGTGACTGATCGGTCTCCTGACCGATCAAAAGAAGGACAGAAAGATAAGGAAGAGCCTGATCGATCTCTTGACCGATCAAAAAGGGTCTGACCGATCTCCAGACCGATCAGAAGAGGGAAAGAAGGGCAAAGTTCATTTAGTAACACTCTTTAGTATCCAAGTCTTCCACTTTCTTAACTTTTCCATTTTCTAAACTTATATTTCATTCTTATCATTACATGTCTCCTAAACTTGTTTGAATAAGCTTTTGTAGGTGTGGATCCAAGTCAAGAATGATAGTGGAGAGTAGAGCATAAGCAAGCTTATGGTAGTGCAAGAACCATGATTGTGTTTGAGTGAGCTTCATTTTTATCAAAACTTAGAACTTAGGAAGAGAGCCACTTTAAATTTCCTTGATGAGAATTTGTGTGTTTAGTTCATCTCAATGAGTCATGAAGGATGAAGTATACTAAGTTGTTGACTAAGGACAAGATACTAGTCCATTGAGTTTAGATTTTTGAGAATTGACAACCCTAGGTAATTTTCTTTCAATTGCTTCTAACTATGATTGAGAATAATCTAGGGGTACATAATTAGTTAGTTGTGCGAGGCGCCCAAGCGCAAGTGTGGGGGAGTTAATAATTACTATTTTGTTAATCAAATTAGGCTCTCAAATCCATGTTTTGATCCATTTTTTACATGCTTAATCTTGTATTTACACTAGGTTCCATGAGCTATCTCTATTTTTGGCTTTAGATGCAATTCTTTCTATAATTGAGGTATTTTGGCACTAAAATTTGAATCTAATTTCATAGGCTTTGAATGATCATGGACCTAGATCAGATTGGATCGACTTGAGTTTAGAATTGGCTTCAATCAAGGGGATCAAGAGATGGATCAATGTGGGTCGTTCGATCAAGAAACGGGGTGATCTGAGCCATCTGTCAGCTTCTGATCAATCCGAGCCCAAGATAGAGTTAATCAAGATCTGAAGCTTTAGTCCAAATCAGAAGCCATCTGACCGTTGGATCAAGCTTAAGAGGAGTCTAAACCATCCATTTAAGAGGTAGTGAGATCTGAGCCATCTGTTGTAGATCTAAACGATCCAAGCTGAGGAGGAGCAGATCCTGACCATTGATGGAGATCTGGAGTGTTTGGGCTCAATCCGATGAGATCCAACCGTTGGATGAGGTGAGGATGATCACAGTCGTCCATTTTGAATTGCAGTTAATTAAATCAGGAAATTTCTCCGCCCGAGCTCGTCGTCGCGATTTCTGTTCTGTTCTTCATCTGTTCTTCAATTTTTCTACTCAATCTCTTGCGCGACCACTTCAGATCCAATTCTTTTCAAGATCCCAAATCGCAGAGGAAGATTTCTACCGAAGTTTGCAGCCAATCTCGTAGCTGAAGTGGGCTAGGGTGAGGGTTTCGCCTGGCTTTGCTTCTTCTGATCTAATCCCGTCGATCGCCGATCTTCATCAAGTGGAGCTTCTGGAGCATTTAGAGGGGTTCTCTGAAAGGTTCTGAGAGTTCCTAAGCCCAGTTCGCCATTCAGTTCGGCGAGATAGACGAGATTGGAAGGAGATCGAAACTGTTGATTCAAGGCAACACAAATCGATCTCGGGAATCAATTTCTCTGCTGATTTTGAGCTAGGGGGTTCTTAGTTTGATTCTTGTGTGACGGCAAGAAGGGAATCTGGTGAAGGACTTGATCTGTTGTTGTTAGATTTCGTTTCTGATTTTAATTCCTTAGTGTTTCAGTTTGTATCAACGTAGATTTCAGTTTCTGATCGGTCCGTTTGGCTTATCAAGACAGCTTCTGATCGGTCTGTTGACCGATCAGGCGTGCATCTGATCGATCTGTCGACCGATCAGGAAGTGTTTTAGCTGCATTTCCATTCTGTTTCCTATATTCAGTCTTAGTTCTTGAATTCATCTTTATTCCTGCAATTTAGCTATTGATCTGATGCTCTCATACATTTAGTATTAGTTTTTGAATTCGAATTCCATAGTTTGAGATTCAATTGCTTAGTTTTCAAATAGGGATAAGTGAAGTAACCTTGCTTCAGATTTCAACTAGGGATAATTAGATTCATTCACTCTATTTTAAACTGTATTTTCATTCTTCATTGCAAAAACCCCCCATTTACTAGAAAACCCAAAACAATAAATGATAAAAATTTCAAGCTTGGATTAAGCACACTTAACTAGTCCTTGGAAAAATACGACTTGAGGCCCCTGTACTATATTTAATTTTGTGAGCTAGGGTTTTCAATTTATAAATATATAAATTTGAGGCTCATTCGTGACACTCATGATTATTGGGCATCATCAGTGGATTTTGAAGAAAATCCAAGTTCAAGTTCAAATAAAGCAATAGAGGAGGAAGTACAATTTGAATTGGAGAAATTGACATTAGAGGAGGAAAATAATCTTGAGAAAGAAGAAAGTGAAATGGAGGGTATTGTTGAGTTATCACTTGAGAATGTAATCACTACAACTCAAGAACTAAGACCCACAAGGACAAGTACAAACCATCCCTTGGAGCAAGTAGTGGGTGACATTACACATGGGGTACGAACTCGATCTTATTTTCGAAATGAAGGGAGTCAAGTAGCCCTAATCTCACAAATTGAGCCAAAAGTCATAGATGATGCGTTGCTTGATCCCGATTGGATTTTGGCAATGCAAGATGAATTATCTCAATTTGAGAGAAGTCAAGTTTGGGAGTTAGTTCCTAGAACCAAAGGAAAATCAATTATTGATACAAAATGGGTTTTTAGGAGCAAACTTGACGATAAGGGCATGGTTGTGAGAAATAAAGCTAGATTGGTTGTTAGAGGCTTTAATCTAGTCGAAGGCTTGGACTATGATGAAACTTTTGCACCGGTAGCTCGGTTAGAGTCTATTAGGATGATATTGGCATTTGCCGCTGATAAAGGATTTAAGTTGTATCAAATGGATGTAAAATCAGCATTTTTAAATGGTTTTATCAAAGAAGAAGTCTATGTTGAGCAACCTCCGGGATTTGAAGATTTAGAATTTCCAAACCATGTATACAATTAAGCTTAAGAAGGCATTGTATGGACTAAAACAAGCACCTCATGCTTGGTATGAACGGTTGTCTAAATTCTTAGTGTCAAAAGGTTTTCATAGAGGAAAAATTGATCCTATATTATTTTTAAAGACTAGTGGGGAAGATATTTTTGTGGCCCGAGTCTATGTAGATGACATTATTTGTGGGTCCACAAACAAAGACTATCTAAATGAGTTCATAAATCACATGGAAAGTGAGTTTGAAATGAGCTTAGTTGGTGAATTAACATTTTTCATATTTACAAATTAAACAAACAAAAGATGGCATATATATTCATCAATCCAAATATGTAAAAGAAATCATCAAGAAATTTGGGATGGAAAGTGCAATAGAAATATCTATCCCTATAGCAACTAACACTAAGTTAGACAATGATATTGAAGGTAAAGAAGTTGATCCCAAAATGTATCGTAGTGCTATAGGTAGTCTCCTTTATCTCACGGCTAGTAGACCCGACATATTATATGCTGTGGGTATGTGTGCAAGGTATCAAGCTTGTGCCAAGGAATCACATCTATGTGCAATCAAACGGATTCTTTGCTATCTTAAAGGGACTCAAAGTGTGGGTTTGTGGTACCCTAGAACCGAAACCTTTGATCTTGTAGGATATTCCGATTCGGATTACGCCGGGTGTAAATTGGATCGGAAAAGCACTAGTGGTGAGTGCCAATTTTTGGGATCTTCCTTGGTGAGTTGGTCAAGTAGAAAACAACATTGTGTAGCACTCTCCACAACCGAAGCCGAATATATAGCTATGGGCGAATGTGTGTCACAATTATTATGGATGACTCATACCTTAGAAGATTATAAACTCATCTATAAAAATGTGCAAGTTTTTTGTGACAATGTGAGTACCATAAACTTGACCAAAAATCTAGTTCATCATTTAAGAACCAAGCATATTGAAATTAAACATCATTTTATTAGAGATCATGTGTCTAATGGTGATATTGTTCTTAAATATGTTGAGTCAAAATCAAATCTTACGGATCTTTTCACCAAACCTCTTCCGGAATCTGAATTCAGTTACTTGCGAAGAGAATTAGGAATGTGCCATATTGAATAATCCTCCATGATCACTTCAAGATACTCAGCTCACTTGCCTTAATATGCATCTCACAAGAACATAGGTCTTCCCTTACTTGTGCATTTCTAGATAGGAGTGAGATGTTATGGTTCATCCTCTTGCTCATAATGCTTGTTATGATGCATTACTTTGAGCAAGAAGATGAAATTCACCATAAATCATTAACTTGATCAATCATGGGGAACACTAGTACTTCATTAATGTGTATTTAGTCTGAAGATCATGATTGGACATTTTAAGGAAAGAAATCAATATCCAATCCTTTGGAGACCATGTGATCTTGCTTAAACTCTTAGGAATTGGAGGATGCCACGTTTGAGTATAAATCTCAACTTGTATCAGTTATTCCAATCGATTGATGACAGGTATCAATCGATTGGTGGGTTTGCATCTTTCGGCAGAACCTCTCTGAATCGATTCCCTAATCGATTCGAGCACTTTCTCTCGCAGGCACAGAATGCTACTTAATTGATCATGTGATCGATTACGAATGGTCGTAATCGATCGGCTAATCGATTACGCACTCCTGTAATCGATCAGCTGGTCGATTACACACTCCTGTAATCGATCAATGGATCGATTAAACAGTGTCGTAATCGATTGCTTAATCGATTCCGAGCATCAAAGTGGTTCACCTAACCCGTACTGTCACTCGCCTCATGCCCTAAAAGCTTGCTGCCGTCCCAAATCTCGCAAAAATCTTTCTCCCGCGTGCTCCCACTCTCAAACCCTAGTCGTCCCTTCCCTCTCTCACCGTGCATCCTCTTCTCTCGATGCTCTGCCGCTGCACTTTTGGTCTCACAGTTACTCGTTGGCACTCGTACGGTGACTTATTCACTCTATTCCAGCTTCTTCTTCACCGGATGGCGCCAAAGTAAACCCTAACTTTACTTTTTCTTCTTTTCCTTACCTATTTGTCTTGGGTTTTGGCTAATCAAGTTGTTTTTGTTGGTTCTTGTTTGCATTGTGTTCCATCTTTTGCATGCATTCATCATTCCCCCTTGTCCCTCATTTACCCTAACCCTAATCTCACATTACCTCACTGTGTGGTCTTCACGTTGTTTTCCATTGGGTTGATCATAATAGGAAGAAACAGCGGGGAGATGAGGCGGGTGTAGGGTCTTCTCGCCCTCAGCCACCTACGAATGCACGCTTTCCAAATGCCGCTTATCAACAAGCATTTGGTAAAAATGTGTTCAAACTAATAGCCCCTAGATCCCTTGACTGTCAATTCTTTCATGATCATTGCTTTGATGTGTTTCGGATCATTGAAACCTATAAACTAGAGTCCATTGTCTATTGTGAACGAAGAGTTAATCGAGATTTAGTTTCCGAATTTTACAACAACCTACACACCACGGATGGAGTTAGTTATAAAACTAGGGTGGCAAAATAGAATTTAGATTTTAGTTATGAGGTTCTTCAGGAGTTCCGTGAGTGTCGTCCTTCTACCAGGAGCTTTGTCTTCTTTCCTACATTTCCTGAGCTTCTACTTCCACTGTTTGAGAATATTTCCATCGACTCCATGTATCAGTATTTTTTCCATCGTCCTCGTCCGGATGGTCCTCATGCCAATGTTACCACTTTTTCTGCTCTTGAGCTCTCAACTGCGGCCTATGCGCTCAATAAAGTCGTCATTGACTATCTTTTGTCGATCGTATCTCGTGCCTTGGCGACTATCAGACCTTCTCAGTTCTTCTTGACCTATGCTCTTCAACAGGGTCTTGATGTCAACATTCCTCTTAACATCTTTCATTCCATTGTGCATTTTACTCAGTTTGTGCATGGTACAGTCCATATGCCCTTCGGTCATATCATTATAGAGTGGCTTGCCTCCATGCGTATTGACGTCTCCCGGGGGAAGGTGGAGCCCATGACTGCCAAATATTCTAGAATTTCAGCACGTTCTTTCTCCAAGTCAAGGATGACGGGTGACTTTGGAGCCATTAGATGGATTGATGGTCGGCAAGTCGGAGAGGGGCCACGAGCACGACCCGGGGCTGGACAGGCTGCTGTAGCTACCCTTGAGGATGATGAGGAGGAGGACCATCAGGCTAGGGTCCTTGCTTTTGAGGAGACCATGGATACCCAATTTGAGGAGCTACGGATGAAGAGCGACCTTCGTCATATCGAGGTGCAGACACGTCTCACAGCTATTGAACGCCACCAGCAGGATATGCACGATATGCTACGCTCCTGGATGAGCGGCCAGCCTCCTCCTCAGCCACCTTCTGATGTTCCACCTCCGGCGGCTACCACCACACCGGGGGGTTCTGATGTTGCAGGGACCTCGGCTGCAGATCCCACCTCTGACCTAGTGGAGTTCTACTTTCAACCCTGACTTGTGTATTCCTTTCATAGTTGGTTTGTATTTTTTGGTGGTTTACTGTCATGTATTCCGTATATGGATATTGTCAACTTTTAATGGTTGTATGATAAGTTCACTTTTTATACATTATTTGTGTGTGTTCAAGTTTTGTGTTCTAATTACTTACTTGTGCGTGTTTATATTTTGTATGTTGCTTACATTGAGGGGGAGCTCTTGTATGTTTCTTAATCATTTTTTATATTTGGCAAAGGGGGAGACTTATAGATATCTAAGTTTATATTTAAGATTATGCTTGAAATGAATTCATTATATGCTTATTGTAATGGTATTATGTTGAAAGTTAGCTTAAACTTAAATAGATTGTCAAACATCAAAAAGAGGGAGATTGTAGATGCAATCATGCCCTAAATAAGAAGTTTCGATGATTGACAGTTGTTTAAGTTTAAACTAATACATTGGATCTAACATTGAGGTTTAGTGTGCAGTAATGCAAGAAGTCCAAGGAATGGTCGGGGACCAGATTCTTGGCATGAAGACCTAGAGTTGAGGAAGCTCCAGGCAAGAAGTTCAAGGGATGGTCGGGGAAGGAACTCTTGGCATGAAGACCCGGAGTTGAGGAGGCTCCAGGCATGAAGTCCAAGAAACGAGAGGTTTCGCTGGCACAAGGTAATTGGATCGATTGAGAACAACGTAAAATATTTAGGATTGAGAATCCTAAATTTGAGCATATCAATCGATCAGGCAATCGATTAGAAGGAGATCAATCGATTCAGGGCAATTCTGTGAGAAAATAGAGTGCTCCCTAATCGATCAGTCAATCGATTAGGAGCTCCTGAATTGATTGGGAATCAATTAGGAGCTATTCTGTGCGCAAACAGAATGCTTCATAATCGATTGGTGAATCGATTAGGAGCTATTCTGTGCACAAACAGAATGCTCCGGAATCGATCAGTCAATCGATTCAGAAGCTCTCTAATCGATTGGTCAATCGATTAGGGAACCTCTTAATCAATTCATTAATTGATTGGGATACATCCTTCATTTAAACAGAAGGGTCTTGAATCGATTACTTAATCGATTAAAGACACTAATCGATCTGTCAATCGATTCAAGTTCAAAATGGCGTAATCCCAGCTGTTCATCCGACATCCGTACTGTTCAACGGCTACTTGGTAATCGATTGAGGTTTTCAACAATTGATTCGTGACGTCACAAAGAAGCAGAGAAGACCGTTAAAAGCAGGCGACAAAGCACAAAGCACGTCCACTTTCCATTGCGACTCTGCTAGGTTTTGGTGCTCTAAGTTCTCTGCTCAAGCTCAAGTTTTCAACACCATCTTTAAGCAACCAAAGATAGGAGAATCAAGGCTAGAGTGTAATATTTCTTTTTCCTTCTTCTCCTTTGTGTTGTTCTTTTGTGAAAGCTTTCAAGGGTGTTGTAAAAGGGTTTCTCCACCTTCGGTATTATTCCGAGAAGGAGGTTTCATAGTGAAATCTGTGATCGCTGGTGTGGACCCTTGGAGTAGTCACCTCAAGGAGGCGGAGACCAAGTAAACTAAAGTGTTAGCATTGGATTTGGAGGTGTTTGGCTTCTAGTTTTTGTTGTGAAGAAGAAAAATTAACTAAAGAGAGCTATTCACCCCCCCCCCTCTAGCTCTACCGATCCTCAACAGGGTCGTCGGACTTGCTACTCATGTAAGGGCATATATAGGCGACCTTTGACTCCTCTAGTGGTTGAGATGGGTCATCAGACTTGCCACATGACCTGTCGTGTAGTCCCGGTGGTGTCCCACGGCACTGCAGCAAGTCCCCTATTCTGTCTGGAGATAGTTAGGGATGAGGGAGCGTACTTTTCCCTAGGGCGAGGTATGTTCCGGTCTGAGACCCTACTCGTTCGGTTTCGTGTGATGCGCGACCTGGTCAGAGCCCTACCCACTCGGTTTGGCATTATGCGCGACAGTGGTCAACTGGCGTCAGGGGTGACCCATGTTGCATCATGAGCATGCTTTGCATCTCTGCATTTGGTTGTGTTTGCTGCACTTGGTTGCCGCATTTGGTTGACATGCATGCTATTGAGGTTTGGATCGATACATGTAGGTAAGTACTTCCTTTCTTTCTTATGGTTCAATTCTGCATTTCTTTCTATTGCATTTATTTTCAGTATGACGTTAGTTGGTGACTTACTACTAGTATAGCTTTCTATGCATATTGGACTATATTCGTTGAGTTCATTGGATTCACCGCGTTAGCCTTATTTTTCACCTTTCAGAATGATCGTCTGGATTGCCCAGCAGTCTGTCCCAATTCGTGTGTCTCCGAGACGATTTTCGAGATTGTCTTTGTATTTTGACAGTGGTACATGTTGGTACCCATTTTCCTTGTTTGTTTTGTCTTCTCATTTCCGCTGCTGTATTTTGTGCTCTATTGTGTCGTCTATTTTCACGGCAGTATAGTTGTACTTTTGTGTGCCATGGAGACCTTGTTTTCGTTTTGTTTTGTCGTAAGTCATACCAGTATGCATCTTTTATCGTTGTTAACATTTTCCTTTATTTCAGACGCTTGTTCTAGCCCTATAGGATGCGGTACAAGCAGTCTGAGGTAGTCATAGGTGGTTTAGTTTTCGGATTGTCTGCCAGGACGAGGGAGTAGCCGTCTGGTCTGTATCGGACGAGCGGCTCCTCGGGGCGTGACAGTGTGTCATTGATTATAGACGAAAACTGTGTCCTGGTGAGTCGGGATGATAATGCCCCATAATGAGCTCATAAGGTTCTGATGGATCGATTCCGTATGCTAGAGGGGAGGGGAATAGCACTTTTTCGGTTTGATCTCTACAAAGTTGTTAGTGCAGCGGAAATAATATGCAAATGAAGAGATTAACAATGCTAACAACCAACCGTTTACTTGGTATCCACCCCAGACGGGTGACTAATCCAAGAATCCATCGGTGGATCAATCCCCGGATAACCTCCGGCTAACCCTCGTCGCTCCTTGTGGGTGGAGAAACCTCGCCACAAACTCAAACGAAGCACTGAGCACAAAGACTACTATCTTGCCTTTAACCAAGACAAGATTCGTCAAGAATCTCAGCCACCACGAAGTCCTCTTTAAATAGGACTCGAGCTGAAACCCTCGCCACCAGTCGACTGCCCCCAGGGTAGTCGACTGGTACCACTGAAATTCGACCGTTGCACCCCAACGTTCGAATTCTCAGCCAACTCACCAGCCACTACCAGTCGACTGCTCCCAGGGCAGTCGACTGGTCCAGTGGCCAGACCCTTTCTGTGAGTTTTACCAGTCAACTGCCCCAATGGCAGTCGACTGCCCTACTCACACACCTAGGGTTTCCCTTCCCGAGTACACTTCTCTCAGCACTCGACCCTAGGACTTTCCCGAGTACAATCACACAACACTTGTACCCTCACGACTCGACTTACTCCTCTTCCGCAGCCTCGACTATTGCCTTCGCGCCCTCTTCATCTTCGGCTCCCGTCCCTCGGATGCACGCAAGCCTCCAGCTTGCCTCCATGACATCCTTCACGCATGCCTCGAAATCTGCGCCCATCAGCTCATCATCCTTGCTCTCCAAGGTCCCTCGGATGCGCACGCAGCCTCCAGCTTACCTCCATGCCATCCTTCACCGTACCGAGGCCGTCTAGTCAAGTCCATATGTGTAACCTGTACAACCTGCACACTCAATATACACATATAAGAACACAAGGGTAAACCTAACTCAAATCCTTTGCCCAAACATCAAAATACTTGGTCTCTCCGGACTGCAGATTGCCTCAACAATCTCCCCCTTTTTGATGATTAGCAATACGTTTAAGTTAGGGAAACAAGATAGTAGTCAATAGCAAAAACCATGCTAAACAAATGTATATGCAATGCAAAAATGGATCCTATCCCAAAGTATCCTACACCTAACCCTCCAAGTTAGGACTTTTTCACACCTAACTTCCCAAGTTAGGAATTTCCACACCTAACTTTCCAAAGTTAGAAATTTTCTACACCTAACCATCCAAGTTAGGACTTTTCAACACCTAACCCTCCAAGTTAGGATTTTTCACCAAAATCGGGTTTTTTAAAGCTTCTCCCAAGCTCCCCCTACATTGGACTTATAAA
Organism: Boesenbergia rotunda; assembly: GCA_024364735.1. Taxonomy (NCBI): domain Eukaryota; kingdom Viridiplantae; phylum Streptophyta; class Magnoliopsida; order Zingiberales; family Zingiberaceae; genus Boesenbergia; species Boesenbergia rotunda. The sequence continues at coordinate 404,641 of JAGFNQ010000221.1, forward strand.
GAATTTTTAAGAACCTTTCCAAGGTTCCCCTTACGCCAAGAGTGAAGCAACCATGCTCCCCTTTAATCTTAGCTCCCCCTAAACCTAGGGTTTCTAGCAATGGTAAATTTGGTTTCCCAACTTAAACCCAAACTTCTCCCCCTTTGCCTAACATCAAAAAGACCCCAATAATAACCCAATTATTGGTTCTTTTAATCCCCAATGACCATAAACAATGTGTACTAGAACCCCATACACTTGTTTTACATCATTTGGACACATACCCAGCTGTTGATACAAAATTCAGCCTTTGCCAGTCGACTGCCCCAAATGGCAGTCGACTGATACTCTGAAAATCAGAATTTCAACCTTTCTGACAAAATTCAGAAATGCGCCAGAAATTCCACAAATCTTCAAAAATTCCCAAATTTTTTGGAGACATTTGTGATACCCATACCTACTTGGGAAAAATACACTTCAAAATGTATCTATCACCATTCATATGTTTGACACAAAACCCAAAAACTAGCAAAAAGGTTCACTCAAACCTTAACCAAAAGTCCTAGTTTTGGTTTCCCTTTGATGTCTCTGCCCATGCCAACCCATAATACATCCCTAGCATTGATTTACATGGCAATTACACACCAAAAACTAATTTTCATGCAATATGACCCCAATGTCATATTTCCATGCATGAAACTCAAAAACACCGTGCCAAAACCCAAGAATTGAGACTCAAGTCCGTCTCCAATTCTTTTGGCACACTCCATGGTCCATCTAGACTTCTAGGAGCACCCCCTCCCAAGGTCCATCTAGGCTCCTAGAGCTCCCCCTTGAGCTCTTTGCCCTAGCCACCTCCCTAGGTGACTCAACCATCACTAGGCCATATCGGTGTTCCACCGGTGACTCTTGACTTACAAACTTGACACTCTTAACCTTAGACACCTCATCTTTGGTTAAGTCCTTCTTTTCCCTTTAAATGGCATCCCCTTGCCATTTTTGGACTCCCCCTTCTTGCCATAATCATATGCTACCCTAGCATATTTTTTCCCCTTGGCATGAGAGTTCTTAGACCGGTATCCCAATCCCGATCTATCATTGGTGTGGTTTAAGCCACCCAACACCATATCTAAACCCTTAGATCCAATAGTGAATCTCTCTAGGGTTTTCTCTAACCTATCAAGCTTTTCTCTTAAAGCTTGATTTTCCCTTTCTAGGGTTCTAACCCTAGAACTCATATGTCCATCTTGGACATTCCTAGACCTAACATCATTTCTAGGCACATTCCTTCCCTTCTTGGGATTAGTGCCATGATCCCTAGATACACAGGTCCTAGGTCTATCATGATGCATGCTTTTCATAGATTTTTGGTCCAACTTGTTACTCCTAGTCCTATCATTATATCTAAATCCAAAGTTATGCACCATTAAGCATTTTTCATTAAAACTAGCATGCATGGAGGGATGATTGGTCCTATTTTTATCATTCATGGAGGAACTAGAATTTGAATTGCATTTAAATCTAGAGTTAGGGATTATCTCCCTTACCATTGTAGTCCCTCCTTGATGTGATCTTTGCTTTCTTCATTCTTCTTTCTCCCATCTCCTCAAGTGTCCCATTTTCTTAAGCTCTTTCTTCCTTGGACACTTGGTGTGGTAGTGCCCTAGCTCACCACACGTGAAGCATCAGATTTTCTTCTTCTTTTCTTGAGCTCCTCCATTCCTACAACTCATATTAGATTTAAAAGAACTTGAAATGAGTGTAGATTTTACCTCCTTTTTACCTTTCAGGCACTTGTCCTTGTAGTGCCCCTTTTCATTACGCCCAAAGCATGTGATACAGTACTTGGCTCTTGCTTTAGTGGAGGTTGGAGCTTCTTCTTCAACCTTTGATGATGTGGATGCCTCCTCTTGATCCGATATAGACGAAGGTCTCTCCTCCCCCTCAATCCTTGAGATCGATACCTCCTCTTCTTCTCTTGAGGAGGTTGATGATCTTTCACTTAATTCATCCACCTCTAGGGCTATCGAGTTCACTTCCTCGGGTTCTTCCACTACTTGACTTCGTGTAGGGATTTTACGAAATTCTTCTACTTTGATCCACAATTCATGTGCATTTTTGTATACTCCTACACCATTCAAAACATTAATAGGCAAAGTATTAAGCAATATGTCAATTACCTTTTTAGTCGCCTTGGATTGATTTTCTTGTTCTTGATTCCAATATCTAGGTCTAAGCCTCTTCTCATGCTTATCCTTTGGAATCTCGAAAGGCTCTTCAAGCGTAATCCGAAGGTCCCACTCCATTCCGAACCACGTCTCCATCCGTGTCTTCCAATACCCGAAATCTTCATGGTCGTAGGCTGGCGGAGTGTAGATGTCGTCCCCGAATTTGTCATCCATGTTCTTCTTCCTCTAGCATGTGCTCCCTCGGCGGTTAGTCCGATCAAGAGCGGTCCTTCGCTCTGATACCAACTAATGAATCGATTCCGTACGGTAGAGGGGGTGAATAACACTTTTTCGGTTTGATCTCTACAAAGTTGTTAGTGTAGCGGAAATAATATTCAAATGAAGAGATTAACAATGCTAACAACCAACCGTTTACTTGGTATCCACCTCGGACGGGTGACTAATCAAGAATCCGTCAGTGGATCAATCCCCGGATAACCTCCGGCTAGCCCTCGTCGCTCCTTGTGGGTGGAGAAACCTCGCCACAAACTCAAACGAAGCACTAAGCACAAAGACTACTATCTTGCCTTTAACCAAGATAAGATTCGTCAAGAATCTCAGCCACCACGAAGTCCTCATTAAATAGGACTCGGGCTGAAACCCTCGCCACCAGTCGACTGGTGCCACTGAAATTCGACCGTTGCACCCCAACGTTGGAATTCTCAGTCAACTCACCAGCCGCTACCAGTCGACTGCTCCCAGGGCAGTCGACTGGTCTAGTGGCCAGACCCTTTATGTGAGTTTTACCAGTCGACTGCCCCAATGGCAGTCGACTGCCCTACTCACACACCTAGGGTTTCCCTTCCCGAGTACACTTCTCTCAGCACTCGACCCTAGGACTTTCCCGAGTACAATCACACAGCACTCGTACTCTCACGACTCGACTGACTCCTCCTCTGCAGCCTCGATTGTTGCCTTCGCGCCCTCTTCATCTTCGGCTCCCGTCCCTCAGATGCATGCAAGCCTCCAGCTTGCCTCCATGTCATCCTTCACACATGCCTCAAAGTCTGCGCTCATCAGCTCATCGTCCTTGCTCTCCAAGGTCCCTCGGATGCGCACGCAAGCCTCCAGCTTGCCTCCATACCATCCTTTACCGTACCGAGGTCGTCCAGTCAAGTCTATATGTGTAACCTGTATAACCTGCACACTCAACATACACATATAAGAACACAAGGGTAAACCAAACTTAAATCCTTTGCGCAAACATCAAAACACTTGGTCACTCCGGACCACAGATTGCCTCAACAGGTTCATCATGTTAAATCTTGCAAGTGGACTTGGTCCAACATGATGATAAGGATGAGTGGTACTAATTACGGAGTTAGATATTGATTAATTAAAATTATCAGTAATTTAAATTAATCAATGGGAATTTGATATCTTAAACATGGGGAGAAATTATACTTATAATAGGTGGAGCTCATATGTAAATATGGGGGTTGGTGAGGTAGTTCAATAAAGGGCCTTTAATGGAATGGACCTTCATTAATGGATCGGGTTTGGATCCATTAGCAGGTCAAGACCCAACTGCTCCTCATGGTCCCTATTGTAGCCCTATAAATATCCCATGGTATCATGAAACCAATTAATCCAATTAATCATAAAAACCTAAACCTCTCTTCTCCTCCCCTCTCTCCCTTCTCTCTCCTAGGGCACCGGCGGGTGGAAGGGATTGCTCTTCTTCTTCTTCTCACCTTCTCCTCTCATCCTTCTTGTTGCCCACAACCACTAGCCAAAGGAGGAGCTTTCCTCTCCCTTTTGTGGTGTGCGGCGAAAAGAGAGGAAGAAGGGTTTGTCGGCGCAAGGTGGAGGTTGGCGGCCGACGGTGGAGGTGAAAAAACCCTTTGGTTTTCTTCCACTTCTCTTCTCCTCTCCCTTCTTCATTGCTGCCGACGTTCACTAGACAAGGAGAAGTGTCATCCTCCTTTGTGGCGTGCGGAAGCAAGGGAAAAGAAGGGTAGCCGGCCGGCGGTTGGAGTCTTCTCTTGTGGTGTTTGTCGTCGGAAGGGAAGAGGGTGGTGGAGTCATCTTCTTCCTTGTGTGCTTGGTGCCATGAGATAGGAAGAAGAAGGAGAGGTTGGCTAGGGTGGATGTGAGGGAGAAGAGCTCTTCTTCTCCTCTCCTTCTTCTTCTTCTTCTTGCTTGGAGGGCCAGCGAAAACCCTAGTGTCTAGGGTTTGTTGGCGCGTGGAAGGAGGAAGAAGAAGGGATTGATTGGTGGCCTTAGTGATTCCAGTTCTTGGTAGATCGTCGCCCACATGACGTTCAAGAGGGGAGGGTCATACAATAGAAGATCGTGAGGTAACGAGAGTTATAACCTTCTCTTACGGCTCTTTGTTCTTCCATTATTTCATGTGGTTTCAATTAGTTATCTTGCTCTTAATTATTTGTTAATTAATGATGATACTTAATTATGTTGGACCCCGATGATAAACACAAAAATCGGCGATCTGCTCGTCATTTTTTCCGTGACTAATTAGTTAGGCAAGTTTCAAGGCTTAACTATCATGTTTGGCCAATTTGTAACTAGAATCAATTAGTATGGCGACGAGACGGTCGTTTGGGAGATAGGTCTCCATTCGCATTAATTTTTTTTTAATTCGTAAACATGGAGAGGTTTCCCATGGACGACCCGGTGTTCGCTTAGGAAACCCACCAAGCTATTCCAACAACTGGTATCAGAGCTATGATTTCCGGTTTTGTGTGTTTAGGATTCGGTTAAATTTTGCACGTTATCATGTATTTTATTTTCGCCAGATAATAGTAGGATGTGTGTAGGCTAACTCTTTGGTTGCAGGCACGAGATTCCAACTATATGGCTTAAATAATGTGTGTATGTGATTTCTTGTGCATGGTTGTAATTATTGAATCCTCAGGGTTGACGAGACTAAATTAGTATTTAATTTTTATAATTATATACGACACCTATTTAGCCGAGCTTTTTATTTACTTTTGATCTAGATTTTATATACACTCCTTTGTGGAGTATAGGGTCGATGGATGTAAATAAATAGCTTATCATCTCGGCTCAGAGATCCCTTCAAAGGTGGCTTGTGCATGGTGTAGGGAGCAACGGATGAGGTGGCGACACGACTGGAGGCGCATTGGAGACTAAAACCATGATAGTTGGAAAATTTTAGATTTTTTTCTTGTTTATTGTTTTAGTTTATGTGCTTGTCGTGCGTGCATGAAAATTCCTCATTATAAATAACTAAATGGGAGAGGGACCCTAATGGTCCCGCAACCTCCATTACTAATTTGACAAGTGATGCGAACAAGCTTGCGCGTCGGCTCTGAGTGCCTTCCTCCCCATCATATGGGCTTGTTCTGTGGATCACTGGGTCAGACATGATTATGGCAAAATTATTAAGGAGCGTGTGATTTTCTCCATCGGACGACACATAATACGAGATATTTTTTTTAGTATCGTGTAATGGTAAACACTTAGATGCAAATAATAGTGTCCTCCCCATCGGAGTCACTACTATTATTTGTAGGACCGAATAGGAGCATCTATTAATTTTATTTGGCAAAAAGTTAGGTTGACAAGATAATAAAATTAATGGGTAAAATCTCCTTTTACAAATGTAGAATTCGTATACGTCCACACTATTGTGGCATGCGAAATTCTCGGTGTTTTGAGGTGTTGGTTGATTTCAAATTTATTATTTTGATGAATCAATATTTTATGAAATCTAAATTGTGTGATTGTTGTGATTCTTAGGTATTTTCAAAATGGATTTAGTCCCACTTGATTTGATTCTAAGAGAAAACCAACTTAATGCCCCTAACAATAATGATTGGGAATTAAACCTGGACTTTGGTACAACTGCTGAGGAATCCAATTGTGAGCATGTCATGTTCTGTGCTGAAAAGCCTACCGTGATTTATGATGAAGAGGAGAAGGAATATTTTAGGCAGTGTATAAAAGCAGACGAGATGGTGTAGTGTCATCAACATCAGACTTCTTCCACTACCAGTGATAAAACGTCCAATCTCAACGAACTCTTTGTTGGGACCGGGTGCATGTTGACAAGGATACGGGTTCGTAAAATTTTAAATTTTTACGTGCAGCGGAAGAATTAGCATAAAATAATTTCTCAAATTATTTTAACCACATATCTAGCATGCAACCTTATGATGTGTGGACATGATCATAAATTAAAGCTTTACGGAAAAGTAAACTAATTTACTTTGTACCTCGCGTAACTCGAAGAAAGGGACAAGATCCAACCGTAGCGTCCCTTGGAAGCTCCGCCTCTATTCGTGTCCACGCCGAGTTCTCTTCGGGATGACTTCGCAAAGCCACGAGTTTTGTGTCGACGAGAACTACTAGATTCTCCAAAGACACAACTAGAATATCAAGAGAGAAGAAAGAAAACTAACGACCAAGTAACGGAATCAAAATTCCGGGAAAGGAAGGAAGGAGTCGCGATCCGCTTCTTCTTCTTCTTCGTCACGAACTTGGTGGAGGAAACTCACGGGCACCCTAGGTGCTTGCGCCGGCCCTAGGGGAGGAGAGAGAGCCGGCCCTAGAGAGAGAAAGGGAGAGTTAGAGAGAGAGAGGGAGAGAGTTAATCTCTTGATCAATCTATTAAGGAAATCAAGCCTAGCCTTGGTTCCTTTATATAGTAGCCTCTCCCTTGCCAAGTCTCCCCTTTAACGGAAGTTTTCATAAGAAATTTATCCTATAAATTTTCTTTATGAATTATTGCGTTTAAACCAAGTTTTATTATAACTAATTTTATAATAAAACAAATACATCTCTCCTTTTATTATGGAATAAATTTTACAAGAAATTTATAAATTTTCTTATTATGGAAAAATCAATTCATAATTGATTTTATAAAATTAAAATAAACCATTCCATGGATCATTTTAATTTCCATAAAAAAGAATAAATTTCTATAAATTTCTTTATATAAATTTCTTTATACAAATTTATTTATCCATAATTTATAAAACAAATCGCGATAGATTTATTTTATTAATTAAACCAATTAAATTGGTTTCTCCCCAATGATGTGGCCGGCCAAACCAAAGGGGGTTGGCACCCTCTTTGGCCGGCCAAACCGAGCCGAACCGATCGCGAATTAAACTCATTTAATTCGCCCAATAAGCCTTCAAAAGACTTAGCCATTTTTAGCTTCCGTTGCGCCTCTGATTAACTCAGATTCGACTTATTTCTCTTGATCGGAAAATCCAATTTTCAACTCGTTTTAAATCCCTCGAATTACTCGTAGTGTGTGTGACTAAATAGGCTTTCGATTTATGTTGGCCGTCTATAATCAACTAATTATAGAACGATCATGAGTGGCACCTAGTAGTACATCATGACCCCCAATTAATCGAAAGATCAACGGTTGACCTCAGAAGTAATTCTGAAACCCTTCAACAGCTCTAATGAATCGTGCCCCATTCCCTTCACCATCTTATACCCACTTGGTTCAGGACATGGTCTGTGTGTGTTAGTCCCCACTAGGCTGACTACGTCACACCTAGCCCAAGTAGTGTCTTTCTCGTCCTTTGAATTTCTAATTACTCTCATGTATTTAAGAGACTCATACTCTAAACATGACATGCTCTGGCCAGAGGCTTTGAGTAACAATCCGACGATAGGCCTGGGTATACATCTCCTCGCAAGGAGTGGTGAATCCTTTGTAGGCTGTTCAAACATCTTCGGGCACTTCGGCTTATACCCAATCATCCTGGGTCCACACCTCCTTGGAGATGCTCGCTTAAGATGTTAAAGTATAAGTCTCCATGACCAAGATGACTTGAACACCGCAAGTCAAAGGAACATCGCACTTAAGCTGCAGTAAGAACTTCACTGACATATCTATATAGATTACCATATGAAGTTTTACAGCTAGTCACTCCAATGAACTAGTTCCCTTAACTAGCATCCATGTTTATCTCCGGACATCCCAATGTCACCAGCCAGTGAGAATCAGCTGATTAGAGAATAACCCATGCTAGTCTCAACAAAATTGATAGTGTCCGTTTTTATCAATTCATCGACTAGGGATATTTTCAATACTTCACAATTGCACATGTAGAGATAATCACTAGTTGTGATCTCATCACAAATTCTCTTATGCTGTGAATTGTATTGCGGGCATTCAGTAGATGAGTTTAAGATCTCAATCAAATACACAAACATGTATACTCAAATAGTAAATTTTCATTTATTAAAATAAATGTTTACAATCATAAGACGATTGCCTTAGGACACTTCTCTCATATCACTAACAAACTCCCACTTGGCCTAATGTCAATCGCTACGGTATCCAATACCACAGGCTCTAACATGACCCTCAAACTTGCTCTGAGGCAAGGCCTTAGTTAAAGGATCCGCTAAATTCCTTTCAGTGGGAATTTTCTCAATTTGTATATCAATCCTACTTATAATCTCTCTGATCAGATGATAGCGGCGAAGCACGTGTTTGGATCGCTGATGAGACCTTGGTTCCTTTGCTTGTGCAATAGCTCCATTGTTGTCGCAATAAACCAGTATTGCTTCATCAATGGTTGGAACCTCACCAAGTTTTGAGACAAACTTCTTGATCCAGACTGCTTCCGTGGTAGAATCCGCTACGGTGTCTTGTTTGGAACTCTTCCAACTTATTGCGCCTCCATTCAAAGTAAATACGTATCAAGACTGAGATTTGGAGTCATCCTTATCTGTCTGGAAACTGGCATCTGTATACCCACGTATTACCATATCTCCTTCTCCATATGTTAGGAACACATCCTTAGTTCTTCTTAAGTACTTAAGGATTGTTTTGACAGCCGCCCAATGATCCATTCCTGGATCCGACTGGTATCTGCTTGTGACGCTCAGAGCATACGATACATCGGGCCTAGTACATGTAACGCCCCAAAATTTCCCATATGAGATATTATGAAATAGATGAATTCATGAATAGGAAATATTGTGAAATTCATGATATATTATCATGAAATATTATGAAATATTATGAATTCATAAATATGAAATATTATGGAATTCATGAAATAGTATCATGAAATATTATGAAATATTATGAATTCATAAATATGAAATATTATGGAATTCATGAAATAGTATCATGAAATATTATGAAATATTATGAATTCATAAATATGAAATATTATGAAATTCAGGATATATTATCATAGAATATTATGAAATATATGAATTCATAAATATGAAATATTATCATGAAATATTATGAATTCATAAATATGAAATATTATGGAATTCATGAAATATTATCATGAAATATTATGGATTCATGAATATGAAATATTAAAAATATTATGAAATAATATTTATGGAATATTATAAAATAATATGAATTCATGAAATATTATTAATATTATAAAATTTCATGATGGGCTTGGCTTAATAGGCTTTAATATGGATTAGTGCAAAATGTGATAAAAAGGAGGAAGCAAGGATTGAACCTTGAACCTCCTAGTTGCACTCACCATGTCATAACCAATGAACCAAGCAATGTTTCTTGTAGAGGGAATAAGAAACATGCTTGTTAAAAACTAGGGAGGTGAAGAGATATGTCTTTTCATGAGAAAAGTATAAATAAGGGAAGTTGGAATAACTTCCTCTTTCTCTTCTTCTTCCTCCCCTCATCACCGAAATTCTCTTCTTCTCCCTCTCCATTTTCGAAAAGTAAACCCTAGGGTTTTAACCCTAGGGAATTGGAAGGAAGAAGAACCCTTTAAGGTTCTTACCTTCTACTAGGGCCAAGATTGCTAAGAGAAGGCAAACAAGGGAAACACTCACCTTCCTTCAACCAAGGGCATCTTAAGAGGTTAGAGAAGGAGAAAATCAAGCGAAAGGATGTAAGTATCCCCTCGCCTGCAGTGTAATAGTTATAGTATGTTTTCTCCTTGATTGTTTTAGGAAATGGGGACTTTTTCCCCTTTGTATGTTTCGGCCACCCCCCTTAGGGGAAGGCCTTGGTTCTTTCCTTGACACATGAGAAGACTTTTGAGACTTAGAGTATGTATGTGTGATAATTTTCTTCATGATGGCATGAACAAAAGGAAGAAAAAAAACTAGGGTTTCACCCTTGGAAGGTTTCGGCCACCCCCTTGAGGGAAGGCCTTGGTTCCTTTTTGGTTACATGAGTAGACTTTTGGAACTTAGGATATATGTATATGTGGTTTATGCAAATTGTTGTGAACAAAACCTAGGGTTACACCCTTGTGAAGGTTTCGGCCAACACCCAAAAAGGGTACCTTGGTTACCCCTTGATACATGAGTAGACCTTTGGAACTTAAGGTATATGTATATGTGTTTTTCTTCATGGTGTTATGAACAAAATTGTAGGGTTTTGTTCTTGAAGGAGTTTCGGCCACCCCCCTTGGGGAAGGCTTTTGGTTCCTTTTTGTTACATAAGTAAACCCCTTAGCACTTAGAGTATATGTGTATATGTATCCTTCAATGTGTTGTAAACAAAACATAGGATTTAGAACTTGGATGGGTTTCGGCCAAGGCCTAGAAAAAAAGGGGTTAGTGAGGGTTGAATTATCCTAAAATATATCCATGTTTAATGTATGGTAAGATAGTGTATACAAGGTGTTTGTATGAATGTATGTGAGAATATTTAGTTCAAACCCTAATTTTCCCTATGCTTAAGTTTCGGCCAACCCTAGAAGGACTAAGGTTTAGGGTTGTATAATTATCTCATGATATGTTTTATGTTTAATAAGTTGCATGAATAATATGTGAAGGCTAAACTACCTTACGGGACATGATTATGTTTAGCAAAATAATATGTATGTGCATGTATGAAATATGATGTATGTATGAACATGTATGGAATATGATATATGTATGAACAAGTATGAAATATGATGTATGTATAAACATGTATGAAATATGATGCATGTATGAACAAGTATGAAATATGATATATGTATGAACATGTGTGAAATATGATGTATGTATGGACATGCATGAAATATGATGTATGAGCATGCCTTATAGCCCATGGGGCACACTTATGAAATTGCATGTGATATGTTAAAATGCTTGAAGGGATACTCAAATAAGTATGGGATCAAGAGCACCCCTTATGTTGTGTGGTGTGTCCCTACGGGATCATGAGCACCCTTGAAGAGTGGTGTGTCCCATAAGAGTGAATATGGAGTATTCCTTAGCATATATGTAACAGCATGATAAGTATTTTACTTTTAAGTTGTGTACCCGACTCGGAAGGGGGTCGTTAAATAAATCCGGGGTGCATGTTAACGTGGCTTCGGTAGGACGGAAGGGTCCTGCTCTAATGACTTGGTGGCTCGCTACCCCAATTCATTAGGGAACGCGCAATAGTTTCTGCGCGATAGTTGGTACACAACAGGGCCCAATATGATATGGATGTATTTTTAAGTAATACCATTATGGAATTGTTTTGAAAACATTCATTGAAAGCATTTGTTATATGTGAAGAGTATGCTTATGGTACTTGATACTGCATGCTTAGAAACTTAGATGTTTGATATGCTTTGATGAACTTATACTTATGATTAATTATGTGTACATGTTATATTCTTTCGCACGGATTTTGCGAGTAGGACAAGATCCTTACTAAGCATTGTGCTTACTAGTTTATGTGTTGTCTTATGCTGCAGATAACACTTAAATAGAAGGAAGAGGCAGGAGGCTGAAGATGTGTGGGGTGGTGGCTCGGGAAGAAAGATTTCTATATCTACATATTTATGCTTATGTTATGCTCCTTGACAATGAATGATAGTGATTAGGATTGATATTGCATGATAATAGTTACACTTGGAATTTTCATATACTTGATTTATTGGATTATATTATGGTGTGAAATAATATGTGAACCTATCATGTTATATAATGTCATTTAACAATTTTTGCAAGCATGCTTAGTACCTAGTTCTCTTAAGCCCTTACATTGTTGTTTTAATGTCATGCTAGGAGATAGAAATAGAAAAAAAAAATATTACTATACGATTGAATGTACGTAACCCCGCCCCGAGAGTAGATATAAGGGCGGGCGTTACAGTACATAACATAGCATACATGATAGATCCTATCGCGGATGCATAGGGAATCTTATTCATGCAAATCCTCTCGTCTTCTGTGCGCGGACACATAGACTTTGAAAGGTTGATTCCACGCCTGATGGGAAGGTAACCTTTCTTGGATTCCGACATGCTAAACCTTTTTAGCACTCGGTCTATATATGTAGACTGCGAAAGACCAAGCAACCGTTTTGATCTATCTCTATAGATTCTAATCCCAAGGATATAGGTTGCTTCTCCCAGGTCTTTCATGGAGAAAGTTTTGGACAACCAAATTTTAACTGTCTGTAAAACTGATATATCATTTCCTATAAGTAATATGTCATCGACATATAATACTAGGAATACGACTGCACTCCCACTAACCTTCTTGTACACATAAGGTTCGTCAGGATTTTATGAGAAATCAAACTCTTTGATTGTCTCATCAAAACGGATGTTCCAGCTCCTAGATGCTTGCTTCAGTCCATATATGGATCGTCGAAGCTTGCATACTTTGGTTTTATCAACCGATGTGAAACCTTCAGGTTGTATCATGTATACATCCTCAAGCAGGTTTCCATTAAGGAAAGCTGTTTTCACATCCATTTGCCATATCTCATAATCATAATGAGCTGCTATGGCTAGGAGCATCCGAATGGATTTAAGCATAGCTACTGGCGAATAGGTTTCGTCATAATCAATTCCTTGTTTCTGACGATATCCTTTTGCCCTAATCTAGCCTTAAAGGTAACAACATTACCTTCCATGTCGGTTTTCTTCTTGAAAACCCACTTGCACCCTATGGGTTTAATCCCTTCAGGTGGGTTAACCAAGTCCCATACTTGATTTTCGTACATGGAATCCATTTCCGACTTCATGGCTTCAAGCCATTTGTCCCTTTCTGAACATTTCAGAACATCTTCATAACTGATAAGTTCGTCATCGCTTATGAGTAACACGTCATTCGATTCGCTTATGAGAAATCCGTATCGCTCTGGAATATTGCGTGTCCTATCAGATCTACGAAGAGGTGGTGTTGTTTTAGGTTCAACTGATAGCTCATCATTATGAGTTATTGGTTGTGGGTCTAGACTAGGAGTCTCTGTAATGTCTATTGGAGTTTCTTGAACTTCATCAAGTTCAATGCCACTCCCACTGTTTTCTTGTAAAAGAAATTCTTTTTCTAGAAATACAGCATGCCTTGAAACAAACACCTTTTGTTCCAAGGGATGATAGAATTGGTAACCCTTCGTTTCCTTAGGGTATCCAATAAATAGACATTTATCAGACTTAGCATCCAATTTGTCTGATACAGTCCGCTTCACATAAGCAGGACAACCCCATATTTTAAGGTGAGTTAAGTGAGGTTTCTTACTATTCCATGTCTCATATGGAGTAGTAGAGACTACCTTGGTCGGGACTCTGTTTAGCAAGTAAACAGCTGTCTTAAGTGCATAGCCCCAAAAGGATTTTGGAAGAGTTGCATGATTCGTCATCGACCTAACCATGTCCATTAAGGTTCGGTTGCGCCTCTCAGATACACCATTATGCTGTGGTGTATATGGCGGAGTCCATTGGGACAATATCCCATTGTCCCTAAGATAATCTTGAAACTCTTGACTTAAGTATTTACCACCCCGATCGGATCGAAGTATCTTAATACTTTTGCCAAGCTGTTTCTCTACTCCATTTCTGAACTCTTTGAATTTCTCAAAAGCTTCATATTTGTGTTTCATCAAGAACACGTACCCGAATCGTGAGTGATCATCGATAAAGGTGATGAAGTAGCTATAGCCTCCTTGTGCAAGAGTTGACATTGGTCCACATACATCAGTATGTATTAGACCAAGCAATTCTCCCACTGGATTACCTTTTCCGGAAAAGGGTAATTTGGTCATCTTGCCTTTTAAGCATGATTCGCATGTATCAAATGAACCGGGTTCAAATGATTCCAGAATTCCACATCGGTGTAATTCGGTCATGCGTTTCTTACTTACATGGCCAAGACGGCAATGCCAAGTGTAGGAGTCTATTCGATTATCTATTCGAGCACGTTTGTTGCTAACTTCGATATTGAAAACGTCATTGGATAAATCTAACGTGTAGATACCATTGCACAAAGTTCCATTCCCATAAAGAACGCCATTTAAAGTTATGTAACAACAATTGTTACTAAAAGTTAAATGATAACCCTTTTCATTCAAACATGAAATAGATACAATGTTCTTTATTAACGAAGGAACAAAATAACAATTATCCAATTCTAAGACACGTCCAGTGGGGAGCTTTAGCAAATATGTTCCGATGGTAACAGCAGCAATCTTTGCTCCATTTCCAACTCGCAAATTTGCTTCTCCTTTGACGAGTCTTCTTCTATTCCTTAGCCCCTGTATGTCATTACATATATGTGAGCTGCACCCAGTATCAAGTACCCAGGTATTTGAGGAAATAGAGTGACATTCAATAACGAAGATACCTGAGGAGGATGGGGCATCGGATGCCTTATTCTTCAAGGACTCAAGATAAACCTTGCAGTTTCTTCGCCAGTGACCCTCCTTGCCACAATGATGGCAAGTTCCTTTTGGTTTCTTTTCAGTCTTTTTGGCCTTTTTCTTCTTCCCTTTATTCTGTTCTTTGGCCTTCCTCTTAGAACCTTTCTTCGAGGAACCAACTAACAGTACCGTCTTTTGATCCGGCTTTACAGAAGGCTCCACAGTCTTCAGCAGGTTGAGCAACTCAGGAATGGTAGTCTCTAGTTTGTTCATCCGATAGTTCATCACAAATTGTGAATAACTTTTGGGCAAACAATTCAGAATTAAGTCAATACTTAGTTCATGATCCATTGCAAAACCGAGTGTGCTCAGTCGCTCAATGTACCCCAATATCTATAACACAAACTGCGAGGCAGAAGTGCCTTCCTGCATCTTAGTGGTGAAGAGGAGTCTGGAGACTTCGAACCTTTCGGATCTCGCCTGCTCTTCAAACAACTCATGTAGATGGAAGATGATGGTATAAGCATCCATATGCTCATGCTGCTTTTGCAGCTCAGGTATCATAGAGGCTAGCATGATGCAACTCGTAAGTTCAGAATCGGTCACATGTTTCTGATAGGCCATTAGCTGGTCTGGAGTTGCACCTTCTGGAGGATGGTTGGGAAGTTGATCTTCAAGGACATATGCAAGCTTCTCTGCCTTGAGGACTATCCTCAGGTTTCGAAGCCAGTCCATGAAGCTTGGCCCAGTCAGTTTATTGGTGTCCAAAATGGAACTCAAGTTTAGAGAAGACATGATCGAGTGATTAACCTAGAAATACAAATTGAGCTTATGTGAGAAGAATGATAAAGAATGTATCAATATACATTAATTAAAAATCCTATTTATTTTTCAAATTGAATAACCCTTTTTATCAATTCGGGAGATTGTAGGAACATCTCCAAATAGGTTGATATCCAACCATAGATAAGAACAACAATGGTTGTGGCCATCAAGTTATTCTTAGCTATGAAGGTAGGTAATTTACCGATTACATATCACATATATGTAACTATCACTTTATGCTATCAACTAATTGAATGTTTGCATAAATCATTGGGTTGTTAACTCATTAACAAGTATGCGACATTATACATAGCACCCAACTGCACCTCTCTTTGCATCGACCTTGGCTGTGGCACAACAAATCGATGCTCCAAGCTTAAGGCTGACCCATTAATCAAGAAATAGTTTTAATATGGTTGGAGCTCATTCAACCGTTTAGTCAGGCTTGGATGTGTCCAACAACCAAAACTAAGGATTGACCTCTGACTCCAACTATATTATTCGTAAACTAATTCCATGGTTTGAACATGTTGAGGTTCAAGCCGGGCATGGATGTGTCCATCAACCCAAACGAGAAACAAAACTCCGATTCTAACCATATTAATGGAAGGTGTTAGCCTTAATATTTTGTAAGGGGTTTTGAGTCTCATCCTTTCTTTTCTAAGCACATCCATGACATATAATTATGTCATGACTAACGATTTCCTTAATAAAGTATGTATGTGACTTAATTTATCAAGTCCCATGAATTGAATTAGGAACCGGATTTCCTAATTCTAATTTCATACTTTATTAAAGGAATTGTTTTGGGAAACAATTTCCTAAATTGTCATAATCAATTTCGGAAATAATATGTTTAAGACTTTAATTTCTCTAAATCAAATCTTATTAAATTAAGAGACAAATCCCTTAATTCAACCACATATTATTTTTATGAAAATCTCATTTAAGAAACTCTATAGGAAACTATTTTCCTAATTAATTTTGGAGACAACAATATGTAAGAGCATCACCTCTTAAATCATATTTTATTCATAGATTTAATTAATTACAACAAATCGTTTTCTAAGGGTGGCTCCCCGAGGCTCAGATACCCAAAGAAAAGTAATTTGTCGTAAATCCAATTTGGTCCGCTTCGGAAGCGTAACCAAATTAAACATGACAATTTCATTTAAAATTGGGAAATTAAATTACAACAACTAACTTTAAATTGGACGGCTCCCCGAGGCTCAATCTAAAATAAAGAATTTTGTTGTCAATTTAAAAACCAATTCAAATTTAATTGTCAATTAATTGTCCATAAATTTGTCTAGACTTTCTTGAAAGAAAGTGCCCAAAATTGCGAGATTTCATAATAGGTTTTCAGAATAATTGTAAGTTTCTGGTACAAAGAAAACTTACATATTTCCAAAATTGGAAAATTTCTAAAATAGAAAATTTCCAAAATTGGAAAGTTTCCAAAGATGGGAAGTTTTCACAATTATCATAAAATTTCAGAAACTAGGATATTTCAAATGTTTGTGAAATTTCATGAGGATTTCCAAACTTTGAAATTCCTAAATCTAAAACTTATAATAATTGAAAATTTTCCATAATTGAAAATTTTTCCAAAATTGAGATTATGACAATGTTTTTCACAAAACAATTATATGATTATGTCGAACACTAACCGGCTCTGATACCACTGTTGGGACCAGGTGCATGTTGACAAGGATACGGGTTCGTAAAATTTTAAATTTTTACGTGCAGCGAAAGAATTAGCATAAAATAATTTCTTAAATTATTTTAACCACGTATCTAGCATGCAACCTTATGATGTGTGGACATGATCATAAATTAAAACTTTGCGAAAAAGTAAACTAATTTACTTTGTACCTCGCGTAACTCGAAGAAAGGGACGAGATCCAACCGTAGCGTCCCTTGGAAGCTCCGCCTCTATTCGCGTCCACGCCGAGTTCTCTTCGGGATGACTTCGCAAAGCCACGAGTTTTGTGTCGACGAGAACTACTAGATTCTCCAAAGACACAACTAGAATATCAAGAGAGAAGAAAGGAAACTAACCACCAAGTAACGGAATCAAAATTCCGGGAAAGGAAGGAAGGAGTCGCGATCCGCTTCTTCTTCTTCTTCGGCACGAACTTGGTGGAGGAAACTCACGGGCACCCTAGGTGCTTGCGCCGGCCCTAGGGGAGGAGAGAGAGCCGGCCCTAGAGAGAGAAAGGGAGAGTTAGAGAGAGAGAGGGAGAGAGTTAATCTCTTGATCAATCTATTAAGGAAATCAAGCCTAGCCTTGGTTCCTTTATATAGTAGCCTCTCCCTTGCCAAGTCTCCCCTTTAACGGAAGTTTTCATAAGAAATTTATCCTATAAATTTTCTTTATGAATTATTGCGTTTAAACCAAGTTTTATTATAACTAATTTTATAATAAAACAAATACATCTCTCCTTTTATTATGGAATAAATTTTACAAGAAATTTATAAATTTTCTTATTATGGAAAAATCAATTCATAATTGATTTTATAAAATTAAAATAAACCATTCCATGGATCATTTTAATTTCCATAAAAAAGAATAAATTTCTATAAATTTCTTTATATAAATTTCTTTATACAAATTTATTTATCCATAATTTATAAAACAAATCGCGATAGATTTATTTTATTAATTAAACCAATTAAATTGGTTTCTCCCCAATGATGTGGCCGGCCAAACCAAAGGGGGTTGGCACCCTCTTTGGCCGGCCAAACCGAGCCGAACCGATCGCGAATTAAACTCATTTAATTCGCCCAATAAGCCTTCAAAAGACTTAGCCATTTTTAGCTTCCGTTGCGCCTCTGATTAACTCAGATTCGACTTATTTCTCTTGATCGGAAAATCCAATTTTCAACTCGTTTTAAATCCCTCGAATTACTCGTAGTGCGTGTGACTAAATAGGCTTTCGATTTATGTTGGCCGTCTATAATCAACTAATTATAGAACGATCATGAGTGGCACCTAGTAGTACATCATGACCCCCAATTAATCGAAAGATCAACGATTGACCTCAGAAGTAATTCTGAAACCCTTCAGCAGCTCTAATGAATCGTGCCCCATTCCCTTCACCATCTTATACCCACTTGGTTCAGGACATGGTCTGTGTGTGTCAATCCCCACTAGGCTGACTACGTCACACCTAGCCCAAGTAGTGTCTTTCTCGTCCTTTGGATTTCAAATTACTCTCATGTATTTAAGAGACTCATACTCTAAACATGACATGCTCTGGCCAGAGGCTTTGAGTAACAATCCGACGATAGGCCTGGGTATACATCTCCTCGCAAGGAGTGGTGAATCCTTTGTAGGCTGTTCAAACATCTTCGGGCACTTCGGCTTATACCCAATCATCCTGGGTCCACACCTCCTTGGAGATGCTTGCTTAAGATGTTAAAGTATAAGTCTCCATGACCAAGATGACTTGAACACCGCAAGTCAAAGGAACATCGCACTTAAGCTGCAGTAAGAACTTCACTGACATATCTATATAGATTACCATATGAAGTTTTACAGCTAGTCACTCCAATGAACTAGTTCCCTTAACTAGCATCCATGTTTATCTCCGGACATCCCAATGTCACCAGCCAGTGAGAATCAGCTGATTAGAGAATAACCCATGCTAGTCTCAACAGAATTGATAGTGTCCGTTTTTATCAATTCATCGACTAGGGATATTTTCAATACTTCACAATTGCACATGTAGAGATAATCACTAGTTGTGATCTCATCACAAATTCTCTTATGCTGTGAATTGTATTGCGGACATTCAGTAGATGATTTTAAGATCCCAATCAAATACACAAACATGTATACTCAAATAGTGAATTTTCATTTATTAAAATAAATATTTACAATCATAAGGCGATTGCCTTAGGACACTTCTCTCATATCACTAACACTCTTCGGATATCATAATGGGGCCGCTAGGCAGGAGGCCATGAGAAACTTGACGACGACCACCATGATTGAGGGTATGCCCGTGAGGGAACATGTTCTCAAAATGATGGTTTGGTTAAATGAGATGGAAATCCTTGGAGTAGAAATCGATGGGGAAACCCAAGTCGATATCATCCTCCAATCTCTACCGAAGAGTTTTGAGTAGTTTCGCCTAAGCTACAATATGAACAAATGTACATATTCGTTGGCGGAACTTCTGACAGAACTCCAGGCGGTAGAAGGGTTTTCTCCTCAAAGTTCACATACTTTCATTACTCAAGAGATTTCTACTTCTAAACCGAAAGGCCAGAAAAAGAAGAAACAAACTGGGGCAAAGAAATTGGCTGGATTACAGGGACCTCAGGATGGCGTGAAGAAGTCGAAAGGCAAGTGCTTCACGTGCAAGCAGTCTAGACATTTGAAGGCGGACTGTTCCCGCCTTCAGAAGAATAATTCAGGTATATCTTTTGCATTAGTCGTTGTAATGTTTAGCGGTGTTATCTACCGGTACCTAGTGTTTAGATACTGGAGCCACTAATCATATCTACATTTCTTTGCTGGGGTTCCAAGAAACCCCACGACTAGCTGAGGAAGAGATCATCGTTTACATGGAATATGCTACGGAGGTAGAGACTATTATAGTGGGAGATATTTATTTGTCTTTTGATAGAAAAATAAAGTTTTGGATTTAAGAAGATTGCTTTTATGTACCTAAATTTTAGAAAGAACTCTGTTTCAGTTTTTGAAATAATAAAGGACGAATATTCTATTACCTTGTGTTATAGAAAGATTATCTGTTCAGGTATATTGATAGACAATTTATACACTTTAGAACCAAAATCTCCCACGATGCAAATAGAAATTAATAGCTCATCATCTAACCAAAATAAGATAAAGGAACCTTCCAAGATGAACCAAACATATCTTTGGCATCTAAGGCTTGGTCATATTAACCTTAGTAGGATTCAAAGGTTGATAGCTGATGGGCCCTTGGGTTCATTTGTGGTGGAAGACTTCCCGACCTATGAATCTTGCTTGGAAGGTAAGATGACCAAGAGGCTTTTCAAGACCAAGGGGTATAGGGCCAAAGATGTGTTAGAATTGGTTCATTCTAATTAGTGTAGTCCTATGTCTATCCAGGATAGAGGTGGCTTTGAATACTTCGTCTCTTTCATAGACAATTATTCAAGGTATGGATACGTCTACTTGATGTGCCGCAAGTCTGAATCTTTGATAAGTTCAAAGAATTCAAGGCTGATGTGGAGAAATATCAAGGTAAAAATATCACGACACTACGATCATATCGTGGTGGTGAGTACCTCTTGGGAGAGTTTAGGACTTACTTGTCAGGGGCTGGGATTCAATCCCAATTGTCTGCACCCGGTATGCCCCAACAGAATGGTGTAGCGGAGTGAAGGAATTGGACTCTTATGGAGATAGATAGGTCAACAATGAGCTACTCCGAGTTTCCAGATTCGTTCTGGGGATATGCTCTGGAAACGGCAACGTACATATTGAACTTGGTACCATCTGAGTCAGTACCCTCTACTCCCACAGAATTGTGGACTAGGTGAAAGCCTAGTCTAAGACATATTCGGATTTGGGGTAGTCCAGCACATGTGCTGAAGGGAGATACTGATAAATTGGAATCTCGTACAGAAGTATGTTTGTTCGTAGGCTATCCTAGAGGAACGAAAGGTGGTCTATTCTATAGTACTAAAGATCAGAGGGTAATTGTTAGTATGAATGCCCGATTCTTAGAGGAGGACTATGTGATGAACCACAAACCCGTGAGTAAAATTATTCTTGAGGAATTAAGAGGGGCATTTCGACCTTAGTACCAACTGTATAGGAACGACACACCACAAGTCATTGCACCGCGTGTCATAGAAGATACATAGGTAGTACCTCGTCGTAATGGGAGGGTTGTTAGACAACCTGAAAGATTCATGTCTTGGGACTTGGTCCCTGGCAATCATGAACCTAATCCCTGGACCGATGACAAGGAACATCTGCTTTGATGAGATAATTCAATCATATGGATTTGTTCAAAGACCGGATGAGATTTGTGTATATAAGAAATGTGACAGAAACGCAGTGGTATTCTTGTGCTATACGTAGATGATATTTTGTCCATTGGCAACAATATCAAAGTATTATCAGACGTAAGAGTATGGTTGTCCAAACAGTTTGATATGAAGGACTTGGGAGAAGTGGGATACATATTTGGGATCAAATTTCTAAGGGATTGCCAGAAAAGGATATTGTGCTTATCCCAAGCTTCATACATAAACACTATCCTAGCTCGTTTTAGCATAAAAAAAACTCCAAGAAAGGTTTTCTACCTTTCAGGCATGGAGTTCCTCTATCTAAGGAGATGTGTCCTAAAACATCAAAGGAGATAAAGGAGATGAAGGTGGTTCCTTATGCATCGCCTGTAGGAAGCCTCATGTATGCTATGTTATGAACGAGACCGGGTATCTGCTTTGCCGTGGGTATGATTAGCAGATATCAGAGTAACCCTGGACAGAGAAATTAGATTGTGGTAAAGCATATATTAATACCTGAGAAGGACTAGGGATTATATGTTGATTTACTGGGTAGACCAATTACTCCCTGTGGGTTATACGGATTCAGACTCCAAATCAGATAGGGACAAAAATAAGTATACCTCGGGGTTTTGTGTTTACTTTAGGAGGTGGAACCATAGTATGGTGGAGTGTCAAGCAGAAATACGTGGCAAACTCCACCATGGAAGCTGAGTATGTGGCAGCCTCTGAGGCGACCAAAGGAAGTTGTATGGTTCAGGAACCTCATGATGGACTTGGATGTAATTCCTGGTTTGCCCAAAGCTATCACAATTTGTTGTGATAACAGTGGTGCAGTTGCAAACTCGAAGGAACCACGAGCCCATAAGGCGAGTAAACACATAGAACGCAAGTACCACCCAAGCGAGGAGAAGTTGTTGTCACCTAGATTACATCAGAGGATAACCTGGGAGATCCTTTCACTGAGGCCTTGATAACGAGAGCTTTTAGGCATGTGGAGGATAAGGGAGTCAAATGTATGACATTGTGAGGACAACAGAGTCTTTTAGTATAAGTGGGAGATTGTTGGGATGTATACTAAAAGCCTTGCTTTTGTATAAGACATCTACGTTTTGAAAGAGAATCACAAGATCACTATTGCATATTTATATTAGTATATGCATAATGTCTAATACTTTACACTGTAGATAACATGGTGTGTGGTGTCACACAGAAGATCATGTTATCAGTTCCTTGTAAAGTATAAGTAGAGGCTCAGAACCGAGATGGATTTGGGCAAACCATCGGTATGGTTGTAGAGTAATTTGGAGTTGGTTTATCTTGACCATAGAATTATACTAGTGCACTTTGTGTGCATTGAGCAGGATCGACATAGAGGTGATCCAATTTATACTGACTTTATAATTGGATCAGATCTTAGTATATTATGGAGTACATGCTCTGAATCCTGATATAATAACGGGCACATGTACTTAATAGTTATTTCTTTGATTTACCAATGAGCGAGATTTATTCTGTTAAGTCGATAGGCCCGGTAAGTTGGTAAATAATATTATTTACATGGTGTGTTGTTGATTATAGACGGAAACCGTGTCTTGGTAATTTGGGATGATGATGCCCCCGTGATAAGCTCATAAGGTTCATCATGTTAAATCTTGCAAGTGAACTTGGTCCAACATGATGATAAGGATGAGTGGTAGTAATCAAGGAGTTAGATGTTGATTAATTAAAATTATTAGTAATTTAAATTAATCAATGGGCATTCGATATCCTAAACACGGGGAGAAATTGTACTCATAATAGGTGAAGCCCATATGTAAATATGGGGGTTGGTGAGGTAGTTCAATGAAGGGCCTTTAGTGGAATGGATCATCATTAATGGATCGGGTTTAGATCCATTAGCAGGCCAAGACCCAACTCCTTCTCATGGTCCCTATTGTAGCCCTATAAATACCCCATAGTATCATGAAACCAATTAATCCAATTAATCATAAAACCCTAAACCTCTCTTCACCTCCCCTCTCTCCCTTCTCTCTCCTAGGTCACCGACGGGTGGAAGGGATTGCTCTTCTTCTTCATCTCACCTTCTCCTCTCATCCTTCTTGTTGCCCGTAACTACTAGCCAAAGGAGGAGCTTTCCTCTCCCTTTTTGTGGTGTGCGGCGAGAAGAGAGGAAGAAGGGTTTGTCGGCGCAAGGTGGAGGTTGGCGGCCGGCGGTGGAGGTGAAAAAACACCTTTGGTTTTCTTCCACTTCTCTTCTCCTCTCCCTTCTTCATTACTGCCGACGTTCACTAGACAAGGAGAAGTGTCTTCCTCCTTTGTGGCGTGCGGAAGCAAGGGAAAGAAGGGTGGCTGGCCGGCGGTTGGTGTCTTCTCTTGTGGTGTTTGTCGTCGGAAGGGAAGAGGGTGGTGGAGTCATCTTCTTCCTTGCGTGCTTGGTGTCGTGAGATAGGAAGAAGAAGGAGAGGTTGGTTAGAGTGGATGTGAGGGAGAAGAGCTCTTCTTCCCCTCTCCTTCATCTTCTTCTTGCTTGGAGGGCCGGCGGAAACCCTAGTGTCTAGGGTTTGTTGGCGCGTGGAAGGAGGAAGAAGAAGGGATTGATTGGTGGCCTTAGTGATTCCGGTTCTTAGTAGATCGTCGCCCACACGACGTTCAAGAGGGGAGGGTCATACAATAGAAGATCGCGAGGTAACGAGAGGTATAACCTTCTCTTACGGCTCTTTGTTGTTCCATTATTTCATGTGGTTTTAATTAGTTATCTTCTCTTAATTATTTGTTAAGTAATGGTGATAATTAATTATGTTAGACCCCGATGATGAACACAAAAATTGACGATCCGCTCGTCGTCTTTTCCGCGACTAATTGGTTAGGCGAGTTACAAGGCTTAACTATCAAGTTTGGCCAAGCTGTAACTCGAATCAATTAGTACGGCGATGAGACGGTCGTTTGGGAGATAGGTCTCCATTCGGATTAAACTTTTTTTAATCCATAGACATGGAGAGGTTTCCCATGGACGACCCGGTGCTCGCATAGGAAACCCGCCAAGCTATTCCAACAACTGGTATCAGAGCTGAGGTTTCCATTTTTGTGTGTTTAGGATTCAGTTACATTTTGCACTTTATCATGTATTTTATTTTCGCCAGATAATAGTAGGATGTGTGTAGGCTAACTCTTTGGTTGCAGGCATGAGATTCCAACTATTATGGCTTAAATAATGTGTGTATGTGATTTGTTGTGCATGGTTGTAATTATTGAATCCTCGGGGTTGACGAGGCTAAATTAGTATTTAATTTTTGTAATTAAATAAGGCACCTGTTTAGCCGAGCTTTTTATTTACTTTTGATCTAGACTTTATGTACACTCCTTTGTGGAGTATAGGATCGATGGATGTAAATAAATAGCTTATTATCTCGGCTCAGAGATCCCTTCAAAGGTGGCTTACGCATGGTGTAGGGAGGAGCGAACAAGGTGGCGACACGACTAGAGGCGCATTGGAGACTAAAGCCATGATAGTTGGAAAAATTTAGATTTTTTCTTATTTATTGTTTTAGTTTATGTGCTTGTCGTGCGTGCATGAAAATTCCTCATTATAAATAACTAAGTGGGAGAGGGACCCTAAGGGTCTCGCAGCCTCCATTACTAATTTGACAAGTGATGCAAACAAGCTTGCACATCGGCTCTGAGTGCCTTCCTCCCCATTAGATGGGCTTGTTCTGTGGATCACTAGGTCAGACATGATTATGGAAAATTATTAAGGTGCGTGTGATTTTCCCCATTGGATGACACATAATATGAGATAATTTTTTTAGTATCGTGTAATGGTAAACACTTAGATGCAAATAATAGTATCCTCCCCATTGAAGTCACTACTATTATTTGTAGGGTCGAATAAGACCATCTATTAATTTTATTTGTCAAAAAGTTAGGTTGACAAGATAATAAAATTAATGGGTAAAACCTCCTCTTACAAATGTAAAATTCGTATACATCCGCACTATCGTGGCATGCGAAATTCTCGGTGTTTTGAGGTGTTAGTTGATTTCAAATTTATTGTTTTGATTTTTTAAAATCTAAATTGTGTGATTGTTGTGATTCTCAAGTATTTTCAAAATAGATTTAGACCCACTTGATTTGATTCTAAGAGAAAACCAACTTAATGCGCCTAACAATAATGATTGGGAATTAAACCTGGACTTTGCAATTGGTATGACTGCCGAGGAATCCAATTGTGAGCATGTCGAGTTCTGTGCTGAAAAGCCTAGCGTGATTTATGATGAAGAGGAGAAGGAATGTTTTAGGCAGTGGATAAAAGCAAATGAGATGGCGTAGTGTCATCAACATCAGACTTCTTCCACTACCAGTGATAAAACGTCCAATTTCAACGAACTCTTCGGATATCATAATCGGGCCGCTAGGCAGGAGGCCATGAGAAACTTGACGACCACCACCATGATTGAGGGTGTAAGATGTGTATACTGAAAGACATGATTTTTTTATATGAACATCTTCATTTTGAAAAGAGAATCACAACAACACTAGGTGCCTGTTTACATTAGTACATGCATGAAGTCCAATTACTTTGCATTGTAGATAACATGATGTGTGGTGTCACACGGAAGATCATGTTATCAGTTCCTTGCTTAGTATAAATAGAGGCCCACAAATGAGATGGAATTGGACAACCCATCGGGATGATTGTAGTGTAATTTGGTGTGGTTGGTCTTGACCAAAGAATTACTCTAGTGTGCTTTGAGTATATTGAGCAGGACCAAAACCAGAGGTTATCCAATTTGTACTAACTTGGGAATTGGATAAGACCTCAGTTTAAATTATGGAGTACGATCCCTTAATCCCGATATAATAACGGGCATATATTATTAACTATTATTTCTTTGATTTACCAATGGGCGAGATTTATTCTGTTAGTTCGATAGGCATGGTAAGTTGGGAGATAATATTAATAATATGATGTGATGTTGATTATTGATGGAATCCGTGTCCTGGTGAGTCGGGTTGATGATGCCCCCTTGATGAGCTCGAAAGGTTCATCATGCTAAACCTTACAGGTGGATTTGATCCGGCATGATGATAAGGTCGAGTGGTACTAGTCAAGGACTCAGAGGTTAATTAATTTGAATTGTCAGTAATTTAAATTAATTAACGAGCATTCGAGATCTTAAACACGGGGGGATGGACGACTCATAATATGTGGAGCCCATATGTAAATATGGGGTTGGTGAGGTAATTCAATGAGGGCCCTTTAGTGGAATAGATCCTCATTAATGGACCAGGTTTGAATTCATTGGCAGGCCAAGATCCAACTCCTCCTCATAGTCCCTATCGTAGCCCTATATATACCCCCATGTGGCATGAAACTAAGTTGATTTTTCCTTTGGAAATTAATCCAAGGAACACTAGAAAACCCTAAATAATTTCTCCTCTCCTCTCTCTATCTCCTTCTCTCTTCCTCACTATGGGCGGCGGTGAATTCTTACATGGAGAATATTTTTTCTCCATGCAAGTTTCGGCTGATGACTCCTGGTGGCATGCAAGCTTTGGCTGATGCATGCAATCCGTGGTCACCAAGCTTCGACTGGTGGCATGCAAGCGTCGACTAATGCCATGCACGATGGCTCACGGTGGCCAAACAGAGAGGATGAATTGCTCGGCAACTTCGGCTCACGGGAGAGAGAAGGATGCTCACGTCTCTTTCACCAAGGCTCCAAGGTGATGATCTGCGGACTAATCAAATTGGATTAATCCAATTAACGTGGGCAATTTCAATCGGTGCACACGTTTCTTCTCTAAGGTGAGAAGTTTTCTTCTCTAAGGTGAGAAGTCGGTGCACACATTTCTTCTCTAAGGTGAAAAGTTTTCTTCTCTAAGATGAGAAGCCGGTGCACGCCACCTCTTCTCTAAGGTGAGAAGCTTTCTTCTCTAAGGTGAGAAGTTGGTGATCTTGCTCATAGTTCGAGCGCCAGCGATGAAGGAGAGGAGTATTGGGGTTTGTGTTTTGGATTGTCATTTTCCTTGGAGTGGCCGGCGGCATCCCTTTGGTTAGGGATTGGTTGGCGCAAGAAGAAGGGATCTACTTGGTGACCACAGGTCTTGGTAGATCGTCGCCCACATGACATCCAAGAGGGGAGGTTCATACGGTAGAAGATCGTAAGGTAATGGAAGGTATAATTCTTCCTTTGGCTCCTTCGTTCTTATTTGTGCCTTATTCATTTGCCTCGTCATTTTATGTGAGTTAGTTTATTATTTTGATTTTGTATCATAGCCAATAATTTACTAACTGGACCCCGACCATAAACACAAAAGCCGGCGATCCATTCGTCGCCTTTTCCGCGGTCGAACGGTCAACCAAATTACAAGGTCGATTTTTGTAATTGGCCGAGTTGTAATTTGGATCGTTCGATATGACACGAGATGGTCATTGGGAGACGAGTCTCCATTCGGATTAATTTTTAATCCGTAGACATGGAGAGGTCTCTCGGAACAACCGAGTATTCGCTTAGGAAACCCGCCAAGCCATACCCAACAAATGGTATCAGAGCTGAGGTTTCCGGCTTTGTGTGTTTAAGGATTGGTTAATTTTTGCATTTTTCATACATTATATTTTGCCGGATGATATGTGGATGTGCATAGGCTAACTTTGTGCTGCAGACACGAGATTCCATCTTGTCAAGGCCAAATATTTGTTATGTGATGGTTGTGCAAATTATTATAATTAATTAATCCTGGGGGTTGACGAGGCAAGGTATTTAATTTTTGTAATTAAATACGGCACATGTTTAGCCGAGCTATTTACTTTACTTTCGATATAGTTTTCATGTACACTCCCTTGTGGAGTATAGGATCGATGATGTAAATAAGTAGCTAGTCATTTCGACTCGAAGATCACTCAAGTTAGCTTACGCAGAAGGTAGGGAGGAGTGGACGAAGTGACAACACAACTGGAGGTTCATTAGAGACCAAGGGCCATGAAAGATGGAAAATCTAGGATTTTCTGTATTTTTCATAT
Source organism: Boesenbergia rotunda (assembly GCA_024364735.1). Classification (NCBI taxonomy): domain Eukaryota; kingdom Viridiplantae; phylum Streptophyta; class Magnoliopsida; order Zingiberales; family Zingiberaceae; genus Boesenbergia; species Boesenbergia rotunda. The sequence continues at coordinate 433,244 of JAGFNQ010000221.1, forward strand.
ATTTGGTTATTTGCTTGGTTGTGTGGTTGTTCTAAGTTAATATTCCTCGAAATAAATTACTAAGTGGGAGAGGGATCCTAAGGGTCTCACGGCTTCCATTACAATACGATAAGTGATGCGAACAAGTCTACGTGTCGGCTCTGAGTGCCTTCCTCCCCATCGGATGGACTTGTTCTGCGGATCACTGGGTCGGAAAAGACTATAGAAAATTGTTAAAGAGCGTGTTTACTTCCCTATCGGAATGCACATTATCGGAAATAATTTTCTTAGTGTCGTGTAATGGTGCACACTTACATGCGAATAATAGTATCCTCCCCATCGGAGTCACTGCTATTATTTTGCAGAGCCGAAGTGAACCAACTATCGATCTTACTTGTCAAAAAGTTAGGTTGACAAGATAGTAAGATTGATGGGTAAAACCTCCTCTTACGAATGTAGGGATTCGTATATGTCCACACCATCGTGGCATGCGAATTTCTCGGTGTATAGGGGTGTTGGTTGATTTCGAAAATTAATTGTTTTGAGGAATCAATTTATTTTCGATTTCTAAAGTAGTGTATGTTGTGATTCTTAGGATTTTCAAAATAGTCTTTAACCCACTAGCGACCATACTTAAGGAAAATAAACTTATTGGCCCCAAATTACATAGACTGGAAAATAAACCTAGACATTCTCCTTAGTGCTGAAGAGTACAAATACGTGCTCTTCGAAGAATGTCCTGAAGATGATGGCCCATCTCAATGAGATTGAGGATCTTGGAGGATAAATCGACGGGGAAACCTAGGTCGATACAATACTCTAATCTTTGCCTAGAAGTTTTGAGCAGTTCCGGCTCAACTATAACATGAATAAGCATGAGTGTCCGTTGAGGGAACTACTAGAAGAACTCCAGGTCGCAGAGGGGCTCTTTCGTCAGGGTTTACCGGCCTTCATCACTCAGAAGGTTTCTACTTCTGTGCCGAAAGGCAGGAAGAAGAAAAAAATAAGGTGAGTCTAAGAAGGCAGCAGAATCGCAGGGACCTCAAGCTGGTGTGAAGAAGTCGAAAGGCAAGTGCTTCGCGAGCCAGCAGACTGTACATTGGAAGGCGAACTGCCCCCATCGTCAAGAGATAGGTATATCTTTTTCTTTTGTCGTTGTAACATGTTTAGTGGAGTTATCTTCCGGTACCTGGAGGGTAGATACGGATGCCACTAAACATATCTGCAATTCATTGCAGGGGTTCCAGGAAGCCCAACGACTAGCTAAGGAAGAGATTACTGTCTACAAGGGATATGCTACGGAGGTGGCTACTATTGCAATGGGAGTTATTTATTTGTCTTTAGAAGATAAAGTTTTGGTTTTAAGATTACATTTATGTACCTAATTTTAGAAAGAACTCTGGTTCAGTTTCTGAAATAATGGATATTCTATTGCTTTTTGTTATGAAAAGTGGAATAGAAAGATAATCTGTTTAGGAACATGGATAAGCAATTTAAGCAATTAAGAACCGAAGTTTCCCATGATGCGAATAGTAGCTAATAGCTCATCATCTAATCGAAATAAGAGAAAGGTTCTTTCCAAGATGAACCAAACATGTCTTTGGCATCTAAGGCTTGGTCATATTAACCTTAGTAGGATTCAAAGTGTAGGGTATGGCTTGGCGGGTTTCCCTAGCATATATCTAGTCGATCCGAGAGACCTCTCCATGTCTACAGATTAAAAATTAATCCGAGTGTAGAGCCATCTCCCATCGACCGTCTCGTGCCGTATTGAACGATCCAAATTACAACTTAGCCAATTACCAAAATTGGCCTTGTAATTTGCTCGACCGTTCGACCGCGGAAAAGGTGACGAGTTGATCGCCGGCTTTTATGTTTATGGTCGGGGTCCAATTAAGAATTTATTCAACATATTTCGAGATCAAAATAATAAATTCTTAAACATAAAATAATGAGGCATATGACCATGGCATAAAATAGACATAAGGAAATACAAAGGAGCTTAGGGAAAGATATACCATTCCGATCACCTCGCGGTCTACTACCTTATGTCCCTCCCTTCGCGGACGACGTGTGGGCGACGATCTACCACAATCCGAGATCACCAAGAGCTCCAAAAGGCCTCGTCTTCTCACCTTGGCCGAAATAGGAAAAACCCTAACCTAGGGTTTTCCTAGCGCTGCCAGCCCTTCTTCCTTTCCCTTTGCACCGCCGCCCACTGGAGCTGCCCCAAGGCCTCCGGACCAGCTACACACCTTGAGAAGAAGGAGAAGAAGATGAAGAAGGAGAGAATTCTCCTTCTCCCATACCCGAACAGCCCGAAAACTCCTCCCTCTTTCAGCCTTGCGGCGCCGCCGCAACCTTTGGTTGCGCCACCTGCAGCCGACCACCGGTGCCTCCTCTGCCTTCCCTGAGCCTCACGCAAGGTAGAGGGGATCTCTGCCTTACTTCCTTGAGCCTCAGCCGGAACCTGGTGGAGGAGATCGAGAGAACCGAAGGGGAGAACCCCTTCTTCTCTTGTTTCGGCGTCGAAACCCTAAGAGGGTGAGAGAGAGAGAGAGAGAGAGAGAGAGGAGAGTAGAGGGGCTTGGGTTGTGGATTCTTGATTAGCTCTTGGATTCTTGATCTCATAGGGTATTTATAGGGCTAAGGCAGAGACCAAGAGGAGGAGTTGGTTCTTGGCCCACTAATGTGTTGGATCGGGTTGGACCGGCTAGAGGGGGGTGAATAGACGGGAAAAAAAATTATAAAAGTGGAGGCACTCGTCTTTAAAAAAGAAACTTGGTTGCAACTGAGAACGTTGCTTCCAAGGCAGTGGACGCTCAATAAAAATCTCCTTGTGGCGGAGAAGCCTTACAAAAATAGCACGCTAGACTTTTAGAGAGTTTACAAGAGAATTGAATTAATTGAATGAATTAAAAGGTTGAAACTCTAAGCCTATTTATAGCCTAAGAGAATAAATCTGGATTGTTGATTGTTGAGGAATTTTCTCTTGGCCGTTGATCCATGGATGTAATCTGGATGGCTGATCTTGGTTGGGATTAAACTGCATCCATTGGATCTGATTAAAGGATAAAGTTATCCTTTAAGAGATAACTTTGTCTTCTGCTCGCAACAGATAAATAACTTTATCATTTGCTCGCAACAACTTTAATCATATCTCTTCTTTATCCCAGTCGGTAAGATTGGTGATATATGTAGGCGAGGTTGCTGGTTCGAATCTTCACAGCAACAAATAGAATTCTTTTTGTTTCAGGTGCCTGGTTTGACTTGGTCAAACTGACCAGTCTTTTGGTTCATCTTCTGGGTGATTTCCGACCAACCGGAGTTAGGCTCACCCGAACCCGACTCCGGCCTTTCGCCCCTCGAGCGTCCTTCCTCCCGGCTTCTCGTCCCTCGGACACCACGCACGTCCTTCTCGCTCCACCGACGTACTCTTCCGCAGCTTCCGCGTCCCTCGGATTGTACCGAGCCCGTCGGCTCACTTCCCCGCACAATCCTTCTCGTTCGCTACGTCTTACGCTCGACTTCCTCCGTACCTAAGCTCCTGCACACTTAGCAGAGGGATTAAACATACCAGGACCTAACTTAAATCGGTTGATCACATCAAAATCAACCAGGGGTACTTACAATCTCCCCCTTTTTGATGTGCATCAATCCGAGTTAAGTTAGGGTAAATAAATAAAAAAAACATGCATAATAATGTAAACAGTTTAAGTTAAAAAAACATAAATTTCAAGTAAATTAAAATTCTACCCCTTAACTTAATACTATTCCTCCCCCTTTGATCACATCAAAAAATTGGGAAATATAAGTAGGGAAGAAAAAAAATTTTTGAGTGCGATAAAAAATTTTCTAAGTTAAAAAAAATCGCGTTGCCATAGATTTTTCAAATTTTAAAATGACATATTTTTTCAAAGTTAATTCCATTTTTTTTAAAAAAAATGACTTAAATAAAATCTAAATTTTTTTGATAAAATCCACAGCTGATGAGGAGTTCCAAAAATAAAATCGAATCCTGTCAAAATATTTTTCTATCAAATTTTAAAAAAAAATCATATTTCGATAAATAATTCATAAAAAATCAAAAAAATCTAAATATTTTTGTTAATGTCGAAGATGAAGATATGAGTTTGGACAAAAATTTTGAATTTTAAATTCGTTCGTCAAGTCCAAAAATGACAAACCAACACATAAGAGTTCTTGAACAATAAAATTTAAAAAATTGGAAACAATACTTCGAAAATTTTGAAAAAAAATTGTAATGAGTCTTTCCTCTAAACTCTTAATTTCAAATTTCGAAGGAAAAAATATTCAAAAAATTTTGAAAGAAGTTCCAGTAGATAGACAGCATAATTGTGCATAAAAAAAATAGAGGCATAATTTTTGTTAGAGAAACACAATGCACACATTTATAATAACAAAAAAAATTCAGTTTAATACAAATTTAGGAACCCAAAATAAGTTCTTGTCTACAGGATTAATTAAAAACTTAGGCGGAATATAGCTTTTGGGCACATTTTTAAATTGACCCTTATGATTTTTAAAATACCAATTTAAATTATCAGGAAAGCTATTTTTCTTTTGGCGTAAATGTGCAATATCAAGTTCTAATTTTTGCACTAAGTTTTTCAAATTACCATTTTCATTTTTTAAAATTTCAGAAGAGAAAGTAAGTGCCAATTCATTTTTCAATTTCAAATTTTCTTTTTCTAATCTACAATTAGATTTAAGCAAGGCTTTAACTCCTGCATATAATTGATCATGAGGAAGAAAACAGACCTCACTTACCGGGTCGCTTTCGAAAAGCGAGGTTCTTTCTTCGTCGTCAGTTTCTTCTGACATCTCTCCCCCTTCATCAGTGCTCCCTTCTTGATGATTTGCCATTAACGCAAGTCCCGCGTATTCTTGACCTTCTGATTCCTCTGACGAGGACTCGTCTCAAGTGGCCTTCAGTTTTGGCTCGGAGGTACTTTCATGCAATTCTAGGAATTTCTCCCAGAGCTCTTTTGCCGAGTTGTAATTTTCGATGCGATAACTTCTTGCGCGGGAAGAACAGCTAGTAGATGAAATTCAGCTTTGCCATTTGCTTCAAAGTCTGATTTCTCCTTCTTGGTACATGATTCTATTTCTTTATCCTTGCCGTTGTTGTCTTTAGGAACTGAAAAACCATTTTTCATAATTATTAGCAATTCAATATCAGTTTTAAAAAATACCTGCATTCGGCGCTTCCACATCGCAAACTCCCCCTCAAACTTCGGCGCGTAGATTACGGCTCCAACCATTTTTCTTGAAATTGCTGCAGTCGGCGATTAGTCCTTCTGCGGTGACCTTGGCTCTGATACCACTTGTTGGATCGGGTTGGACCGGCTAGAGGGGGGTGAATAGATGGGAAAAAAATTATAAAAGTGGAGGCACTCGTCTTTAAAAAAGAAACTTGGTTTCAACTGAGAACGTTGCTTCCAAGGCAGTGGACGCTCAATAAAAATCTCCTTGTGGCGGAGAAGCCTTACAAAAATAGCACGCTAGACTTTTAGAGAGTTTACAAGAGAATTAAATTAATTGAATGAATTAAAAGGTTGAAACTCTAAGCCTATTTATAGCCTAAGAGAATAAATCTGGATTGTTGATTGTTGAGGAATTTTCTCTTGGCCGTTGATCCATGGATGTAATCTGGATGGCTGATCTTGGATGGGATTAAACTGCATCCATTGGATCTGATTAAAGGATAAAGTTATCCTTTAAGAGATAACTTTGTCTTCTGCTCGCAACAGATAAATAACTTTATCATTTGCTCGCAACAACTTTAATCATATCTCTTCTTTATCTCAGTCGGTAAGATTGGTGATATATGTAGGCGAGGTTGCTGGTTCGAATCTTCACAGCAACAAATAGAATTCTTTTTATTTCAGGTGCCTGGTTTGACTTGGTCAAACTGACCAGTCTTTTGGTTCATCTTCTGGGTGATTTCCGGCCAACCGGAGTTAGGCTCACCCGAACCCGACTCCGGCCTTTCGCCCCTCGAGCGTCCTTCCTCCCGGATTCTCGTCCCTCGGACACCACGCACGTCCTTCTCGCTCCACCGGCGTACTCTTCCGCAGCTTCCGCGTCCCTCGGATTGTACCGAGCCCGTCGGCTCACTTCCCCGCACAATCCTTCTCGTTCGCTACGTCTTACGCTTGACTTCCTCCGTACCTAAGCTCCTGCACACTTAGCAGAGGGATTAAACATACCAGGACCTAACTTAAATCGGTTGATCACATCAAAATCAACCAAGGGTACTTACATAATGGATCCAAACCCGATCCATTAATTAAGATTCATTCCACTAAAGGATCTTAATTGAACTTCCTCACCAACCCTCATATTTTCATATAGGCTCCACATATTACGAGTCGTCTATCCCCCGTGTTTAAGATCTCGAATGCCCGTTAATTAATTAAATTACTGATAATTTAAATTAATTAACTTCTGGATCCTTGATTAATACCACTCAACCTTATCAACATGCCGGATCAAATCCACCTGCAGGGTTTAGCACGATGAACCTTTTGCGCTCATCAAGTGGGCATCATCATCCTGACTCACCAGGACACGGATTCCATCAATAATCATCGACACATCATATTATTAATATTATTTCCCAACTTACGGTTCTGTCGATCTAACAGAATAGATCTTGCCCATTGGTAAATCAAAGAAACAATAATTAATAATATATGCCCGATATTATTTCAGGATTAAGGGATCGTCCTCCATAATATCAACTGAGGTCATATCCAATTATCTAGTCAGTACAAATCAGATAACCTCTAGTTTTGGTCCTGCTCAATGCACTCATAGCACACTAATGTAGTTCTATGGTCAAGACCAACCACACCTAACTACACTACAACCATCCCGATGGGTTGTCCAATTCCATCTAGGTTGTGAGCCTCTATTTATGCTAAGGAACTGATAACATGATCTTCCGTGTGACACCACACACCATGTTATCTATAATGCAAAGCAATTGGACTTCGTGTATGTACTATTATAAACAAACACCTAGTGTAGTCGTGATTCTCTTTTCATAATAAAGATGTTCATATAATAAAAGTCATGTCTTTCAGTATACACATCTTACAATCTCCCACTTATACTTAAAGACACTGTTGTTCTCCCACTGCCATACAACTGACTCTCATATCCTCCACATGCCTGTCAAAAGCTCTAGATGGAAGAGCCTTAGTGAAAGGATCTGCCAGGTTATCCTCTGATGCAATCTTAGCGACAGCCACATCTCCTCGCTTTACGATTTCTCGTATCAGGTGGTACTTGCGCTCTATGTGTTTACTCGCCTTATGGGCTCGTGGTTCCTTCGAGTTTGCAACTGCACCACTATTATCACAAAAGATTGTGATAGATCTGGGCAAACCAGGAATCACATCCAAGTCCATGATGAAGTTTCTGAGCCATACAGCTTCCTTGGTCGCCTACGAGGTTGCCACATATTCAGCTTCCATGGTGGAGTCCGCCACGCACTTCTGCTTGACACTCCTCCAGACAATGGCTCCACCTCCTAAAGTAAACACAAACCCTGAGGTAGACTTACTCTTGTCCCTATCTGACTGGAAATCTGAGTCCGTATAACCCACAGGGACTAATTGGTCTGTCTGGTAAACCAGCATATAATCCCTAATCCGTCTCAGGTATTTCAATATATGTTTTACCGCTGTCCAATGTCCCTATCCAGGGTTACTCTAATATCTGCTGACCATGCCCACGGCAAAACAGATATCAGGTCTCGTGCACAACATAGCATACATGAGGCTTTCTACTGCCGAAGCATAAGGAACCGTCTTCATTTCCTCTATCTCCTTTGATGTTTTCGGACACATTTCCTTGGATAGAGGAACCCCATGTCTGAAGGGTAGGAAACCCTTCTTGGAGTTTTCCATGCTAAAATGAGACAAGACTGTGTCAACATATGACGCTTGGGATAAGCACAACATCCTTTTCTGGCGATCCCTTATGACCTTGATCCCAATGATGTGTCCCGCTTCTCCTAAGTCCTTCATATCAAACTGCTTTGATAGCCAGACCCTTACGCCTGATAACACTTTGACATTGTTGCCAATTAACCAAATGTCATCTACGTAAAGTATAAGAAACACCACGACATTTCCGTCACATCTTTTATACACACATGACTCATCTGAGCTTTGAGTAAATCCATATGACTGTATTACTTCATCAAAGCGGATGTTCCAAGACCTTGAAGCTTGCTTTAATCCATAGATGGATCGCATAAGCTTGCACATTAGATGCTCTTTGCCCTTTGCAATGAAACCTTCTGGTTGCTTGATAGACCCAAATGATATATTAAATATTGTCACGAAATTGTGAGTCTGTCGAATTTAGAATTTATAAATGAAAGCTGGAAACCCTTTTTACAATCAAAATCTGAAAATGTAATATAGGGGCCACAGGTCGTATTTTTCTCGGGGACTGTTGACGTTGTGTTTGATTCGTGCTTGTATTTATGTGTCGTTTGTGTTTTCGGGTTTCAAATAAATATTTGGGTTTTGGGTTCAATTAGAAATGGAAGTGCAATGATTTAAAGAGCTGCTTCAGGAATTACACATCCAAACAAATCAAATGCAAATCATTTTATAACCAAACAGCTACAAACTTAATGCCAAACCTTTACTTGATACAAAAGTGCCGCAAAGGTAAAACTTGATACCAAGATGGGTACAAACTTGCAAGTAGTAAAACTGATGTTCCAAGAGATGATAGTAAATGCAAAGAATTTCTTTCGGATAACCACTCATAACTAACCAAATGCAAGGCAATCCATAAACAAACTGATACAAAATAAGTGCCAAAGAAAAACTTGATACCAAGAGCTAAGATGCAAGCTTAACACTGCTGAAAAGTAGATTTACAATTCAGAATTGATATAACTACAAAAGATACTGATTTAGAGCTCAAGAATACACTATAAATTGCACTCCACTTGATACAAATCCATGCCTAAACTGAACTAAACATAGCATTCAGAATTCCAACAACTCAGCTCAACAAATCTGCAAGATTGCAGAAACAAAACTGCCGAACTGGAACATTCAGAAATCAGTTGATGCAAATATTCCTTAACAGGATACAAAGGTTGCTATACAACAACTGATGCTGACTTTGCTTGATACAAAGACAAGAACTAACAACTTAAGCTGCCGGCTATGAAACTGAGTTTCATGAACAAAAGATGTGCAGAAATTGGAAATTGAAAATAGAAGGCATGGGAATTCAGAGATGCAGAAATGTATTGCAGCTCAAATTAGATACAAAATATATCAACTCAGCTGTGGATAATTGCTCAAAACTAGCTTCAGAAGGATAAACTTAAGTGTACAGAATTTAAGTGCAATTCCGATGCAAAACACATAAACAAAGTAATCCGAATTTAATGCAATGGCACACCGGAATTTCATTTACTTGGCACTAATCTAATGCAGATTTGTTGCTTGATTCAGAATGTAGACTTGGAACTGAAGTGCAAGAGTGCAGAAATGAAAGGAACACGCAGGGTGACTGATACGCACAAATGGAATGGCACACAAGGAATGAAATTGCAAGCTACTACATTTAAATGCTATCTCAACTAAACATGCTATCTATCTAATGCTAGAGCAGAAGTTGACAACTAAAAACTTGAAAACAACTCAGAGATCAAATACTCGGAGACAAATCAAAAACTGATTGTAATGCAGAAATAACATGGCACGCAAGCTGGGAATTTGGCACGCAAGAAATAAAATTGCAAACTACTTGAATTTGGAACTAATTGTCACTTAAACAAGCTCTTAACTACTTAGCATCTAAGAATTAAAACCTAATTAAGCTCAAACAATTCAGAATTACAAACTAAGTTGCTGATACGAAACTGCAAAACAGAACAAGTGCAGAAATGGAATTTAAGCTACAAACACTGAAATTTAACTATCTAAGTTACTCCTCAACCATTCTTCAACTCAAGAGCTCCTTGGTCGTCAATCAAGGGAGAACCTCGGACCCGCAAGCTCTGCAAATCAGTGGAAGAAGTGTATCTGCTACTAAATCAGATCAGACATTGCTCAAACTGAAATTTGGCTCCGAATTCTTCAATCTCGCTGTTGTGGCTTGCGAATTGGATTTGGGAATGACCGAGACCATCCAGGGAACCCCTCTGGTCAGCTCGGATGCAGTGGAAATGGGGCACAGCTGAGTTCGTTGAAGTCGGATAGCAAAACTGCCGAGACCTCGCGCAACTTTGCTATTGAGCAAAACCAATCCGAAAACTTCACTGAGACTCTCTTCACTGACCTAGCCCTTGCTTTGATGATGGATTGAGGGATCGCGCCTCCTTGATGAAGAAAACTAGCTAAAAATCGAAGAACAGCTGAAGAAGAAGATGACTGCGGCGGAGACGCGACAAGGAGAAGAACAGTGGAAAATTTGATTAAATAGCTAACAATGGACGGTTGTGATTGATTGGAGGAGATCCAACGGCTGATCTTGCTCTGATCTGATCCAAATTTTTATGATGATGATCTGGGGTCAGGATCTACCTCGTGGTAGCTCGGATCCTCCAGATGTGCAACGGATGGTCTAGATCAACTCAATCTGTGAATGGACGCTCTAGAGCCCTCCTTGCTTGATCCAACGGTTGATTGAGCTCTGATTGGAATGAAACCTTCAGATCTTGATCATAGAGCTTGATCAACCCTAACCCTAGCTCGGATTGCTTCAGATCATCCCGGATGGCTCAGATCTAGCCGCTCTTAAATCGGACGGCCCGGATTAATTGTAAGCTTGATAATTCGATCCGGTTCACATCCGACTCAAGTTTTACCCAGTATGCCCTAGGTCCAGGATCCTTTCATGCCTACAAAAATATATCAGAAAATTAGTGGCCAAATAATCCAAAAATGTGTAATTTTGCAATTAAGTCCAAAATAAGAGGAAATCCTAAAACCTAGGGTAAAATCACAATTAAGCAATAAAAACATAGGTCAAACATGGATTTTATCAATTAAAATAATCAACAAAATGGTATTTATCATTGCTGCATGTAGATGGTCTCCTCAAGACTCCCGTTAAGGAAGGCTGTCTTGACATCCATCTGTCATACCTCATAATGCATATGAGATGCTATAGATAAGAGAATTCGGATCGACTTAAGCATGGCTACCGGTGAAAAGGTCTCCTCATAATCGATACTCTTTTTCTGAGTGTACCCTTTCGCAACAAGTCTTGCTTTGAAGGTCTCAACCTTCTCGTCTGATCCTCTGTTTCTCTTGTAGATCCATTTGCATCCAATAGCTTTTATACCATTGGGTGGTTCTACTAGCTCCCAGACATGGTTAGAATCCATCGATTCTATCTCGGAATTCATTGCCCTTTGCCAAGAATCTGCATCCTTGTCTTGGAGGGCCTCGTCATAGGTCCAGGGATCCGGTTCATGTTTACCAGAGACCAAGTCCGAAGACTCTCCCAAAAACATGAACCTTACAGGCTGTCTCACAACCCTCCCACTGCGACGAGGTACTACCTATGTATCCTTAGTGACACGCGGTACAGTGACTTGTGGTGTGCCCTCTTGTACAATTGGTCCTGAAGTCGGAACGTCCCCCCATAACTCTTCAAGCACTAGTCTACTCTTTAGCTTATGGCTCATCACATAGTCCTCTTCCAAGAATCTGACATTTTTGCTAACAATTACCTTCTGATCCTTAGGAATATAGAACAGACCACCCTTCGTTCCTCTAGGATGGCCTACGAACAGACGTACCTCCGTACGAGATTCCAACTTATCAGTATCTCCCTTCAGCAAATGTGCTGGACTACCCCAAATCCGAGCATGTCCTAGACTGGGCTTGCACCCGGTCCACAGTTCTGTGGGAGTATGAGGGACTGACTTAGATGGAGTCAAGTTCAGTATGTACGTTGTCGTTTCCAGAGCGTATCCCCAGAACGAATCAGGTAGGTCTGAATAGCTCATCATTGACCTAACCATTCCCATAAGAGTCCTATTCCTTCTTTCTGCAACTCCATTCTGTTGGGGTGTGCCGGGTGCAGTTAGCTGGGACTGAATCCCAACTTCTGATAAGTAGCTCCTAAACTCTCCAAAGAAGTACTCACCACCACGATCTGATCGCAGTGTCTTGATACTATTACCTCGATGTTTCTCCTCATCAGCCTTGAATTCTTTGAACTAATCAAAGCATTCAGACTTATGGCGCATCAGGTAAATGTACCCATACCTTGAATAATCGTCAATGAAAGTGACGAAATATTCAAAGCCACCTCTAGCCTGGATTGACATAGGGCCACACAAATCAGAATGAATTAGTTCTAGCACATCTTTGGCCCTATACCCCTTAACCTTGAAAGGCCTCTTGGTCATCTTACCTTCCAAGTAAGACTCACAGGTTGGGAGATCCTCCACCACCAATGAACCCAAAGGCCCATCGGTTATCAACCTCTGAATCCTACTATGGTTAATATGACCAAGCCTAAGGTGCCAAAGATATGTCTGATTCATCTTAGAAGACTCCTTTCTCTTATTCAAGTTAGATGATGAGCTATTTACTTCAGTGCACATCGTGAGAGATTTTGGTTCTAGAGTATACAGATTGCCAACCATTGTACCTGAACAAATAATCTCTATGTTTCTCTTAATAACAACTTTATTATCAAAAGTAACAGAATATCCATCCTTAAATAACTTAGAAACTGAAATTAAATTCTTTCTAAATGAAGGTACATAAAGACAATCTCTCAGAACTAACACTTTATTTCTCTCAAAAGACAAATAAAAGACTCCCACTGCAACTGCTGCTACTCTTGTAGCATCGCCCATATAAACCACGATTTCTTCATCCGCTAGCCGTCGGGTTTCCAGGAACCCCTGCAGAGTATTGCAGACATGGTCAGTGACTTCTGTATCTACTCACCAGGTACTGGTAGATAGCACCGCTAAATATGTTTCAATGACTAAGGCTGAAGAAATACCTTTGCTTTGACGACAGGGGCAGTCTGCCTTCCAGTGCCCAGTTTGCTTGCATGTGAAGCACTTGCCTTTCGGCTTCTTCACGCCAGTCCGGGGTCCTTGCGATGCTCCTGCCTTCTTGAACCCTCCTCGTTTCTTCTTCCTCCTGCCTTTCGGCTTAGAAGAAGAAACGCTTTGAGTTACTAAGGCCTGTGAGTTCTGACGAAAGAGAGCCTCTGCCGCCTGGAGTTCTCCTAGCAGTTTACCCAACGTATAATTCCTTTTATTCATATTATAGTTGAGCCTGAACTGCTCAAAACTCCATGGCAAAGAATGGAGTATGATATCGACCTGGGATTCCCCGTCGATTTCAGCTCCCAGTACCTCAATCTCATTGAGGTGAGCCATCATCTTTAGGACATGATCCCTTACGGGTGTCCCTTCAACCATAGTGGTCGACATCAGACTCTTCATCGCATTTTGCCTAGCAGCTCGACCTTGGTGCCCGAAGAGATCTTTGAGGTTCAGCATCATGTCACTAGCAGTGACCATGGCCTGATGCTGATGTTGCAGCACATTCGACATGAATGCCAGAATGTAACACTGCGCCATCTCATCTGCCTTTTTTCACTTCTTGTAACGCTCCCTCAACTCTTCACCAGAGTCCTCTCTAGGTCTTTCTGTACATTCCTCGTGGAGTACAAATTTGTACTCCTCAGCAGTGAGGACAATGTCTAGGTTCCTCTTCCAGTCTATGTAGTTTGGGCCAGTAAGTTTATTGTCCTTAAGAATTGTTGCTAGTGGAGTAAAGGCCATTGTGAAAAATCTGAGAATCACAACATACACTACTTTAGAAATAGAAAAATAAATTGATTCCTTAAAACAATTAATTTTCGAGATCAACCAACACCCCTATACACCGAGAAATTCGCATGTCATAATGGTGTGGACGTATATGAACCCCTACATTCGTAAAAGGATGTTTTACCCATTGATCTTACTATCTCGTCAACCTAACTTTTTGACAAGTAAGATCAATAGTTGGTTTCCTTCGGCTCTGCCAAATAATAGCAGTGACTCCGATGGGGAGGATACTATTATTCGCATCTAAGTGTGCACCATTACACGACACTAAGAAAATTATTTCTGATTATGCACCTTTCGATGGGGAAGTACACACGCTCTTTAATAATTTTCTATAGTCTTTTTCGACCCAGTGATCCGCAGAACAAGTCCATCCGATAGGGAGGAAGGCACTCAGAGCCGACGCGCAGACTTATTCGCATCACTTATCGAATTGCAATGGAAGTGGTGGGACCCTTAGGGTCCCTCTCCCACTTAGTAATTTATCTCGAGGAATTTTCTTAGCACAATCGCACAACCAAGCACACAACCAATATCATGAAAACAAAATAATGTAAATCCTAGATTTTCTAACTTTCATGGCCCCTTGGTCTCTCATGTGCCTCCAGTCGTGTCGTCACTTCGTTCGCTCCTCCCTTCCTTCTGCGCATGCTACCTTGAGGGATCTCCTAGCCGAAATGAAAAGCTAATTATTTACATCATTGATCCTATACTCCACGAAGGAGTGTACATGAAATAAAGATCAACTGTAAATAAAAAAACTCGGCTAAACATGTGCCGTATTTAATTACAAAAATTAAATATCTAGCCTCGTCAACCCCGAGGATTAATTAATTACAAAAATTGCAAATCAATCACACAAACAATATTTTGGCCATGAAGTTGGAATCTCGTGCCTGCAACACAAAGTTAGCCTACGCACATCCACGCATCATCAAAATAAAATGTATGAAAATTGTAAAATTAACCAATCCTAAACACACAAAGCCGAAAACCTCAGTTCTGATACCAATTGTAGGGTATGGCTTGGCGGGTTTCCCTAGCATATACCTAGTCGATCCAAGAGACCTCTCCATATCTATGGATTAAAAATTAATCCAAGTGGAGAGCCGTCTCCCATCGACCATCACATGCCGTATCGAACAATCCAAATTACAACTTAGCCAATAACCAAAATTGGCCTTGTAATTTGCTCGATCGTTCGACCGCGAAAAAAGCGACAAGTTGATCGCCGGATTTTATGTTTATGGTCGGGGTCCAGTTAAGAATTTATTCAACATATTTCGAGATCAAAAAAATAAATTCTTAAACATAAAATAATGAGGCATATGACCATGGTATAAAATAGACATAAGGAAATACAAAGGATCATAGGGAAAGATATACCTTTCCGATCACCTCGCAGTCTTCTACCTTATGTCCCTCCCTTCGCAGACGTCGTGTGGGCGATGATCTACCACGATCCTAGATCACCAAGAGCTCCAAAAGGCCTCATCTTCTCACCTTGGCCGAAATAGGAAAAACCCTAACCTAGGGTTTTCCTAGCACTACCGGCCCAGCGGCCCTTCTTCCTCTCCCTTTGCGTCGCCGCCCACCGGAGCTGCCCCAAGGCCTTCAGACAGACTGCACACCTTGAGAAGAAGGAGAAGAAGATGAAGAAGGAGAGAATTCTCCTTCCCCCTTACCCGAACAGCCCGAAAACTCCTCCCTCCTTCAGCCTTGCGGCGCCACCGCAACCTTTGGTTGTCCCGCCTGCAGTCGGCCGCCGACGCCTCCTCTGCCTTCCCTGAGCCTCATACAAGGTAGAGGGGATCTCTTGTTGAGGCAATCGGCCCTTAAATGATTGGAAGATCATGGTTTTGATGTGTGGGCGAATATGTTCAAAGTTAGAGTATTATGTTGTATTTGATATGTGTGATTGAGTTTGCAGGACTTGGAGAATCACACATGGTGGACTTATCCGAGGGACGAGAGCCGAGGGAGGAGAGCTCCAAGGGCAAGCCGGGAAGTGGAATTCAAGGGCACACGTGAAGGGTGGCATGGAAGCAAGTCAAGGGATGGCTTGCGTGCGCATCCGAGGGACGATAGCCAGAGGAAGAGGACTTCAGGGGGCAAGCCAAGGGAGCAGACTTGAAGGCACACGCGAAGGAGAAGGTCCGAAGTGGCTGGAGCTGAGCTGTGAGGCAGGGCAGTCTACTGGCCCTGTGGCAGTCGACTGCCAAAACTCACAGAAAGTTTGCAGCGTCGGACCAGTCGACTGGCCGTTGGGCAGTCGACTGGTATACCCCGAAACTAGCCGTTGGCTAGCAATTAATGCTAGGCCAGTCGACTGCCCCAGGGCCAGTCGACTGGTGCGGGCTGGACAGATTACGAATCTGTCCTGTTCACCTATAAAAGGAGCACTTTTTGTACGTGCACGGTATGGTTCCGTACAGTGACGAAGTGCTGCTCATGTGTAGAGTGATTGTTGCTTCCTCTCTCTCTTATTTCTGCATCTGTAAAGAGGAAGATCTTGCTGTAAAGGTTTCTCCACCTCAAGGAGACTTTTCGATAGTGAAAAGTGGTGCTCGCGGCCTGGATCCTTGGACTAGTCACTCATCTGGGTGGATACCAAGTAAACGATAAGTGTTAGCATTGTCTTGAATTTCTTTTGTATATTATTTCCGCTGCGCTAACAATTCCGTAGAGATCCAAGATCCGAAAAAGTGCATTCACCCCCCCCCCTACACGCCTTAAACGATCTTTCAGTTGGTATCAGAGCAGGTGCATTTCAGAAGATCTAACAGTCAACCGGAACAATTATGATGGAGTTTCAAGAGGGATACTCAACCGCACGACCACCCTGCTTCGACGGGAACGACTTCGCCTATTGGAAAGGTAGGATGCAATACTACCTCATGAATGATATTGAAAATTGGATAAGTGTTGCAGATGGCTTCGAGGCGCCCGTCGATGAAAGAGGAGACCCAACACCTATGAGATCATGGTCAAAGGAGGTGATGAAGAGGGCGCAATCTAATGCCAAGGCCACCACCACACTGCAATGCGGGCTCTCGAAGGAGCAACTGAACAAAGTGGGGCCTTTCAAGAGCGCCAAAGAACTATGGGACAAGTTGGTTGAATTGAACGAGGGGTCAAACGAGTCCAGAAGAGCCAAGAAGGACTTGTGAGTGGCCCAACTGCAATCCCTCTCTATGAAGAGCAATGAGACCGTCAGCCAGCTACATGGAAGGGTGAAAGAGGTGATCAATGAGCTCCATATGATTGGAGAGAAAATCGAAAATCGGGACATCGTCAGGTATGTTTTACAAGCCTTCCCGAGAACCACCTTGTGGGCATCTATGGTTGATGCATACAAGGTATCGAGGGATTTGTCAATTGTTAAATTAGACGATCTTTTCTGTGAATTTGAACTACACGAGCAAGCTAATGTCTCGGCAAAAGAGAAAGGTATTGCTTTTGTTGCAGAAAAGGAGAAGAAGAAGAGGAAGGAGAAGAAGAAGGTGGTTTACTCATCCTCGACAGACTCAGAAGAATCTAGCACCTCCTTGGATAGCGATCAAGAGGCGTTCATGGTAAGAAAATTTCGTAGAGCGTTTAAAAGTTTATCTAACAAATCCTATGCTAGGAAAGGGGCCAAAGGTAAGGGTAAGGCCAAGGACATAATCTGCTACAACTGCCATCAAGAGGGACACATGAAGAATGAGTGTCCTCAATTGAAGAAAAGGGAGGACAAGAAGGAAGAGAAAAAGAAGAGTGACAAGAAGAAATCAAAGGGAAAGGAGAAGGGTGCCACCAACCTTAAGGCAACTTGGGATGATCCTTCATCCTCAGAGGAAGAAGAAGAGCAAGTCTCTCACTTTGCTCTTATGGCACAAGATCACTCGGACTCTTCAGACGATGAACGAAGCTCAAGTAGTGAAGATGAGAGCTCCTCCACTTCGTCATCAGAGTCAGAAGCTTCGGTAAGTGAGGCATACCACTTACCCTCCTCCACTTTGGTAATGATAATTTCTAGCACAAATATGGACTTAGCTAAGGCTAGAAGTAAAGTTAAGGATCTAAAGAATAAATTGTCATGCTTAGAGTAGAAGCTACTGAACTTAAAGATTTGCATGCTAGTTCTACCTCTTCACATGCTTCACACCTTAAAAATGAAAATAGGGAATTAAGGAAACAGGTAGATAACCTCACAAAGGCCTTAGGAAATTTCAAGTAGGATCAAGTAACCTAGATATGATCATCAACAGTCAAAGGGCTGTGTACAACAAAGTCAGGTTGGGTTATAGGCCTAAGACAAAGGAGGTAGCCTTTGTCTCACTTACCGGTAGGATTGGTGCATCTAGGAGACTAGAGGCTAGGGGAACCACAAAGAAGGCATGGGTACCTAAGAGATTTCTAAATGATGCTTATGGATCAAAGATTTGGGTACCAAAAGAGTATATTATCCGTGTTGTTTAGGTAAAGGTGAAGGAGGCCCCAACAATGTGGATAGTAGATAGTGGATGCTCAGACACATGACCGGGGATGTGAGCAAGTTCACCACTATTAGCTACCTAAGAGAAGGGACGGTCTCTTTTGGGAATAGTGAAAAGTTGAGGATCATTGGTAGGGGCACAATTGAGGTATCTCCCACCATTTCCATACATAAGGTACTTTTGATCAAAGACATGAAGTTCAATTTATTAAGTGTAAGTCAATTATGTAATGCCGGGTTCAAAGTTGAATTTCATGCTAGAAAATACATCATTAGACATAATGAATCAAGTGCTACCATACTAGAAGGTTTAGAGAAGCGAATCTCTTACCTATGCTACTAACAATGTTGTTAAGTGTCTCATGTCTAAAGAAGAAGAAGGGTGGTTGTGGCACCGGGAGACTTGGACACGTCAACATGAGGAGCATTGCAAAAGTGGCCAAGGAAGAGTTGGTGAAGGGGCTACTAATGATCAAGTATGAGAAGAACAAGTTGTGTGATGCATGCCAAGAGGGTAAGCAATCGAAAGCATCACACAAAGGTAAAACCCTAACCACTACTTCATTACCTTTAGAACTTTTGCACATAGATTTGTTTGATTGCCCTAGTACTCCCTCACTTGTAGGGAGTAAATATTGCCTAGTCATAGTAGATGATTTCTCTAGATTTACATGGGTTTATTTCTTGAAACATAAGGATGATACCCTAGAGATT
>JAGFNQ010000221.1:452471-537749 GCA_024364735.1 Boesenbergia rotunda
TTGATAAGGATATAGAAGAGGTCTAACCTCTTGCCCAAAGAATCCAAGACCTACATTTGGAGGGCAATGATCAAGGGAGAGTGAGAAGCACCCTAGAGGATGAGGAAGAAGGAGTAAATGAACCCACAACCTCTAGGCCCATGAGACATTACCATGATCACCCTATTGACCAAATAGTGGGTGATGTCACTCAAGGAGTAAGGACTAGGTCCTACTTTAGGGATCAAACTAGTCAAATAGCTCTTATCTCCCAATTAGAACCCAAGTCCATTGATGAAGCATTGGGAGATGTTGATTGGGTCTTAGCCATGCAAGAAGAGCTAAACCAATTTGAGAGGAGTAAGTTTGGGAGTTAGTTCCTAGGCCCACTGATTGTACCATTGTGACCACAAGATGGGTCTTTAGGAACAAACTAGATGACCAAGGTAAAATCACTAGGAACAAGGCTAGGTTGGTAGCTAGGGGGTTTAACTAAGTTGAGGGACTAGATTATGATGAGACTTATGCCCCCGTAGCTAGGTTAGAATCAATTAGAATTCTATTAGTCTATGCCGCTCACATGGGTTTCACACTCCACCAAATGGATGTGAAGTCGGCATTATCCCATTAAGGAAGAAGTTTATGTAGAACAACCCCCCGGGTTTGAGGACCCTAACTTTCCAAGACACGTGTTCAAACTAAGAAAAGCCTTATATGGATTGAAACAAGCTCCCCGGGCTTGGTATGAAAGACTTTCTTCATTTCTAGTGTCTAAGGGGTTTAGGAGAGGAACAATTGACCCTACATTGTTCCTAAAATCTAAGGACAAGGACATATTTGTTGCCTATGTCTATGTAGACGATATCATTTTTGGGTTAACAAATAATGACTTCCTACAAGAATTCATCAAGTGTATGGAAGATGAATTTGAGATGAGTCTTGTAGGAGAGTTAACCTTCTTTTTAGGCCTTCAAGTTAAGCAAACTAATGAAGGTACACATGTCTTTTAAACCAAATATGCTAAGGAGATGTTAAAGAAATTTGGTTTAGAAAATGCTAAGGTAGCATCTACACCCATAGGAACCAATGTGAAAATGGATAGTGACATTGAAGGGAAAATGGTAGACTCTAAGCAATATAGGAGCATAATTGGTAGCCTCCTATACCTAACCGCTAGTAGACCCGACATACTTTTTGCGGTAGGTATGTGTGCAAAGTACCAATCATGTGCCAAAGAGTCCCATTTAGTTGTAGTTAAGAGGATCTTAAGGTATGTAAAATGGACCTTAAATGTCGGACTTTGGTATCCTAGAACTCCTAGTGTTGACCTAATTGGATACACTGACTCGGATTATGCGGGTTGCAAGTTAGATAGGAAGAGTACAAGTGGAAGGTGTCAATTCCTTGGGTCTTCCTTAGTTAGTTGGAGTAGTAGGAAACAACCATGCGTTGCCCTATCAACAACGGAAGCGGAATATGTGGCAATGGGTGGGTGTGTTTCCCAACTCCTTTGGATCATGCACACCTTAGAGGATTATGAGTTGCATTACACCAAGGTCAAAGTCTTGTGTGATAATGTAAGCACAATCAATTTAACTAAAAAATCCGGTTCACCATTCTAGGACAAAACACATTGAAGTAAAACATCACTTCATTAGAGACCATGTGGCAAGGGGAGACATAGAACTACACTATGTTGAATCCAAGTCGAACCTAGCCGACATCTTTACCAAGCCTCTTCCCGAATCGGAGTTTACATCCTTAAGAAGAGGCCTTGTAATGTGTTTTGTGGAAGTGTAGGATGAACTTGGAGATATTAGCTTTGAAAAAGGGTGCTTGATCCATTAGGGTGATACATTTGGATCACTTGTGCTTGTGACACATTGTTGAACCATTGAGAGTATCAAAATATGAAAACTAGACCAACTATGGGGAAGGCAAGTGTTTAATCAATGGACACTTTGCCCAAAGATCATAGTTGGACATTTTAAACATTGGAAAACCATTTTATGCTTTACATACTTTGCCATGTTTTTGAAAGTCATATGATTGCAAAATTGATTTCAAAGTTTGATACAATATGTAGTAGTTTTCAAAACTTTTGGATTTTTATCAAAAGTCATACATGGTTGAAATTTTATATGGACTAATATTTTTCTCTGATAGAGTATAACATTTCAAACATGTATGCAAAATTTTATATTTTTTGAAATTTTCTGGGAGTTTCTGAAATTCGGCAGAAAACCTGAAAAATCAGACTGATAGCGTATCAGTCGACTGCCCTATGGGCAGTCGACTGGCACGCTGGTTTTCAGCCACTGTGAGAAATTTCAGAAATTCAATATTCTCACTTTTGATGCCCTAGGGTTTGGTTGCTTGAGGCAATCATTTTGATGGTGTCAAAGGGGGAGAATGAGTGGTTTAAGTTAGAATTCTAACTTAGATTGGATGGTTTAAGTTTCTTTTCTAACTTAGACCTTGAATGATTAAAAATGGGAGAAGACAATGATTAAGGGGGAGGTACCTCTTAAGTTCTGATATGTCTTATATTTTTAACATATTGTTGTTATTAAGTGGAAACTTAACTTGGAATGTGATTAGAATTGAAAATGGGGAGAAGACATAGGTTAAGGGGGAGGTTACCTCTTAGGGTTTACTATGTCTCATTCTTTTTCAATTGTTATCTGTTTCTATTGTTATTATGGCTGTTATTTATCTCTAACTTAAACATATTGCCACACATCAAAAAGGGGGAGATTATTGAGGCAGTCGACCCTTAAATGATTGGAAGATCATGGTTTTGATGTGTGTGGGTGAATATGTTTAAAGTTAGAGTGTTGTGTTGTATTTGATGTGTGTGATTGAGTTTGCAGGACTTGGAGAATCACACTTTGGTGGACATATTCGAGGGACGAGAGCCGAGGGAGGAGAGCTCCAAGGGCAAGCCAGGAAGTGGACTTCAAGGGCACACGTGAAGGGTGGCATGGAGGCAATCCAAGGGAAGGCTTGCGTGTGCATCCGAGGGATGATAGCCAGAGGAAGAGGACTTCAAGGGGCGAGCCAAGGGAGCAGACCTGAAGGCACATGTGAAGGAGAAGGTCCGGAGTGGCTGGAGCTGAGTTGGGAGGCAGGGCAGTCGACTGACCCATAGGCAGTCGACTGCTAAAACCCACATAAAGTTTGCAGCCTCGGACCAATCGACTGGCATTTGGGCAGTCGACTGGTATACCCCGAAACTAGCCGTTGGCTAGCAATTAATGCTAGGCCAGTCGACTGCCCCAGGGGCAGTCGATTGGTGCGGGCTGGACAGATTGCGAATCTGTCCTGTTCACTTATAAAAGGAGCACTTTTTGCACGTGCACGGTACGGTTCCATACAGTGTCGAAGTGCTGCTCGTGTGTAGAGTGATTCTTGCTTCCTCTCTTGTATTTTTACATCTGTAAAGAGGAAGATCTTGCTGTAAAGGTTTCTCCACCTCAAGGAGACTTTTAGATAGTGAAAAGTGGTGCTCGCGGCGTGTATCCTTGGACTAGTCACCCATCTGGGTGGATACCAAGTAAACGATATGTGTTAGCATTGTTTTAATTCTTTTGCATATTATTTCCGCTGCGCTAACAATTCTGTAGAGATCAAAACGACGAAGAAAGTGCATTCACCCCTCTCTGCACGCCTGAAACGATCCTTCACTAGATCCTGGCGTGGAGCTGTGCTGCTGACTCGCCTTCGTTCATTCTGATTGTGTACAATTTGTTCACCAGTAGGTCCCTTTTGCTGATTCTGGTGTCAAAGGTACCTTCGTGCAATTCAATCAACTTACTCCAGAGTTCCTTCGCACTATTGAAGGGTCCCACCCGGTTCAGTTCTTCTTTAGTTAATCCGCATTGGAGTGTCTGGGTTGCCTTTGCATCAGCCTCGATCTTCTTCTTCAACGAGGCATCCCATTCCGTGTAGTGTTGTGCTACTCCTTCAGCATTTTTGGGGATTTCCAAACCAGATTGGATTATGATCTACATATCCACCTGAGTTTTCAGGTGGACTTCTATCCGACTCTTTCAGTAGAAGAAGTCTTCTCCACTAAAGAGTGGTGGTCTAGCTGTGCTGAAACCCTCATGCATGGCCATTTAAAATTTCTGAAATAACAAAACAAACAGAGAAATTCTATCCCAAGACTTGGTCTTGGATTAGTAGTGCGGGAATAAAATAATTGAGAAAAAGCGATCGAGTGGTGTTGCACCAACCTCGATTAACGAGAAAAATTCGAAAGAAAAAGAAATTAAAAATTTCGTAAAATCTGAAAAACTCTCAAATTGGTGGTTGCACTAAATTTGAGCCACCCGCTCTGATACCACTTGTTGGATCGAGAAAAACAATAGAGGGGGGGTGAATATCGTTAAAATTTTTCGGATTAAAGAAAGAGCAAATACGCAGCGGAGATAAACAAATCACACAGAAACACAAGTAGATTTTTCCTTAGTTCGGAGTCACGGTCGGCTCCTACTCCAAGGTCCACGGTCCTTGATCATTTACTTTGGGCAATACTATAATCGCGCAAAAAGGATTTACAATTTTAAGTACAACAGTATTTCAGAAAATTGAAATGCTACACTTTTCGTTATCGACGCCCGATGTAGATCGTATTTCGGTGCAGAGGGTCGTCGTCAGCGTTGAGATCTCGAAGTTGGAGTTTGCCGGGGCGTAGCACTTGAACGAAAAGCTTTGGAGCGTTGAGAAATTGTGTTGTTGAAGCCTTGGGGTTGAGCCCCTTTTATAGTGCTCAAACGGGCGCCTGATAGGTTGGGGGCGCCTGACACGTGCCCTCCGATCTGCGAATCCTTATCCGCGGGCTCGATCAGCGCTTATCCTCTCCACTTGGGCGCCTGAGATGTTGGGGGCGCCCGTGACCTCACGGGCGCCTGATCCGCCTTGGTTCAGTGGCTTCGCAACTATGTTTTGGGTTTTGCCTTCACTCTTGTGCGACCGTATCCTTACGGGCGCCTGAGCCCATTCGGGTGCCTAAGCCTAGTGAAGCACCTTCACTTGCAGACGATCAGTCCTTCGACCCTGCAACTTAGGTTAGTCCCAAAAAACATAATAAGCAATAATTACAATCGTAGCTGTCTTGGTTCTGACTTCGGGTCTCCCAAATGGAACCCTAGGTCGAACCGACGCCTACTGTTCCCTCGACAGGGAACGCGTCCTCACCTACTCCTCTCAGGAGAGTTTACCTTTTGCCAACCGGCTCCTCCGGTTGGACTTTTGCCCGATCTCCTTGACCAGGTCTTCATGCCCAACTTCCGGTCAGGTCTTCGGTGCCCAGCCCCTTGCCAGGACTTCGTGCCCAGTCCTCAACTAGGATTTCTTTGCCTGAATTTCGGTCAGGTCTTCTTGCCCAGTCCTTGACCAGGACTTCTTTGCCTAGCCCTTTGTCAGGACTTCTTGCCTAGTGCACCTAGGACTTCTTCCTACACACTTAGTGAACAAGTTAGACAACAATAATATCTTAATTTCTGAACCCTTTGCCATTATCAAAACTCAGGTTTGACTTAGGTGCTGCCTGCACCAACATACAGTTCGTCACAGTTCGAGATTATTATATTAAAAAAAATTAAAATTTAAAAAATAAAATATATTAAGAAAAAGGACTTGTACCTATTTAAGTTGTCTTCGTATTCCCTTAGTGTGTAGGGGAATCAAAGCTGACGTAGTTCTTTTAAATTTTATCCTTTTATAATTTTCATCACTCACTTCCATTTCTTTCCGTTCCTGTTGTATTCATCCTTTCGGTATCAAATTCTTCATCTTCGTTTTCTAAAAATTGCATTCCTTGGATTCTTTTCTCGGCTCTGGTCCAATCGTCTAGTAATGCTTGAGCTTCCAATGAGTTGGGAGACATAGTTGATTGTCGTTCATCTAATATATTGCCGCCGACACTAATACTTTCAGAAGTTTTTGCTTTCATTTTAGCAGCTTTTGTTTTCCTCCTCAACTTCGAGTTATTTTTGTTTTATTATAACTTCAGTCATTTTTATACTTGTACACTTAGTAAACTTTGCAAAAATATTGTTCAAATTTATTGTCATACTTTCAATGTCTGATTTCATTTTATCTTTTCCTTTTCATTTTACTGCCTTCTGACCTATTAGAGAGTTTTTTCTTTGTTTAGGTCTACATATAGACTCGTATCTTGGTTAGATGAGGTGTTGCTTACTCCGACTCCGAGGTTCTTGTCTTCTTCGTGCCAACAAGGTTATCAATGAACTGTGGAGTAAACATTAGACAATCTTTTATGATTCTCTATACATGCTCAAGATTATATACATTGTCATTATTTTCCTTGCGGTATTTTTCATAAGCAAGTTGCAATATATCTTCATCACTGTGGCCGCTATGATATATACTATAAAAACTATTATAATTTACGTTGAAGTGATATACTTTTTTTTGTATGGTATTGTGTCAGTGCGTTCGTATGATACTTGCAATTATGTTGGATGTACTTGGAGGATAATTCTCATTGTAGTAGCTTACAACACGATCTTAGAAAGCAATCACCTTCTGGTTATTGCAGATAATTGGATCATCGCCTCGTTAATTCCTCGTCTTTAACCTTATTTCATGTTGATCGTTTTCTTGTGTCCATAGCGTCAGAATATGCCTTATCTAAATTTACAAGCTCAATTGGGGATTTGTCGTCAGATAGTTGAGTCTCTGGAACAAAAGTCGGAGTGAATGATTTATTTCTATCGGAGATGTAAAAAGCATACCGGTTGCAGGTGGATTAGATGGATAATTTGGTGGATATGAACTATAAAGCTTATTTGGTGGGTATGGATTATGTGGATAATTTGGTGGATATGAAAAATATGAATAATTTAGTAAAATTTATGAATTTTGGAAAGAAGTATTTTCTAAAAAATTCTTGATTATTTTTATCCATTTCGGAGGGAAATAGTAGAGAGGAGACTGTTAGAGGGACTTAGGTGTTTGAAGATTGAAATGAGTTGTGTAAGGTGATGAGTATTTATAGTTGAATTTTTTTTTTTTTTGTTAAAGTACTCGTTATGCAACTGTTGTCTAAATTTACTAGCTATTATCTAAAAAAAATTATTAACGAGGTTTTTTCAACCTCGGGCGATCGTCCCGGCCTTACAAAAGTTTCCCACTGGCCGCTAGGGTAAATCGGGAAACCCTCGCGGTGGTCGGTCTAGAAGCTCAGCGTCCTAGAGTTCGCACTCTATTTGGAAGAAAAATTCCTGCAAATACGCCGTAACTGGGAATCGAACCGCGGATGTCTGAGTTAGCAACTAGTCGCCCTACCACTACACCGTAGCTATTACCTAGCTAATATTACATCTCGAATCGATTCTCGAATTGATTCAAGACGTAGCGACATCAATTAAAATAAATCTCAATCGATTGGGAGTATTCCCCAATCAATCGAAAATGTCCCCTATCGATTAGACAATACAAGAAATTGCAATGAGTAGTTGGTGTCTGATTGGACAGAGCGTCATAATCGATTGGGCAATGTAACACATGCCCCCTAATCGATTAAGAGTCACATGAAAATCGATTTGGATCACATATTTTATTATATTTTTTTATGAAATAATGCAATGAACATATTCAAAGAATTGAACGTGTTCACCATGTCAAGATTTAAACGCTGATGCCATATCAACGTTAATGCATATAATACTTTCATTTCATTGACACCCTGTTTAGAAACTTTTAAGTAAGGAATTGGAATTCAATTTCGGTCAGAATTGAATTCCGACCGGAATTGAATTCTAATTCCCATGTTTGGAATGAATAGTAAACAACAGAATTGAATTCCAATTCCAGTATTTGGAATCAATCGGAATTGAAATCACTTATTATATTTTTACCATTTTACCCTTAAGCAAAATAAAGATGGAAGCAGGGTTGCAGCAGGGTGAATTAGTCATTTTAAAGTTGGAAGGGAATGAAATTCAATTCCTTTCCCAAATCAGACCTTTTGGGTCTGATTTATTTTGGGGTGTGTGAAGGGAATTGGAATTCAATTCCTTTCCAATTCCTTCTTAAAATTTGCTACCAAAGAAGAGAATTGAATTCCAATTCCCTTGGAAATTCTAATTTCCTCCTTTCCAAACAAACTGTGAGTCTTATAATGCAGTTGCTCTGAGTCGGCCTTGAGGTGGTTGTAAAATAAAAATAATATTACATAAAGGTGTTTAATGAAATTTATATTAAAAGGCAAGCAAAAAGTGCAGAAGGCCCAATTGAAACTAGAGTATGAACGCAGCCCACATAGGTCAGCACCTTCTTCTCCTCCAAGAAAACCCTCTTCTTTTGTGACGACTGCAACGGCCGCAGAGAGGCACATCTCGATTCGCGATCGAATCACATGGCTCGCTACGACCGCGCCATCACCGTCTTCTCCCCCGATGGCCATCTCTTCCAGGTTGAATACGCTCTAGAAGCTGTTCGCAAGGGAAACGCCGCCGTCGGCGTCCGCGGCACCGACACCATCGTTCTCGGCGTCGAGAAGAAATCCACTCCAAAGCTCCAAGACTCCCGGTAATTTCCAATCTCTTTGCCTCGTGGCCGGTATAGTTTCACACTCATCCCATTTGTTTTGGATTTTTATGATCCGCCTTCTCCCTGCCCTTTTTCTTCCCAGATCAGTGCGTAAGATCGTGAACTTGGACACCCACATCGCGCTGGCGTGCGCGGGCCTCAAGGCAGACGCCCGCGTGCTCATCAACCGTGCTCGGATCGAGTGCCAGAGCCACCGCCTCACCGTAGAGGATCCTGCCACGGTCGAGTACATAACCCGCTACATCGCCGGCCTGCAGCAGAAGTACACACAGAGTGGCGGTGTCCGGCCCTTTGGGCTCTCCACGCTTATCGTTGGGTTTGACCCGTACACGGGCGTGCCTGCGCTATACCAAACAGATCCCTCCGGGACCTTTTCAGCTTGGAAGGCGAACGCCACCGGAAGGAACTCTAACTCGATGCGGGAGTTCCTGGAAAAGAACTATAAGGAGACCTCCGGACAGGAGACGGTGAAGCTGGCTATTAGGGCACTGCTTGAAGTAAGTTTGGTTACTCCCTTTCCCTTTTTGGTGATGACATTGTCATCGGTTTACTATTGGTTGACGTCTTCACTGATAAACGACCGTTTTATATCTAATTATCTCTAAGTTGCACAACTCTTTGAGGATTCTCAAATCTTACCATAGTTCGCCTATCAATCTACATTTGTCAATTGCGTCAACTGTTAGTAACTATTGTTTGTTAAATTTGCAAAATTATGGCTCTAGATGATTATCTTTTGGATTAGATAGTTAAGTGCGAAAGTGGGGATAATGAGAATATGTGATATACTTCAGGCCTCTTAAGAATAGATGAACATTCTTATAGGAAGAGCGAGTTGCTATCCAGCTTCAATTTATCATACGCTGTGATTTGGCAAATCAACACCTTGTTTGTATGTTTAGAATTTTTCATATCGAGATGTTAAAGCATGTAGGTGTTATTTGAGACATTTTGAACCCTTACAATCATATAAGGTTATGTAGATGCAATTGGCATTAACGTTTGTCATTCCATAGAACATTTGTGATGATTATGGGGGACATAATTTTCATCCATTAGCAAAAGTGGCTGACACTAAAAGATAGCATTACTTTCAAGTTTTACTAGAACTAGAACAAGTATACTTGCGAAGGCAATTGATTACTGATGAGAATGAGTAGCAAAAAAAAAAGATTTTATTTTTTTTAGTAACTAAAGATTTTGATTTAAAGTAGAACTAAAGTTTTAATACATGAAATGAAATTTCAAAGATAGGAAAGGAAACTAGAGATTTGTTTAGAGGGATAGAAATTATTGTAACAAGAGTTTAAATATCACAGTGGGTCTTTTATTCCACAAAGAGATATAAGGAACAATGTCACCAATAAGTAAAGAGTAAATGATAGAAATGAAGCATCTGGAATCTTGTCAAATTATCAGGGTCTCCTTTAAACTGAAAGGTTTATAGGTCAATCTTTAGGGCAATTGTGATACAAGACATAAAAATTTAAGAGCAACAAAGACAATGTAATTGTACAAGATAAATGTGCAGCGTTACTAGAAAAATAAAACAAAAATATTAGTATTCTAAAGAAATTATCTCAAATGAATGATAAATTGAAATGATATAGACATGTTTATAAAGATAACTATTAGGCTCTATAGTAAGACATGGCTTGATTACAGTTGAAGGTGTGTATGGAGTAGAGGGATGATAAAAACTCTATTAAACATAATTAAAAGTAAAAAAAAAGAGATTCAAATATACTATTGACAGTCTTAGTTTGAGTTAGAAGATTCAGGTAGGCTATGTTTGGTTAGAGGTAATGTAATCCAGTTTGTAATGTAATTGAGCTTGTAATGTAATCCAGATTATATGTTGTTGGCCTTGCAATCCAGATTACAACATGTTTACTAGCTTTTGTAATGTAAATTACATTACATTACAGTTTTAAAATTATACCAAACAAAATAATCAATTTTGTAATATAATCATGATTACATTACAAGGTTGATTATTCCTTACGAAACGTAGCCTTAAAGAACTTCAAATGTTAAACGTAGCTTTTGTTAGTCATATATCTTTCTATCTGCTAAAGTTTTTTTCCCTTTTATGGAGGATGAATTTGAATGCTATAAATAAAAACTTGTTGTGTCGAACAAATAATATATTGGTTAACAGAGGAAGTTATATATAATTTTACTAAACGTCTTTAGCTTAGATGATACTTGGTGCCCATATATCAAGATTTGTCGATTTAGAAAGGTTCGGATACAAGATTTATTGGTAATGAGGATGCTATATGATAATGAGAGAGGGCTAATATGCATTTTGCTCCTGCTGCTTTAGTTCTTTCCTAGTTTTTTCAAATACGAGAAAGTTGCTTCTGCCTCTGGAATGTTGTGAGTGCTATCTTAATATCTTTTTGACCATTCGCCATGATGTATAAGGGATGCCTGTTTTGATGTACAATCAGGATTGGTTCAATCCTGGACCATTGGTCTGTTTGGGATTTGACCTGCTTGGATCGTATGGCAGCCCAGACCCTCTTCTTGCAGCAATATGCGGGGTCTGCACACTAGATTTTTTAGATAGACCTACTTCACTATGAATAGCTTTGTTTACAGGTGGTATGATGGAATTCAATCTAGAACATGTGTAAGCTTGTCCATCATCTTCTCAATCTTGATGTTAAAAGCCCAGGATCATAGGAGGCCTTAGAATTTGTTAATGTTTTTCCCCTAATGAGGCACTCCTTGATTAGAGCATGATATTTCAATGTTGGTTCCCTACGTGTGTAGTGCAATAATAAAGTACATAGGAATAAATAAGAAGATCAGAGTTCAAATCTCTTCGAATCCAATAGAAAAAAAATGATGAGCAAGGTATTGACCAACTTAGGGCGATCGGTTCGGCTCCACGGAAGTTTTCCACCAACAGTTAGGTAAATCGGGAATCGTTCGTGGTGGGCGGCCCAGAAGCTCAGTATCTTGAGATTGTGCGTCCCATTTGAAGAAAAAATTCCTGCAAAATGTGCCATAGTTAGGGATCGAACCGCAGGTATCTAGGTGACAACTTGATGTCCTTCTGCTATATCATTGCCCCATGCCGTTATATTTTAGAGGTCGATTTTTGAGTGTCATAAGTTAGGCCTTGGATTCACCTGATAGGCAAACCAATGGGAAGACCAATTATCTCCCGGATTGATCGGGCAAAACTCGGATATTTGGATTATAAAAAAGAATTGCCAATTAATGTTGAAGCTAAAATGGCATGATGCTTCACTAGTTGCATGGTGCAAAGAGAGCTACAAATTTTTGTTCGCAAATTGAGTATATAATTGGTATATCTTAATTCCTGAATTCAAGAGATTAATTTAAAAGGGGAAAACAAATACTTCCCTATTCAAAGTTATTTTCTATTTCATACTGCAAGGCACAGATAATCTTAAAAGAAAGCATGGAGTCTTATTTGAGCTTTGATGATGTGATGATATCGTTTATTTAGGTGGTGGAGAGTGGAGGAAAGAACATAGAAATTGCTGTAATGACCAAAGAGCAGGGTCTTCGTCAACTTGAAGAAGCTGAGATAGATGCTATTGTCGCTGAGATAGAGGCTGAGAAAGCTGCAGCTGAGGCTGCAAAGAAGGCCCCTCCTAAAGATTCCTAAAGTTAGTTGTTCTGATGATCTGCTTTCGAATTTGAAACTTGGAATTTGTATGTGAACTCATCTACAATTTCATTTGAGCCCTATAATTAAGTTCGTCCTCCAACTTATTCAACCACTGGCACTTTTCTCGTCCTCTGGATTATTATAGTAAAAGATGATTATACTTATTTTAAATATCTCTTACAATTCATTTTTAAATTATATGAAAAAAATAAATTATGGAGTGAGTTTACCGTTAACCGTGGTTAGGGATAGTAATTTTTTTTTTGGGATGATATGTTCATCGAGAATTAATTTATATTTTATTATAATAAATATATTACCGTCTAATCCATTGGATATCTTCCTGGTAACTCTTCCTCCTAGATTCTTGCTGTCACACTTGGTCATTATTAATTGCCTTTTTTTTTTCTCATATCCACTAAGTTGTTCATAAGGGTATCATCCGTCGTGCGTTCACAAGGGTATCATAAGAGTAACTTCTAATGGGTTTCTCATATATAGTTTTTATATCTTATTTACCTTAGGCTCATTTTGTTTGTATCATGCGTAATTTTTAACATTTTTTTTAATTTAAATATTATAATCCTAAAGCCTAAACTTAAATTATAATGTCACGCCCCGGAGTTTCATATGTTCGATCATAAACAGATAATATCTTTTTTGTATGAGAGACTATTTAAATCATTTATACAAGGCATATACGACCACATAACATTCTCAACCCACTTGGTCGGAAGTAAAGAAAGTAAACAAACATCACAACTATACCAATACGCATGCCGGCACAATTTACATCACAAACACAAATCACAAGCTCCTCCATAGCACAAAAAATGCACGACCATCGAGACCGGAAACAAATACAAGTCCACGAAGGCAAAAAAGAAGATACATCACCTACAAATGAATAACGAAACGAGATTGCAACAGAAAAGGAGTCATCGATGGAAGGGAGAAAAGGAGTCATCGATGGAAGGGGGAATTGGCTATGGGCCTCTCCTGACAACTCCAAGAATCAGTCTAAAAATATAAAATAAGACAAATGGAGGTGAATTTGGGCGAACTCTATGGACATAGAGAGAAGATATGCATGGGGGTACAAAGCTATACAAGTAGTATAGAATGAAGCAAATACAGTCTCGTAAGCATATCAAAAACAAAACTGAAGTATTATATGAAATATACATACCATAGTCAACCAAATTATGTGGGGATATAAATAAAAAATCTCCGATAAAACCCTCCATAGGTAGGCTCGTACACACAAGCAGTGCAAGATCATCAAACCATATGCATAATACCTGATATACGTGCATGTCAAACATATGCAGTAACATAACTCAATCAAGTACAACAAACACAATCAAATACAACCGATACATCATATGCACATGTTGCAATGTCATGTGTCACGCTTGACATTAATCAAGTCACCGCCACATATTATATGTAAACGACAAAGTAGGTAGAGATAGGGGAGTACTGTTGATGCAGTCTGGCCCGGTTGTTGTTTTGGTGTTTGACAATGATTTAAGTTTGGTTGAGCAAATTTGGATTAAGGTCCTGGTGAGTGAAGCCAGGTGATTGAAATCCCGGTGAGTGAAGCCGGGTCCTGGTGAGTGAAGCCAGATGTTGGAAATCCCGGTGAGTGAAGCCGGGTCCTGGTGAGTGAAGCCAGGTGATTGAAATCCCGGTGAGTGAAGCCGGGTTCTGGTGAGTGAAGCCAGGTGTTGGAAATCCCGGTGAGTGAAGCCGGGTCCTGGTGAGTGAAGCCAGGTGTTGAAAAGTCCTAATTCGGAAGAGGTGGGTGAAAAGTCCTAGCTTGGAGGGCTAGGTGAAAAGTCCTAGCTTGGAGGGCTAGGTGAAAAGTCCTAACTTGGAGGGTTAGGTGCAAATTCCCAACTTGGAGAGTTAGATTGAAAAGTCCTTAGCTTGGAAGGCTAGGTCTGCGTCCCTGGATCGGTCTGGTGACCGATCAGGGAGTTGGCACGCTGCTCCTTCGTGGATCGGTCTGGTGACCGATCCAGCGATGTCTGATCGGTCTGGTGACCGATCAGGGAGTGTGTGTTTCACTCACTGCACAGCTCCTGATCAGTCTGGTGACCGATCAGGGAGCGAACAGTGAGTTGAGTTCCCCTACTGATCTGCTCCTGATCGGTCTGGTGACCGATCAGGGATACTGCTCAGATTGGTCTAGTGAACAATCATTTGTCGCAAGGTTCTCACTATCACCGATCAGGATGACTCCTGATCGGTCTGGAAGCAGCCTGATTGGTCTGGTGACCGATCAGGCTGGAGCCTGATTGGTCTGGGGACCAATCAGGAGTGTGCAGAAGACTTCTGGATCGGTCTGGTGATCGATCAGGGTCCTTCCTGATCGGTCTGGTGACCGATCAGGCGCAGAACTTTAATTCAAATACGCTGTCAGAAGCTCTGATCGCGACTGTTTTCACTGTCGATTCTCTGCTACTTGCTAATTTCATTTGATATGCATTGCTAAGCCTCTGTTGGAGTGTGCAGGCTTTACAGGGATGATTCAAACATTGAAAGAGAGTCAATGGGAGGCTTTCCATCTAGCAGGTTTGTTTGTTTCCTTGCTTCAGGTCTCAACGGCTTCTGGAGAGCAGCTGGCAACTGACGGAGGCTCAGCTGGAGAGGGTCTTCAGTGAACTGAGTGCTCAGGGAGTCAGGGGGTCAGGCTGTAGCTTCAGTGGATGCTGATGGAGAGCCTGATGAGGGGAGTAGAGGCTTAAGACAAAGTAGAGGCAGAGGAGCAACGACAACGAAGATAGACAGAAAACTTGAGGAGTTTGGCTGGGCTAGGTTGTGTGCTCTCTGTGTTTTGTGCTTAAGCGTTCTACTACATCCTTGTGAGCCTTCCTTCTTGTGTGTCTCGTGTGCTTATCTTGTATTCATCTACTGAGGCAATTGTGGAGAGGTTTCTCCACCGAGAAGGAGGCGCTTGATATCCGGTGTTCACGGGGGCTTGATCTGCCGACGATCAAGGGATCGCCCACCTTACGGGCACGCCAAGGAGTAGGGGCAAGTTATCCCCGAACCTTGTACATCACGGTGTTAGCGTCGGTTTGCTTTCCCTGTGTTTTTATTTGCTGTTCTTCGTTTCTGCAATTGTATTCCGCTGCTTAACTCTTGAAGTGCAGAAATTCTCGAAAGAGCAAGACTTGTAGTGTCTGGCTATATTCACCCCCCCTCTCTAGCCATCCGGTTCCCAACAAG
The DNA here is from genome assembly GCA_024364735.1 of Boesenbergia rotunda. Classification (NCBI taxonomy): domain Eukaryota; kingdom Viridiplantae; phylum Streptophyta; class Magnoliopsida; order Zingiberales; family Zingiberaceae; genus Boesenbergia; species Boesenbergia rotunda. The sequence continues at coordinate 467,923 of JAGFNQ010000221.1, forward strand.
TGGTATCAGAGCTTGGGGCTCTATTCACGGCTTAACATCCGAGAGCTTACAACAAGATGGCTATGGGAAGAGAAGGGTACAGCACAAACCAACCTCCTTTCTTTGACGGCACAGATTTTTCATATTGGAGGTCAAGGATGGAGTTCTATCTCAAGACCAACATCAGTTTGTGGTTTGCCGTGAAGGAGGGCTTCATCCTTCCAAGAGATGGTGAAGGAAAAGAGCTAGACTTCTCCATGTGGTCAGCTGAGCAAATCAAAAAAGGAGAAGCAGATGCTAAGGCTGTAGTCACCTTGCAATGTGGAATGACTAAGGACCAACTCATCAAAGTTGGTCCCTTTACAAGTGCAAAGGACCTATGGAACAAAATCTTTGAGCTCCATGAGGGAACTCAAGACACCCGGAGAGCCAAGAAGGATTTGCTTCACAGCCAACTCCAAAACCTCACCATGGGAGAAAATGAAAAGGTAAGTGAACTCCATGGACGATTTAAAGAAGTGTTGAATGGTCTCCACTCCATAAATGAAAAGGTAGAAAATAGAGACCTAGTGAGGTATGTACTCAAAGCCTTCCCTAGGAATACTTTGTGGTCATCCATAGTGGATGCCTACAAGGTTTCCAAGGATCTATCTTTTGTAAAGTTAGAAGATTTGTTTTGTGAGATGGAACTACATGAGATTTCTAACACAAGCCCAAAGGAGAAAGGGGTTGCTTTTGTGGCAGGAAACAATAAGAAGAAGAAGAAGGGGAAGAAGAAGGAGAAGGAAGTCTCTTCATCTTCATCCTCATCCGAGTCCGAGAAGGAGGGCAGCTGGTCTTCTTCCTCCGAGATGACCAACTTTGTTAGAAGGATGATGAGGAAGAGCCGGCGCCTCAAGGGTAAAGGTAACCCTAGTGAAGTTAAGATTGATAAGTCTAATATTACGTGTTATGAATGTAGTAAGAAAGGACATTACAAGGATGAATGTCCAAAGTTAAAGAAGAAGAAGGATAAATCAAAGAAGAAAAAGAAGGCCTTGAGGGCCACATGGGATGAATCGTCCTCTAGTTCATCCGAAGAAGAGAAGGAAGAGAAGTATACTCATCACCATGCCCTCATGGCCATAGAGGATTCAAATGAAGAGGAGAGTGAAGACGAATCAAGCTCCTCAACCGCGCCTTCATCATCTTCGGATGATGAAGAGGTAATCTCTCCCGAGCTAGATAAGTGTTATAGAACCATTGCATGTCTAGCTAGGTTGCTTAAAAAATCCAAGAACAAAGTTAAATTGTTGAAATTGGAAGTAGAAGAATTGCAATCCTCTAGGGTGGAGGATATCAATGATTCTCATGAGAAATCCTCTAAGGACGAGGATCTTGATAATTTGCATGTTAAGATCCTTGAAAATGAAAATAAGGACTTAAAGAGCGAAGTTGAAAATCTCAAGAATGTTCTTGAGAAATTCTCAACTAGCTCTAAAACCCTAGACATGATCTTAAACTCCCAAAGGGCGGTTTACAACAAGGCCGGTATAGGTTACCGACCTAAAGAACTGACCTTTGTGTCATTAATGTCTAGAACACATTTTAGATCATCAAATGTTCCTAGGGTTAAAAAGAAAATGACTAAGGTATGGGTGCCAAAGTCTTTGATTGAAGGTTCTTTAGGTCCTAAAATTTGGGTACCTAAAACCTCTATCTTTAGAATTGTATAAGCATTATTTGAGGGGGAGCATCTATCAACATGGGAGGTTGATATTTGGTGCTCCAAACCCATGACCAAAGGCAAAATTGTCATTCACATGGATGGTTATGGAAAATTCGAATTAAATGCTTTGAGCTCCATTGTTTTAGATCTTATGACAATATAATTCCTTGGCTAGTGATTTTTATGGTATTCATGTGTTAAAATACTTAGTCATGGTATAATCTACTTTAGTGTTCAAGTTCTTCCATGATCAAGTATGCCATGATTTTCTTGTATGTATTATGCCAACATGAAGAACACATGGTTTGTGAAAATCACTATGAAAATCTCACAATACATGATTAGACAAAGAACATGAATTTAAGGCCTAGACTTAAGCTTTTCTTATTATTTTGGAGATGAATCTAGATGAGTATGCCATGACTTTGATGTTTGGATGATTAACATTAATCTATGACATGCCCATTTTGATTAAGAATAATATGAACACATAGCTTAAATTGATCATGATGTGAAATAAGCATGTTTTGGAATTTTGATCATCCTTTGGAATTGGCACAAACCTAATTTTGGTTAAGAACAACATGATCACATAGGTTATGATGTTTTAAGGTCCATGACTTGTTTGATCATATATTGATTCTAAATATTTTTGGAGTTGAACCTAGCTGAGTGTACCATGGTTTTATTGTATGAATGCATGCTAAAGAACAAGGATTAATACATAGTTTGTACTAATAAGGCATCACCAAACAAAGAACATGAGCTTTAACATTCACTACTTAAGTCCTTTGGGTTAATGCTTTCTTTGTATCAAACTAAGGTTCTATCTATAACTTGTTTGATTTCCCACTGATCATGCCTTGATATAAATATGTGTCTGGGACTTAAGTTCATACTTAGAACGTATTCATCAAAATTGATACAAACATGTGTTGTTTCTCCTCATAGAAACTCTTAATTCTTGATATGGAATAACACTTGGTTAAGGGACCCCATGTTTGGAACCAAGGTAATTAAAATCAATTGAATTAGGGGTTTGGGAATGGCTAAGAATTGAAATAAACCTGATTTCAGGATTGCTGAAATCGGTTTCTAAAATTTGAAACTGAAAACCCTTCTGTCTGAACCCAGATCGGTCCACCGACCGATCAGGGATCCCTCTGATCGGTCCGGTGACCGATCAGATCAACACTGAACAGTAAGTTCCATGATTGGGTCAAAACTCCTCAGTCCGATCTCCTCTCGTCGAATTGTATCAGTTTAATGATCATACTACAAACAAACATGATACAATCCGTTCACAATTGAAACATATTTGATCACCCATTGGTACAAACCTGGTACTAAGGGAGCACCAAATTGTTCAAGTGAAACAAACCTAATACTGATTTGATACAAACCTATGTTGGAATGTTCAAATTCATAAGAAAAGGTTTGTTGAGTCATGACTCTTGTTCTTAATGTCGTGTTTCAGAAATTTTTCTGAAATAACGAATCTCAATAGAGTCTACATCCCTGTTGTGGAATGCAAATTGTTAATGCAGTCTGATCAGGAACGTATCAGAGTTTCCGAAATTTTTCTGAAATCTGATCGCTCCCCAGACCAATCAAAATATTTCTGTATCCAGTAATCAACGAACCTGATCGGTTACGGAGACCAATCGGGACTATATATCAGATACAGATGCATTCCTTACTTGTCATATGAAACATATACATACTTGACCATGATATAATTTTGTATATGTTTTCATGTGCAATTCAAAACTTAACCTTAATCATTTTGGATTTGGGGAGAGACTTGTGTTTGAGGGGGAGGTATGTTCAAACTTAATAACCATACCCTTTTCGATGATTGACAAAGGGGGAGAAAATGGCTGATTATATTTATGGTTATTATAGGGGGAGGATCATGATTCCCTTATAAGAATTGAACGGACTTCAATTGATTGATACCTAAACTTAAATCGGGTTGTCAAACAACAAAAAGGGGGAGATTGTTGATGCAGTCTGGCCCGGTTGTTGTTTTGGTGTTTGACAATGATTTAAGTTTGGTTGAGCAAATTTGGGTTAAGGTCCTGGTGAGTGAAGCCAGGTGATTGAAATCCCAGTGAGTGAAGCCGGGTCCTGGTGAGTGAAGCCAGGTGTTGGAAATCCCGGTGAGTGAAGCCGGGTCCTGGTGAGTGAAGCCAGGTGTTGGAAATCCCGGTGAGTGAAGCCGGGTCCTGGTGAGTGAAGCCAGGTGATTGAAATCCCGGTGAGTGAAGCCAGGTCCTGGTGAGTGAAGCCAGGTGATTGAAATCCCGGTGAGTGAAGTCGGGTCCTGGTGAGTGAAGCCAAGTGTTGGAAATCCCGGTGAGTGAAGCCGGGTCCTGGTGAGTGAAGCCAGGTGTTGAAAAGTCCTAATTCGGAAGAGGTGGGTGAAAAGTCCTAGCTTGGAGGGCTAAGTGAAAAGTCCTAGCTTGGAGGGTTAGGTGAAAAGTCCCATCTTGGAGAGTTAGGTGAAAAAGTCCTGGCTTGGAGGGTCAGGTGCCTAGCTTGGAGGGCTAGGTTGGATGAAGGTCTAACTCGGAGGGGTTGGGTGAAATGTCCTAGCTTGGAGGGCTAGGTGAAAAGTCCTAACTTGGAGGGCTAGGTGCAAAGTCCCAACTTGGAGAGTTAGATTGAAAAATCCTTAGCTTGGAAGGCTAGGTCTGCGTCCCTGGATCGCTCTGGTGACCGATCAGGGAGTTGGCACGCTGCTCCTTCGTGGATCGGTCTGGTGACCGATCCAGCGATGTCTGATCGGTCTGGTGACCGATCAGGGAGTGTGTGTTTCACTCACTGCACAGCTCCTGATCGGTCTGGTGACCGATCAGGGAGCGAACAGTGAGTTGAGTTCCCCTATTGATCTGCTCCTGATCGGTCTAGTGACCGATCAGGGATACTGCTCAGATCGGTCTAGTGAACAATCATTTGTCGCAAGGTTCTCACTATCACCGATCAGGATGACTCCTGATCGGTCTGGAAGCAGCCTGATTGGTCTGGTGACCGATCAGACTGGAGCCTGATTGGTCTGGTGACCGATCAGGCAGGAGCCTGATTAGTCTGGGGACTAATCAGGAGTGTGCAGAAGACTTCTGGATCGGTCTGGTGACCGATCAGGGTCCTTCCTGATCGGTCTGGTGACCGATCAGGCGCAGAACTTTAATTCAAATACGCTGTCAGAAGCTCTGATCGCGACTGTTTTCACTGCCGATTCTCTGCTACTTGCTGATTTCATTTGATATGCATTGCTAAGCCTCTGTTGGAGTGTGCAGGCTTTACAGGGATGATTCAAACATTGAAGGAGAGTCAATGGGAGGCTTTCCATCTAGCAGGTTTGTTTGTTTCCTTGCTTCAGGTCTCAACGGCTTCTGGAGAGCAGCTGGCAACTGACGGAGGCTCAGCTGGAGAGGGTCTTCAGTGGACTGAGTGCTCAGGGAGTCAGGGGGTCAGGCTGTGGCTTCAGTGGATGCTGATGGAGTGCCTGATGAGGGGAGTAGAGGCTTAAGACAAAGTAGAGGCAGAGGAGCAACGACAACGAAGATAGACAGAAAACTTGAGGAGTTTGGCTGGGCTAGGTTGTGTGCTCTCTGTGTTTTGTGCTTAAGTGTTCTACTACATCCTTGTGAGCCTTCCTTCTTGTGTGTCTCGTGTGTTTATCTTGTATTCATCTACTGAGGCAATTGTGGAGAGGTTTCTCCACCGAGAAGGAGGCGCTTGATATCCGGTGTTCACCGGGGCTTGATCTGCCGACGATCAAGGGATCGCCCACCTTACGGGCACGCCAAGGAGTAGGGGCAAGTTATCCCCGAACCTTGTACATCACGGTGTTAGCGTCGGTTTGCTTTCCCTGTGTTTTTATTTGCTGTTCTTCGTTTCTGCAATTGTATTCCGCTGCTTAACTCTTGAAGTGCAGAAATTCTCGAAAGAGCAAGACTTGTAGTGTCTGGCTATATTCACCCTCCTCTCTAGCCATCCGGTTCCCAACAAGTACGACTCTCATCTCCTTGTATAATGGGAAAGATACAGTGCCTGACTAAAAGGGGCATATATATAACGAGAATAATACGGTACCCGACTAAAAGAAGCACCCATGTGCCAACTATGAACGCCTCCCTCTCAGTTGTGAGCTCACAAGTGGCGTGGATGATATATATATATATATATATATAAGAGAAAATGTTATCCTGCTCAATTTTATATGAGTGATCATGAGCGACAAAATGTGAGTGATCTGACGCAGTCAAAATTTAATTTTTTTAATCTCTCTTTCATCTGCATAACATAATTTTTCTCTCTTTCTCTCTCATTTGTATGTAACTTTTTTTCTTTCTTCTCTTATCTGCATGCAATAACTTTTCTCTAAAATTCTTTCTCCTTTAATTGTATGTAATTGTAGCATGTACTACACAGTTGTAGCAGCTACTATCGAGTAACTGCTACAATGTGTAGTAGCTACTGGTCGAGTAGCTGCTACAATGTGTAAACTTTCAAAAACCATAACTTTTGGCTTGAATATCAAAATGAGGCGATTTTTTTTTCAATTATAGATCTCTGAACGAACTTCGATTAAAAAAAATTACCACATTCTGATATCCGAGTCAAAAGTTATGATTTTTTGAAAGTTTACTACACAGTTATATCAACTATTATTAAGTAGACAAAAAGGCGAAATCGCTCGCCCCCAGCGCCCCTGCCGCATTCGTCCCAAGGCCATCACGAGAGAGGTAAATCACGGTCCCCGGAGTAATTAGTGCATAGTTAGGCCGAGAATTGATACACCAAACACCCAGAGTTTTAATCCAGTGCGCCTCACGCGACTCGAACCCAGGACCTCTTAGACAACACCCCCATGCACTAACCACTCCGGATCCCCATGGGTACAACTATTATTAAATAGCTGCTACACATTGTAGCAACTACTCAACAATAGCTACTACAATATGTAGTAGCTACTCAACAATAGCTGTCTATAACGTGTAGCAACTACTATTGACTAACTTCTACAACAATATAGTAAAGCTTTGAAAAACATAACTTTTATTCAGATATTAGAATGAGACTTTTTTTTTTAATTGAAACTTGTTCAAAGATCTATAATTTAAAAAAAAAAAAAGATTACCTCATTCTGATATCCGAGTTAAAAATTATGATTTTTGAAAAGTTTACTATATTGTAGTATCTATTGTTGAGTAGCTGCTACACGTTATAAAATTTTAAAAATAATAACATTTGGCCCAGATATCAGAATGAGTTTTTTTTTTGAATTATAAATATCTGAATGAGCTTGGATTAAAAAAAATCGTCTCATTCTAATAACCAAGTCAAAAGTTGTGATTTTTAAAAATTTATTACATAGTTGTAGCAACTATTGTTGAGTAGCTATTATACGTTGTAGTAGCTACTTGATCGAGAAACTTTTACAACTGTGTCATAAAGTTTCGAAAATCATAACATTTTATTCGAATATCAGAATAAGATGAATTTTTTAATCAAAACTCATTCAAAATTCTATAATTAAAAAAAAATGACCGCCTCATTCTAATATCTGAGCCTAAAGTTATGATTTTTGAAAGTTTACTACGTTGTAGCAACTATTGTCGAGTAGCTGCTACACGTTGTAAACTTTCAAAAATTATAACTTTTGGCTCGAATATCAGAATAAGGTGATTTTTTTTTGAATTATAGATCTCTAAACGAGCTTTGATTATAAAAAATACCTCATTCTGATATCTGAGTTAAAAGTTATGATTTTTGCACAGTTGTAGCAGCTATTGTTGAGTAGTTGCTATATCAATATGTTGGGGTTGCAAGGGTGCAAATATAGTCCATGTTGAAAACATATGGAAAAGATCATAGGCTTATACGAAAATGATATCTCCATTAGTATGAGACCTTTTGGAGAGAGCCCAAGAGCAAAACCATGAGGACTTAGGCCTAAAGTGGACAATATCATATTATTGTGGAAATACCTAAATTCCTTTTGGTCTAACACAACAGTTGTTATAATTGTGTAGTAAATTTTAAAAATCATAACTTTTGACTCGGATATCAAAATGAAGCAATTTTTTTTAAACGAAGCTCGTTCAGAGATCAATAATTCAAAAAAAGAAAGATCACATCATTCTGATATTCGAGCCAAAAGTTATGATTTTTGAAAGTTTACTACGTTGTAGCAACTATTGTGGAGTAGTTGCTACATGTTGTAGAAGTTACACGATAGTAGCAGCTATAACTTTGTAGTAAACTTTCGAAAGTCATAACTTTTGACTCAGATATCAAATCTCATCTCTTTCCTCTCTCATTTGTATGCAAAAAATAAAACTCTCTCTGACACATGCATTACCTCTTACGAAGTTATAGCAGCTATTATCGAGTAACTGTTATACGTTATAGCAACTACCACATAGTAGCTGCTACAAGCAGCTAGTACATGCAAAAAGAGAGAATTTTAATGAAAGAGAGAAAAGTTGTTACATGTAAATAAAAAAGAAAAGAAAGAAAAGTTACATGCAAATGAGAGAGGAAAGATAGAAAAGTTGAATGCAAATGAGAGAGGAATGAGGGAAAAGGTGTTGCATGCAGATGAGAGGATCTCGACCTCAACTAAGTCCCAACCCGAGAGAGTTTGGGCCGTGAAAAGGACGCAAGCGATATGACATATGCTCGATTCATGGAGCGTGAGATTGCTCCCGCAGCCCGAGGATCTCGACCTTGATTAAGCCCAGTCCGGGGGAGTTTGGGCCCTTGCATGCAATATGACATGTGCTCGACACACGGAGAGTGAGGTTGCTACCACAGCTCGAGGATCTCAACCCCGACTATGTCCCAGTCCGAGAGAGTTTGGGTCTTGAAAAGGATACAGGTGATACGACATGTGCTCGACCCGCGGAGAGCGAGGTTGCAACCACAACCCAAGGATCTTGACCCCGACTATGTCCCAGTCCGGGGGAGTTTGGGCCTTGAAATGAATGCAGGCGATACAACATGTGCTCAACCCACGGAGAGCGATGTTGCTACCGCATCTCGAGGATCTCGAACCCGACTATGTTCTAGTTCGGGAGAATTTGGGCCTTGAAAAAGATGTGGGTGATACGACATGTGCTCGACCTGAGGAGGACGAGGTTGCTGTTGATACAGTCTGACCTGATTGTTGTTTTGGTGTTGACACCGCTTTAAGTTTAGTTGAGTAAGATAAGTTCGGATTAAGTCCTGGTCGGGGACTGGGCACGAATTCTGATGAGTGAAGCCAGGTCCTAGTGAGTGAAGCTAGGTAAAGGAAACCCTGGTGAGTGAAGTCAGGTCCTAGCTAGGGAAGCTAGGTGAAGGATGTTGGTGCAGGAAGCACCATATCGAACCTTGTTTTGATATTGGCAAAGGATTCAAAGTTAAGTTTATTTGTGATCTAACAATGTTCACTAAGTATGCAGGATACAAAGCCCTAGCGAAGGACTGCTAGGCAACTAGCGAAGGGCTGCTAGTCACCAAGTCCTAGCAAAGGACTGCTAGGCAACTAGCGAAGGGCTGCTAGTCATCAAGTCCTAGCGAAGGACTGCTAGGCAACTAGCGAAGGGCTGCTAGTCATCAAAGACCTGGCGAAGGGCTGCTAGGCACCTAGCGAAGGGCTGCTAGGATACAAAACCCTAGCGAAGGACTGCTAGGCACTGGCGAAGGAATGCCAGAGTAAAAAGCCCTAGCGAAGGACTGCTAGGCACTGGCGAAGGAATGTCAGGGACTAAAAAGCCCTAGCGAAGGAATGCTAGGCACCGGGCGAAGGGCAGCTCGGCCTCCAAGACCTAACAAAGGACCGTCAGGCAAAAGTCCAACCAAAGGAACGGTTTGCATCAGGTAAATTCTCCCGAGAGGAGTAAGTGAGGACGCGTTCCCCGTCGAGGGAACAGTAGGCGTCGGTTCGACTTAGGGCTCCATTTTAGAGACCAAAGTCAGAACCAAGACAGCTAAGGCTGTATAACCTAATAAATTATTGCATTATTGTATTTTGGACTAACCCTGGATGCAGGATCGAAGGAACGTGTGTCTGCAGCTCAGAAAACCTCAAAGGAATGAGGCTACAGCTGACCAGGGCGCCCGGAGTGTCCCGGGCGCCCCCAAGGTGAACACAAAACACCCAAGTAAAAAGTATGCTTCGACAGTACAACCTGCGGGCGCCCCCGTCCTCCCGGGCGCCCCCGCTGCTCCCGGGCGCCCCCAGCGTCCCGGGCGCCCCCAGGGCCAACTACCGAAGCACACCCTCGCGAAGCCAGAAGATAGAACTTTGACCCGGTCAATCCGGGCGCCCCGAGCGCTCCGGGCGCCCCGGTCAAAGCGGATCCCGAAGATAAAGGGATCAGACGCTGACCGAGACTTTGACGGATCAAAGGACACGTGGGGGGGCGCCCCCGACATCCCGGGCGCCCCCAGGCCCTATATAAAGGGCCCTCGACCAAGGTTTCAACACAACAACTTCCAATCAACGCTTCTACGCTCTTCTGCTCTCGCGCTTCGCCCCGGAATCCTTCCAACTCGAGCCGACGACGTCCTGCTGTTCCGAAAAAGTCGATCTACCCCGGACGTCAGTAAAAGAGCTATTTAAGTTTACTGTACTGAATTTTGTAATAATCTTTTGTAAACTATTTGCGCCTTATATAGAATTGCCCAAAGTAAACGGTCAACGACCGTGGGCCTTGGAGTAAGAGTCGACCTAGGCTCTGAACCAAGTAAAAACGATTGCGTCTCTGTGTTATTATTTTTATTTCCGCTGTGCACTTGCTCTTAATTTTCCGAAAAACGAATACCGATATTCACCCCCCCCCCTCTATCGGTTCTATCGATCCAACAAAGGAAACCCTGGTGAGTAAAGCCGAGTCCTAGCTAGGGAAGCTAGGTGAAGGAAACTCTGGTGAGTGAAGCCGGGTCCTAGTAAGGGAAGCTAGGTGAAGGAAATCCTAGTTAGTAAAGCTAGGTTGGACTAAGTCCCGGTGAGTGAAGCTGGGCATGGAGTCTTGGTCTGGGGGACTGAGCATTGAGTGTACTGGTCAGAGAGGGCTCGGGAGCTTGTTCTCGGGACTAGACTGAGTTAGAGAAGGCAAGGGAGCCTATTTTCTGGACTCAGGGTCGAAATGATCGGAGCTGGATCGGTCTGCTATCCGATCAGGGAGTTGGCACGAACTCCTTAATAGTAGATCGGTCTGGTGACTAATCCAGGATGTTTGATCGGTCTGGTGACCGATTAAAAACAGATCAGAAACATTTTGTATGGTGTCTGATCGGTCTGATGAATGATCAGAAATAGATCAGAAACATTCTGTGACATTCTGTGTGAAGACCCTGATCGGTCAATGTGACCGATCAGGGCATGCCTGGACCGATCAGGCAGGAGCTGATCGGTCAGGCTCTAGCCTAATCGGTCAGCTTGACTGATCAGGCCTTGACCTGATCGGTCAAGTGACCGATCAGGTGGCTGTGGCCTGAAAGATCAAGCCATGCCCGATCGGTCAGTGGACCGATCAGGGGTCTTGACCCTCAAAGCCCTGAATTCACACAGAAGGTTTAAGGATCGATCTGGTGATCGATCCTTGATCTCTGATCGGTCAGTAAGACCGATCAGATCTTTGCTGGATCGATCAGAATGTAGTGTGTTCGGTCAGGAAGGTGACTGATCGGTCAGGGTGACCGATCAACGCCTCAGAACTTTAATTTGAATTACTGTCAGACCTCTGATTGCTTCTGATTTCCTACTGATTTCGTTCTGATATGGTTGATTTGCGTCAGGAGGTGAATTTCAAAACCAAAGGTTTCTAGAATTTTGTCAAGATAAGGGTTATAGACATGAGTTCTCTACTCCTAGGACACCACAACAAAATGGTGTTGTAGAGAGGAAGAATCGTGCACTTCAAGAGGCTGCACGAAGCATGCTTAATGAGTACTCACTCCCGAGTTACTTATGGGCTGAAGCTGTTAATACAGCTTGCTATGTGCAAAACCGAGTTCTCGTCCATAGGTTTTTAGGAAAGACTCCCCATGAACTTTGGTTTGGGAAACCACCTACGGTTAAACATCTTAGGGTGTTTGGTTGTAAGGTGTTCATCCTAAACACCAAGGATCACCTTGGAAAGTTCACGGCAAAAGCTGATGAAGGGATACTAGTCAGGTACTCCCTCGTTAGTAAAGCCTACCGAGTCTACAACAAGAGAACTAGATTAGTTGAAGAGTCTGCTGATGTGGTCTTTGAGGAAGTTCCAAAACCAATTGACCAGTCAGAAAATGTAGATGGAGTTCAACTCGAACTTAGGAGACTAAGTTTGAATGATTCTCCAAGTGGTGTTAATGGTAATGAGTCTGATGACGGTGACCCAAGACAATCCATTGATCAGCCGGATCCTGAGGCTGAACTTGTGTCTAGTGAACTCGTTCAAGAAGCACCACCAACACCAAGGCAAACGAGATTAGCCTCTAGTCATCCCCAAGACCAAATTGTTGAAGACATCCATCAAGGGGTTAGGACTAGATCATTCTTCAGGAATGAGGCTAATGAAGTTGCTCTAATTTCCGAAATTGAACCTAGAAAAATTGATGAAGCATTAAATGATCCCGATTGGATTATTGCAATGCAAGATGAACTAGGTCAGTTTGAGAGGAGTCAAGTTTGGGACTTAGTCCCTAGGCCCAAGAAGACCACTATTATTGGAACTAAATGGGTCTTCAAAAACAAATTAAACCACAAGGGAGAAATCATTAGAAACAAGGCACGCTTGGTAGCCAAGGGCTACAGTCAAGTTGAAGGTCTTGATTATGATGAGACTTATACTCCTGTGGCACGATTAGAGTCCATCCGATTGATGCTTGCATTTGCAGCACATCGAGGCTTCAAACTATTTCAAATGGACGTCAAATCGGCATTCCTAAATGGTTTGATTAGGGAAGAAGTCTATGTCGAACAACCTCCAGGGTTTGAGAGTACCGAATATCCAAACCACGTGTACAAGCTCAAGAAGGCACTCTATGGCCTTAAACAGGCACCCCGGGCTTGGTATGCGCAGTTGTCGACATTCTTGATTGAAAAGGACTTCATTAGAGGTCAAATAGACCCTACACTATTTCTACGAAGAGATTGTGACAATATATTTGTAGCCCAAGTGTATGTCGATGACATAATTTGTGGCTCAAACAACAAGGGCTATTTACGTGAATTTATTGGTCACATGGAGAGTGAGTTCGAAATGAGTCTAGTGGGAGAGTTGACTTTCTTCCTTGGACTAGAAATCAAGCAAACTCGCGATGGTATCCATGTGCACCAATCGAAGTATACACATGAAATGCTTCGAAAATTCAATATGAGTGATTCAAAAGAGGTAACCACTCCCATGGCTACAAACACAAGATTAGACAATGATGAGAGTGGTAAACCCGTTGATCTAACTCAATATCGAAGCATGATAGGTAGTTTGTTATACCTTACAGCTAGTCGACCAGATATACTATTTGCTGTAGGTATGTGCGCTAGGTATCAAGTCTGTGCCAAGGAATCTCACCTAATTGCTGTTAAGCGAATTTTGAGATATCTCAAGGGCACAATTGGTGTAGGTCTTTGGTATCCCCGTACCGAATCTTTTGATTTGATGGGCTATACGGATTCCGACTACGCTGGATGTAAGTTGGACCGGAAAAGCACTAGTGGGGGCTGCCAATTCCTAGGTTCGTCTTTAGTAAGTTGGTCGAGTCGGAAGCAACATTGTGTTGCTCTTTCCACTACCGAGGCAGAATATATCGCCATGGGAGAGTGTATATCACAATTGTTGTGGATGATCCATACCTTAGAGGACTATGGATTGGGTTACAAGGGTGTGCAAGTGTTATGTGATAACATTAGCACAATTAACTTAACCAAGAATCCGGTCCATCATTCTAGGACAAAACATATTGAAGTAAGACATCACTTCATTAGGGATCATGTAGCTAGGGGGAACATCATACTCTCACATGTAGAGTCAAAGTCAAATCTAGCTGACATTTTCACTAAACCACTTCCCGAGAGTGAATTTAGTTTCCTAAGACGGGAATTGGGAATGTGTCGCGCTTCATGATGTTCAAATTGTGGTCAAAACCCTTCATGATTATTTCAAATTGTTAGGGAACAATTGGGTAACTTTGGGAACATCTCACACAAACTATAAGGGTTACCAAAATGTTTTTGTTTGCTAGATATGGGGTGAGATGTTAGGTTCAACTCAATTTCTCAAAATGTCATTGCATCAATTGAGAAATTAAGTTGACGAGATAATAATCACGGTGGTGACCAAGTGTGGGGAAAACCATTGCATAACATATGTGTATATGGCTCCATGATCATACTTGGACATTCCAATCAAGGCAACTTGATTGGAAACTTGGAATTGGAGTAAAGACTTGTTTGAATTTGCTTGATTGATTGATGGTTGAGTTTGATTCCATTTAGATGGGTCAAAGTGGTTGATGAACCTATAAGGACTTTAGATTCTTGTTCAAGAATCAATTTTAGTCGTAAGTACCTGTCCAAACTAGACAAAATCCATCAGATATCATTTGGAAATTTCAGAAATTCTGAAACTGAATATTCCAGGTCGTATCAGGAACCCTGATCGGTCACCGGACCGATCTGACCCCTTTCTGTGGTGTTCGGTCCACAGACCGAACTGCGAGGCAAGCCGTAATATCTCGAAATCTGACTAAGTGTCTGAGCTAGCCTGGATCGATCCATAGACCGATCAGGGTGCTTAGAATTTTCTCTCCAGGACCTACTGATCGGATCCTGATCGGTCACCCGATCGATCAGGATCGCATCTGATCGGTCAGCCGACCGATCAGGACCATTCCAGTCCGATCAGGATCGCATCTGATCGGTCCGGACGCGATCTGATCGAACGGTGATCCGATCAACCGCATTAAATTTTGGTTGGTGGACCGATCCACCAACCGATTAACTCTCCAAGTCGTCGTTTTCCCGAACCCTAGCGCCGAAACACCCTGTGCGAACGAGCGAGAGAAGTCTCTGCGTCTTCCTTCACGCTCGTGCGACCTCCTCTGCGGGCGGTTTTCTCCGGCTTGAAGGCTCTTCCTTCACGCGCGTTCTTCTCTGTCGCGGGTCTTCCAATCCCCTCAAACAATTTCAATGGCACCAAAGTAAGTGTTTGGCTTCATTTCCCGTTTCCAAGAGATCATAGAATATATGTTTGTGAAGCTAACAATGGTTTTTGTTCTTGCTTGCTGCTGTGCCGGGACCTATTTCTTACCGTGACCCTCTTCCTCATTTCTTATGACCAAACTTTTATGTCTATCTTTTGATTGGGTCTCATATGATGATCAACTCTTGTATGATTCAATCTATGTGTCATGATCAATTCAAACCTCCTTAGAAAGTCATCTAAGGGAAAGGAGGTTATAGAGGTTAGTTCAAGAGGGAAGACTTCCTCATCATCTACATCTCCTCTAAGGCCTCCATCTCCCCCGCATCCTAGATTTCCGAACATTCTCTATGCTCTAGACTTTCATTGGCACAACTTCGAACTAATGCCATGTCGATCAGTGGACCGAACCTTCGTTTATGAACATTGCCCTATGATAAAAGGAATCATTGAGTACTATGGGCTTCAAAGCATCCTTTTCTTAGAAAGGCTGATCAATGTTGACTTGATCTCTGAATTCTACAATAATCTGGCCAATGGGGAGGGCATAGGATGGCGGACCCGTGTCACCGGTGTCGATCTTGACTTCACCCTATCATCCTTCACTTTGTTTCTGGGTTGTCGTCCCTCTAAGAACGATTTCTCACTTTATCCATATCATCCTGTTCCTCTTCCTGCTCCTTTTACTGGAATCACTCCGGACTCCATATATGAACATTTTCTAGGCCACCCCAGGCCACGGGGTTTTGGTGCGGATATCTATAACTTTCCCACATTCCCTGCTCATCATCTATCTCCCATCGATTATATTCTGTTTCAAATTATCGCAAATTGTCTTCTACCAACTACGTCCAAGCATCTTGATGCGATCCTTACATCTCACTGCCTGATGCTTTACGGGATGCATCTGCAGTTTGATTTTGACATAGCATCGTCCATCTATTCCTCCATCATTGTTCATGGTCTGCGGTCTGGTCAGACGATCTACATGCCTTTTGGACATATCATCACTGTCTGGCTGGAGTCAGTTGGCATCGACGTCTCACAGGGCCAACTCGTGCCGATGAATCGACAAGACTGTTGCCTGGATCGTCGTATGCTTGCTCAGTCCGGCATTGCTCTCGGGACCGAGGGGCTACAGTGGATGGATTGCAACCAAGCGGGGGAGCTGCCGCTAGCGGGTCATGCCGAGAGTGCACCAGTTGTTGCTGCTGATGATGCTACGATGGACGACCGTATGCGCGATGATGACCCTCCTACTGACACTTGAGCTCGGATACCTGCTGTTTTATCTATGTATTTGACTATGACTTTTGGGCTGTATGCCCTCTGACCTTGTTGGTGTGACCTTGAGTCACACATATTTTGCTACTTGCTTGGATGTTCTCATGCTTTGACTTATCTGTCATGCTTATCTACTATTGTTGATGTCATGCTGATTATATATCTATTATCTGCATAATTATTCGATTGCCATATTCATGCTTACATTGTCATGTCTAGTTGATCCTTATGAATATTATGACATACTTTGGGAGACTATATTTCACATTCATATGATACATGTGACTGCTATGTCTTACCTTAATCTTTTCACATGTGTTCGTATGATTAATCCACAAATTATCACATTTTTGAGTTGGGACCCTCTAGGTTTGAGGGGGAGTTTATCTTAACAGTCCCTCTTACCCCTTTTCGGTGTTCGACAAAGGGGGAGAGAGTGTGATTGGTTAAGTTTAGAATGACCATGTTGTAGGGGGAGGATCTGAATTCCCCTATGATTCATAATGTTGGAAAATTGATTGAGAATCCCTAAACTTAAAATCGGGTTGTCAAACAACAAAAAGGGGGAGATTGTTGATGCAGTCTGGCCCTGATTGTTGTTTTGGTGTTGACAACGATTTTAGTTTAGGAGGATGATTATGATGATTATGATTAAGTCCTGATCGAGGATTAGGCATGATATGGAAAGTCCTAACCTGGGAGGTTAGGTGTGATGATTGTGATGATTATGATGATTATGATTAAGTCCTGATCGAGGATTAGGCATGATATGGAAAGTCCTAACCTGGGAGGTTAGGTGTGATGATTGTGATGATTATGATGATTATGATTAAGTCCTAATCGAGGATTAGGCATGATGTTGGAAAATCCTAACCTGGGAGGTTAGGTGTGGAAAATCCTAGCTTGGAGGGCTAGGTGTTGGAAAATCCTAACCTGGGAGGTTAGGTGTTGGAAAAGTCCTAATTCGGAAGGGTTGGGTGAAAAGTCCTAGCTTGGAGGGCTAGGTGAAAAGTCCTAACTTGGAGGGTTAGGTGCAAATTCCCATCCTGGAGAATTAGGTGAAAAAGTCCTGGCTTGGAGGGTCAGGTGCCTAGCTTGGAGGGCTAGGTTGGATGATGTTCTAACTCGGAAGAGTTGGGTGAAAAGTCCTAGCTTGGAGGGCTAGGTGAAAAGTCCTAGCTTGGAGGGCTAGGTGAAAAGTCCTAACTTAGAGGGTTAGGTGCAAATTCCCAACTTGGAGAATTAGATGGAAAAATCCTTAGCTTGGAGGGCTAAGGTGGATGAATCCCTAGCTTGGAGGGCTGGGTAGAGTCACTGGATCGGTCTGGTGACCGATCAGGGACTTTTGGCATGCTGCTCCTTAGTGGATCGGTCTGGTGACCGATCCAGCTATGTCTGATCGGACTAGTGACCGATCAGGGAGCGCACAGTGAGATTGAGAATCTACTGTGTGGCTCCTGATCGATCCGGAGACCGATCAGGGAGCAGGCTGCTTCCTTGCTGTCTTGCTCCTGATCGGTCTGGCAACCGATCAGGGAGCAGACGGTGAGTGAGTTCCCTTGCAAATCAGAGTCTTGGATCGGTCCGGTGACCGATCAGGAATCTTGGGTTTGATTAAAAAATAACTGTTCATCTGTTCTGATCGGTCTGGGTGACCGATCAGGATCTAATCTGATCGGTCTGGTGACCGATCAGGATTCACCCTGATCGGTCTGGTGACCGATCAGGCGTGTATAGCTGCGAGAGCTGGGAATCCCAGTAAAGCAGTGGATCGATCTGGTGATCCATCCACACACCCTGGATCGGTCCGGTGACCGATCACTTTAATTCAAATTTCACTGACAAACGCGGTCAGAGTGTCTGATCGTATCGGATTTGCTGATGCATGTTTTCTGATATGTGATATGCTGCGTGATCTTCTGCTCTAATGCTCTGATTGAGTTTCAGGTGACAGGGGAGGATTCAAACACTCTAGGAGAAGTCAAAGCGCGCTTTCCTCAGAGCAGGTTTGTCCCTTTTCCCATCTCAGGTTGCAACGGCAAGCTGCGGACTGGAGCTGAGACTGGAGCTCGACTGAGGAGCTCAGTGAGTCCAGAGATAGCTCAGTAGAGGCTGGCGTTGGCAGTTGAGTAGCTGGGAGCTACAGAGATGGTGTCACCTGTCGCTTGGTGGAGAAACAAAAAGGAACGCGAGAGTTGAGTTCAGTAGGACTTGCAGTTCTTGAAGTTTTTCGTGTTCTTGCGTTCTGCTGTGAGAAGCTTGCTGTTCTTGAGTTCTTCAACCATTCTAAGCAAGCTATTGAGGAGCAATCATCATACTTGAGCGCTTGAAGGAGAAAACAAGAAGCTTGGAGTCCGACAGTGGGAAGACACGAAGCAGACAGGGGTCTGCGTGAGATCGCCACTAGGTGGAGCTCAGGGAAGCTTGCTGTGTTTTATCCTCTCTAAGTGTTTGAGTAAGATCTTCTTGTTGTTGTTTCATTGTGCTCATTATATATTATTGTTTGAAACACGCTGTGGAGAGGTTTCTCCACCGAGAAGGAGGTTGCTTCATATCCGGTGTTAACCGGGGCTTGATCTGCCGACGATCAAGGGATCGCCCACCTCAAGGGCATGCCAAGGAGTAGGGGCAAGTTATCCCCGAACCTTGTAAACCCTCATTGTTAGCGATCTTGCTAGCTGTGTGTGTTTTGCGTTCATTTGGTTTTTTTCTGCATACTCTGCTTTCCATTCTTTCCGCTGTGCTACTGATATTCGAGTTGCAGAAATCGTGATAAGTCTTGAAGGGGCAAGCGATTGTCTATATTCACCCCCCCTCTATAGCCATCTCGTCCCCAACAGTGATGAGCAGAAGGAAGGCTTAAGAGGAGGTTGGCGAAACAGAGACAAGTAATTTTGAAATTGATCAGAAATCAAGCAGACATAATGAGAACGAATAACTAAGTGAAGGTTCTTGTGTTAGAGTTGTGTGTTGTGTTGTGCTCTGTCTGTAAGCTTCTTCTTCGTGCCCTCTGTGCTTGCGATTGGTCTGTAAGTTTCTTCTCGAAGTCTCTGTGCTTACTCTGATATCTGTTTGAGACTGTCTGTGGAGAGGTTACTCCACCGAGAAGGAGATTTGCTTATCTGAATTTATTTCGGGGCTTGATCTGCCGACGATCAAGGGATCGCCCACCTCACGGGCACGCCAAGGAGTAGGGGCAAGTTATCCCCGAACCTTGTAAATCTCTCTATTAGCATTTGTTTTCTTTCTGTTTTGTTTCTTTCTGTTCTGTATTCTTCCGCTGCTAACCTAAGTGCAGAAAGAATCAAAAGAAGCTAGTTTTTAAATGGATGACTATTCACACCCCCCTCTCTAGCCATCCCAGATCCAACAGTTACTACCACAACCCGAGGATCTCGACTTCGACTATGTCCTAGTTCGGGGGAGTTTGGGCCTTGAAAGGACGTAGGTAATACGATATGTGCTCAACTTGCGGAGGGCGAGGCTGCTAATGCAACCCAAGGATCTTACCCTGACTAAGTCCCAGTCCAAGGGAGTTTGGGCCATGAAAAGGACACAAGGGATTTGACACAGGCTTGACCCGCGGTGGGGGTCGAGATCCTCGGGCTGCGATAGCAATCTCGCCCTCCTCCAGTCGAGCACATATCGTATCGCCTACGTTCTTTTTAGGGTCCAAACTCTCCCAGACTGGGACATGTTGGGGTTGAGATCCTCGGGTTGCGGTAGCAACCTCGCCCTCCGTGGGTGTAACGACCCGCCTTCTGGTACTAAGCTTTAAGGCGGATCGCTACTACTAACTGGCTGACTGATTAACTAATCATTGTTTTCCAGATGCTAAACCAAATGGGGGAATTTTAAAAAACTTATTTCGCTATTTACTGAACTAACAATTCATAATCATGTTGGAAGTACCAACCAGCCAAAATAAAACAAAAACTTTAATTTTATTAGCTTGGCAGGATTTGATCCCCCAACCTCTACATTGCATGGCTAAAGCACTAACCAGCTGCTCTACACCGCCTTTGTTTTACACAATACTAGTCGACTGCTATATATGACAGTCGACTGGTCGGGCCACAGAATGTTTCTGTGCCCAACACCAGTCGACTGGTGTTTTCCCAGTCGACTGGTAGCTCTGAAATTCTAGCTTTCAGATTTCCAGAACTTATCAAACTTGAGCTACAATGTACCAAAATCATATCTAACAAGCATAATGACATAAATAAAGTTCCACAACTATTCTAGGGCATTTATTACATGTTTTTGGAGGGTTTCTAGCATGTATAGCAACTTAGAAATCACAAAAACGACATGTAGAAGTATAACATGAATGTGCCAAGTTCGTATCAACTTCTTATTGAAACTATTCAGTATTCCTATCTAAAGGCATCCTTAGCTACTACATGTCATTCTATATGGTGCATTAATCTTAGAACAAGCATATCTTAAGTATTTAGCATGTGGATCAAAAGTATCAAGTTCTTACCCCTAAAGCTTAAGCATGGATCTAAATCACCATATTACAAGTAGTAACTCATATCATTCAACATCCACTAAACAAATATTAAATCAGGTAAATAAACCACTTTAGGTACACTAGGCACCACAATTAAAGAGTCTAAACAAGTTCATACATAGTTCTCATAATATATTGCGGAATGACTAAAGAAGCATAAAAAGGATTATTTCTATGCTTTGCAAGTTCCGAAGACTTTTATTCCAACTCCACCATCACACACACTTTGCATCAAGCCCGCCGCCTCCGCTACTAGTGCTTTCCTTTACCTGTATCTGCAGTATAAGGAAATGCAAACTAATAAGCATAAAGCTTAGTAAGTACCATCTAGCCTCACAAAACTATAAAATCTCGGATTATGCTTTTCAAAACATGCTATGCAAATACACGCTCATGTTCATAAACAATCATGTTATGCTCATGCTAAAATACATGTCATAAAATGTCATGGCAAATAACTAAGACATGACATATACTGAACTGAAGCTGAAAACTACTCTATAGCATGACATACATATCTGAACTGAAACTGAAACCAACTAACATAAAACTAATTATTAAATTCACCATATGCTAAAATGAATTTCTGAAAACTAAATACATATAGTAGGTGAAAGTAATAATCAACTGCTGTGGGCCCGGCAATGTACCAACTGTGCGCGCATCCCTAATAAACCTGAGGTAGCAAATCCCGAATCCATTAGGGTTCTACTAGGTTATCTAAACCTAGGGGCAACTAGGAGCCCATCCCATACTAGGTTATCTAAACCTAGAGGCAACTTGGAGCCTATCCCTGGACCGAAGTCCGGTACAATGCCAACTGAAAATAAAATAGTTCTTTTATACTTTTCTTTTTCTCTTCTGATTCTTGCTTTTACTAGGTTATCTAAACCTAGGGGTAACTAGGAGCCCATCCCGTTGGACCTTGGTCCCAATCATAAACTGAAGCAAGAATTTCTATTCTCTAATGCTTTCTATAGCATTAACTGAACTGAACAATTTAACAAACACCTCACGTGCTCCTTGACCCAAAACTGAAGGGTAATACAACGTGCTTGTTTATAATTTACGATTTCTAATCGTAAAACATACATATAAGGAAATAAAGCATACGACAACTCAACCGAAACTACTTATACTGCAGGTGAGGGGTACTTACATCCTGCGCTAGGTTTTCCTTACGAATATAATATGAAATTTCCGAGGGAACGTCGAACTTCGACGTTCTTCTTGCTCCTTGGCGTTCTCCTCGCGTCTACGAGAATTCTCGTAGAGAATAGGGCCTCTTGGGACCTTCCCTTTGCTTTCCCTTTGTCTTGGGCGGCAAGAGAAGAGGAGGAGAGGAAGAAAAATCGCGAGAGGGAGAGAGAGAGAAGGCGGTGAGAAGATGTGAGGAAAAGAATGAATATTAAAACCCTAAGTTCCCCTTTTTATACTTACGGAAAAATTTAACTAACTTTACCGTATTTATCCTTCCCTCTATTCTATTTTAATGAAAACAGATTAGCCCACTTGGTAAGTATATTTTCTTCTCATTGTACAGGTCTAGGGTTCAAACCCCACTTAAATCTTTTTACTGCGCATTCTATTTTTATTCATTTTTGCCTTATTTGTCCATGGAAAAATTCTATAAAAATATCCATAAATTCAGAATTAATTCTAGGATATTTCTAAAATTAGGTTTGAGAATTTTCGGGCGTTACAGTGGGTTGAGCACATATCATATCGCCTGGTCCTTTTTAGGGCCCAAACTTCCCCGAGCTAGAACTTAGTCAGGTGAGATCCTCGGGCTGCAGTAGCAACCTCACCCTCTGCGAGAAGAGCTTTTCGATACGACATGTGCTCGACCCGCAGAGGGCAAGGTTGCTACCGCAGCCCGAGGATCGTGACCCCGACTATGTTCCAGTCCGGGGGAATTTGGGCCCTAAAAAGACGCAGGCGATAGGACATATACTTGACCCACGAGGTTGTTACTGCAACTCGAGGATCTCAACCCTGATTATGTCCTAATCCGGAGTAGTTCGGGCCCTAAAAAGGATGCAAGCGATACAACATGTGCTCGACCCGTGGATGGCGAAGTTGCTACCGCAACCCAAGGATCTCAACCTAGACTAAGTCCCAGTCTGGGGAGTTTGGAGCTTGAAAACAATGCAGGCGAGACGACATGTGCTCGACCCGCATAGGGTGAGGTTAGTACCGCAGCTCGAAGATCTCGACCCCGACTAAGTCTCAGTCCGGGGGAGTTTAGGCCTTGAAAAGAATGCATGCGATACGACATGTGCTCGACTCACGGAGAACGAGGTTGCTATCACAACCTGAGGATCTCGACCCCGATTATGTCCCAGTTTGGGGGTGTTTGGGCCCTTAAAAGGATGCAAGCGATACGACATGTGCTCGACCCACGGATGGCGAAGTTGCTATCGCAGTCTGAGGATCTCGACCCTGACTATGTCCCAATCCAGGGGAGTTTAGGCCTTGAAAAGGACGCTGGTAATACAGCATGTGCTCGACTCGCGAAAGGCGAGGTTGCTACCGCAACCCGAGGATCTTGACCTCGACTATGTCCCAGTCTAGGAGAGTTTGAGCCTTGAAAAGGACGCAGACAATATGACATGTGCTTGATCTACGGAGGGCGAGGTTGCTATTGCAACCCAAGGATCTCGACCCCGACTATTTCCCAATTTGGGGGAGTTGGGCCTTGAAAAGGAGGTAGGCGATACGACATGTGTTCGACCCACAGATGCGAGGTTGCTACCATAGTTCAAAAATCTTGACCTCAACTAAGTCCAAGTTCGAAAGAGTTTCGGCCTTGAAAAGGACGTAGGGGATATGACATGTGCTCGAGCTGCGGAGGGCGAGGTTGCTATCGTAGCCTGAGGATCTCGACCTCGACTATGCCCCGGTACGGATGATTTTGGGCCCTGAAAAGGACGCAGGCGATACGACATATGCTTGACCCGTGGAGGGCGAAGTTACTACCGCAGCTCGAGAATCTTGACCCTAACTAAGTCTCAGTTGTTAAGGCAATCAACCTAAGAATGATCGGGAAGATCATGGTTTTGATGTGTATGCCAATAAGTGTAAGGTTAGGGTATTGCTTGTATTTGATATGTGTGATTAAGTTTGCAGGACTTGGAGAATCACACTTGGGAAACATATCCAAGGGGCGAGAGCCGAGGGAGGAGGGCTCCAAGGGCAAGCCGGGAAGTGGACTTCAAGGGCACACGTGAAGGGTGGCATGGAGGCAAGCCGAGGGAAGGCTTGTATGCACATCCGAGGGACGATAGCCAGAGGAAGATGACTTCAAGGGGCGAGCCAAGGGAGCATACCTGAAGGCGTACGTGAAGGAGAGTATTTGGAGAGGTTGTAAGTGAGTTGAGAGACTGGGCAGTCGACTGGCCAGAGGGCAGTCGACCGCCAAAACTCACAGAGAGTTTACAGCCTCAGACCAGTCGACTGCCCCTGGGGCAGTCGACTGGTAACCCCGAAAAACTAGCCGTTGGCTAGCCATTGGCTAGCATTTAAAGCTAGGCCAGTCGACTGCCAAATGAGCAGTCGACTGGTGCGGGTTGGACAGCTTGCGAAGCTGTTCTCTACTCTTATTTAAAGGGGACTTTTTGGGCACGAGCAAGGCACTATTTTTTACGGTATTGAGGTGCTGTTAGTGCCCCAATTGATCTATACTTCCTCTAGCATTCATTGTGATCTTGTAACGAGGAAGAAGGCAAAGTTGTAAAGGTTTTCTCCACCTTGAAGGAGACCATTCATAGTGGAGGTGGTGTACGCGTGCGGATCCTTGGATTAGTCACCCTTCAGGGTGGATACCAAGTAAAAGTACTTTGTGTTAGCATTGAATCTTGTTTTCTATTGTATTTTGTATTGTGCTAACCCTATTGTAGAGAAAAACCGAGCCATCGATCCTAACAAAGTGGTATCATAGCACAAGGACGCCTTCAACGGACTAACCGCCAAGAAGAGCAATCATTGAAATGGTCGGCTCGCATATTCAACCGCCAAAATTCGAGGGAGAATTTTCATGGTGGAAGAAGAGAATGGAGGTATTTTTCAACACCGATTTTGATATTATGCTAATTATGGAGAATGGTTTTGAGATACCTAGGGATCAAGAGAACAAGGTTCTTGAGAAAGTAAGGTGGAGCAAAAAGCAAAAGGATGATCACTTGGCAAACTCAAAGGCCTTGCATCATCTACTTAGTGTGCTTCCCCAACAAGAAGTGACAAGGATTGGAAACTACTCAAGTGCCAAGGACTTATGGGATAAGTTGGTGGAACTTCATGAAGGCACCTCGGAGGCGAAAATGACAAAAAGAGATCTCCTTCGGTCCCAACTCAATAATATCAAGCTTGATAAAGGGGAGAAGGTAACGAGTTTACATGCTAGATTTAAAGAAATTCTTATTGGGCTAACAAGTGTAGGAGAACAATTACCCAACCGAGACATCTTGATGAAAGCAATCAATGTCTTCCCAAGAACATCAACATGGAGCTCAATGGTGGATTCGTACTACATCTCAAAGGACCTAGAGAAAACGTCTCTAGAGGAGTTTTTCTCAACCACGGAGCTACACGAGACGAGAGTTGGAGGAGCAATCGAAGAATCATACTACAAGCCAAAGAGTATAACCCTTGTGGCACACAAGGGAAAAGGTAAGAAGAAGGAGGTCTCATCATCCGATTTGGAGGAATCAAGTGCTTCCATGGGTAGTGATGCGGAAGCCTACATGGTAAGAAAGGTAAGAAAAACCTTTAAACAATTTTCCACTAACAAATCTCATGGTAGGAAAGAATCACGAAGCAAACACAAGTCAAGAAAAATAATTTGCTACAACTTCCAAGGAGAAGGTCACATGAGAGATGAGTGTCCTCTTTTGAAAAAGAAAGAAGAAAAGAAGAAAGAGGGAAAGAAGAAATCAAAAGAGAATGAGAAGAAGGTACAAAACTTGAAGGCCACATGGGATGATCCATCTTCATCGGAAGAGGAGCATTTTGTTTCCCATTTTGCACTAATGGGAATTGATGGCCTTGCCTCAACGACATCCGAGTTTGAAGAGGAGAAAAGCTCAAGTGAAGATGAAGGGAGCTCAAGTGAAGGGGGAGGCTCTACTTCGGAATCGGACTTCTCTGTAAGTGAGGTACACAACTTACCCACTTCAATTCTTGCAAAAATAATTTCTAGTACTAGTGATGACTTGGTAGATGCTAAAAAGAAAATTAAGTGTTTAAAAAGAGAAAATTGCATATTATAGGATAAATTAGCATCAATGGAAACTAAGGACAATGAGCATGTCTCTTCTTCTATCTCAAATGACCCATGTTTAGAAGAAGAAAATAAGAATTTAAGGGAAAAGGTAGATAGTCTTACCCAAGCACTTATGAAGTTTGAAGTTGGCTCAAAAACATTAGATATGATTATTGGGAGCCAAAGAGCAAACTTTAGGAAAGAAGGATTGGGGTTTGGGAAGTCTAGTAATGGGAAAACCTATCATTGTCTAATTGCTAGGGGACAATCAAAGACCAAGACCATAAGTAAAAAAGTGGATCCCCAAAGAGTACTTGGTTAACCCAATTAGGAAGCATTTCTATTGGGTACCAAAGTCAATTCTCAAGAGCTAGAGGATTTGGGATAAGTCAACCATTGTATTCGAATTTCAAATTTTTGAAATTTGGTTGACTTAAGACATTGAGGGGGAGTTTGTGGCCCATAGTAAAAATTCATGATGAATTGGGCAATAATGGGGCTTACATTGAAAACATCTCGTATTACTTAGTTTATGATTGTGTTCTTACATATGAGATGTTAGGATGATACATGTGGTTCACTTGTGCTTATGACTTAGTTTTGAATCATTAAATGTATTAGAATCATTGAAAATAGACCAATCATGGGGAAGGCATGTGTTTACGTAATGGATACATTGCCCAAAGATCATGGTTGGACATTTTAAATATTTAAGAACCATTCTATGTTTTATTTATGTTGGCATGACCTTGAAACATGTATTGTTGCATATTTAGATTGAAAACTTGATACAAACTTAGTGTTTTTCAAGAAGTTTAAACTTTGGTCAAAAGTCAAGCATGATTAAAATTTTCCACGAAATGATATTTTTCCCTGATAGAGTATCTTACAAGAATCATGCTTGCAAGTTTTTACAATTTTTAGAATTTTCTAGAATTTCTGGAGGGTTTCTGAATTTCGGCTCAGAAACTCAGTTTTCAGACTGAGATAGTATCAGTCGACTGCCCAGATGGAAGTCGACTGACATGCCTGAACTCAGGTTCTGAGTTTTTTTTTTAAAAAAGGGATCATTCCCTTATTTAATGTCATATGTTAGTATTGCTGTGGGCAATCATTTTTGATGGTGTCAAAGGGGGAGAATGAGTGATTTAAGTTAGATTTTTGATTTTTGACTTAATCTTCTTGGATTATGAGGAAGAATTAAAAATTGGAGAAGATATGGGTTAAGGGGGAGGTTTCTCTTGCTTTTATTATGTCTTGTTTTTCAATTCTTACTATCATTTACTGTTGACTGGTTATTATTTATTCCCTAACTTAAACATATTGCCATACATCAAAAAGGGGAAGATTGTTAAGGCAATCGACCTAAGAATGATCGGGAAGATCATGGTTTTGATGTGTGTGCCAATAAGTTTAAGGTTAGGGTATTGATTGTATTTGATATGTGTGATTAAGTTTGCAGGACTTGGAGAATCACACTTGGGAAACATATCCGAGGAACGAGAGCCGAGGAGGAGAGCTCCAAGGGCAAGCTGGGAAGTGGACTTCAAGGGCACACATGAAGGGTGACATGGAGGCAAGCCGAGGGAAGGCTTGTATGCGCATCCGAGGGACGATAGCCAGAGGAAGATGACTTCAAGGGGCGAGCCAAGGGAGTATACCTGAAGGCGTACGTGAAGGAGAGTGTTTGGAGAGGTTGTAAGTGAGTTGAGAGACTGGGCAGTCGACTGGCCAGAGGGCAGTCGACTGCCAAAACTCACAGAGAGTTTACAGCCTCGGACCAGTCGACTGCCCCTGGGGCAGTCGACTGGTAACCCCGAAAAATTAGCCGTTGGCTAGCATTTAAAGCTAGGGCAGTCGACTGCCAAATGGGCAGTCGACTGGTGCGGGTTGGACAGCTTGCGAAACTGTTCTCTACTCTTATTTAAAGGGGACTTTTTGGGCACGAGCAAGGCACTGTTTTTTACGATATTGAGGTGCTGTTAGTGCCCCAATTGATCTATACTTCCTCTAGCATTCATTGTGATCTTGTAACGAGGAAGAAGGCAAAGTTGTAAAGGTTTTCTCCACCTTGAAGGAGACCATTCATAGTGGAGGTGGTATACGCGTGCGGATCCTTGGATTAGTCACCCTTCAGGGTGGATACCAAGTAAAAGTACTTTGTGTTAGCATTGAATCTTGTTTTCTATTGTATTTTGTATTGTGCTAACCCTATTGTAGAGAAAAGTCGAGCCATCGATCCTAACATCAGTCTGGGGGAGTTTAGGTCTTGAAATGGACGCTGGCGATACACCATAAGGATCCTATCGCGTATACCCTGTACAAATCTCAAATATTTTTCGATTTGATTTTTTTGTTTAATATTATAAGTCGACCCCTAAATCTTAAATGTAAAAGCATAAATGACATACTCTCAAACTAAAAATAAAAAATAAACAAATAGAAAAAAAATGAAATGGGTTGTTTGGACGTTAGGTCAGGAAGTTTGGTCTGTAGGTTAGGAATTACCTCTCGGAGCGCCCGGACTACATTAGAGTGCCCCGCTTGTGTATATATATGGGGTTTGTTGTCGTGGGCGACGCGTGGTGCTCAATTGCATGACGCCCAGATTTTTTTTTGTTTATTTTTTTCTTTGTGGCTAAAATCATTTTGGATTTTGTATTTAGTATTTAGGAGTTGAGTATAGTAAAAATAATTTCAAAATAAAAATAATTGGGATGCTCACGAAATGTGCAACGTAAAGTGTGTGCGATATTAATGGTATTATATATATACATACATACACACACATCAACATGCGTGATGCACATGAGCGATTGAGTGCAGTCTGGATGCTTAGAAGTGATTCACGCATTTGGACATGAGCCAGGCGTCCTGATTGACTTCCGAACATCTCGAACGCACTAAGTTGCCTATTGTGTTGCTCACGGCTGGATGTGCAGGCTAAAATTTTTTAGATGCCCATGGATGAATTGGTAAGTAGGGTACCAATCTGCTTTTATTTTATTTTTTTAAATAGATTTGGATAAAATCCTATTTCTAAACTCTAAATTCTAAAATTTAAATTATTACCAAAAAAAAAATACTTAGACGTTTTGCCACATCCCATTGTTTGCCAATAAATAAGTAAATAATATAACAGTATTATATATAGAGAAAGTTTAAATATCCTACCCGTCATATCCTACATATTCTGTACAAGGTTCGTAGAATCGCGATCCTACACAGGATCGATTTGGGGTTAGGATCGGATCGGTCAGGATCGGATCGTAAAATCGTACGATCCTATCAAAAACTCTTAAAATGAAAAAATATACAATTTTTATTAACACTATAATGAAAATAATCACGTTTAACTTCAAGAATATTCTATTTATTACAAGATGATCCAATTTAATTGTCAACCTATTAGATAATAGACATCTAAAGACTCATCATTTTAGAAAAAAGATATAACATAATATTATTAATCAAAAACTAACTAAAAAATAATTAAATAGATATTTAAATAATCTTAAAACACTAACACTAACGATGTAAAAGATAAAAAAAATAATAAAAAAGATTAATAATCTTCTGGGCCTCTGAAAAGGCTTTAAACAATATTTTTTGGGATTCAATCTTAAAACTAACTTGTAGATCTTTGAACGAGTTTCAATTTGATATATTATAGGTCACGTGGTTCAATCCGAGTCAAAAGTTATGACCTCTTAAAGTTTTCATCGATCCTGTTCCGATTCTGTTCCGATCCTGTCCGATCCTATACGATCCTGTCCGATTCTGTCCGATCCTACCGATCCTGCTGCGATCCTGCTACAAAAAACGATTCTGCGCGATTCTGGATCGTTTTCTGCCGTAGGATCGTAGGATCGTACGATCCTACGATCCAGGATCGCGATTCTGCAAACTATGATCCTGTATCACCCAATTTTTTTTTTTTTTTGGATTTGAACAATTTTTTTTCGTGCTTAATACTAATCTAACCCTTAAGGCTACATTTGGTAGGGTGTAATTCACACTGTAATGTAATCCAGATTACATTACAAGTTGGATTCCTTTGTTTGGAATAGCTTTAAAATTGTAACGTAATGTAATCTCGATTACAAAAGAGGTTGATGATTTGTAATCTGGATTACAAAACAAAACCTTCGTAATCTGGATTACATTACAGCTTGTAAAGTCGTCGGCCGGGTGGTGACGGTCGTCGGTCGTCAAAGGTTCGTCGGTCGTCGGTCGCCGGTCGCCGGTCGGAGACCGCCGCCGCCGGCCGGCGACCGCCGCCGCCGCCGGCCGGCGACCGCCGCCGCCGCCGGCCGGCGACCGCCGCCGCCGCCGGCCGGCGACCGCCAGCCGATCGATGGTCACCGGCCAGCCGATGGCGGTCGTCAATCTTGATTATATTACAGGATGGATTACCCCTCACCAAACAAAGGAATCCAACTTGTAATGGTTATTAAAGATTACATACAATTCATTACCACACATAATAATGTAATCAAGATTACGTTACATTACATTACAAATTTGATTATATTACAGACCCGATTACATTATCCCCTACCAAACGTAACCTAAATGTTAACCCTAAAAATTTATTGACATAATCGAGAATTTAAAAATACAAACAAAAACATATACATTAGCTACGAACCGTCTATCGCGTGCTCGTACACACCAGACTCGAGGCGTCTTCCATCTAATGGAAGATGCTTTGAGTCTTTTTGTTTTTCTATATTTAAGGGATGAAGGCGCCTCTGATTGATTGGAGGCGTCTTCACTCAGTGCAATAGTTTATTTATTTATTTTTTAGAGATATATTATATATTTTTAGAATTTAAGATTATAATTTAGGGTTAAGTTATAATTGATTTAAGTTAATAAGATTTTTCCTCTTGAGTTATAGTGTTTAGAATAAAAAATTTTAGATCTTTATAAAGTATATTATACGTATTTAGAATTAAGATTTTAATATTTAAGGATTGGATTATAATGGATTTAAGTTAACAAAAATTTTCTCTAGGATTTATTTTTTTTTTTTGGGTTATAATATTCAAAATAAAAAATTTTAAATACTCACGAAATTATTATATATATTTAAGATTCATGTGAGGAAATATTAATTTTTTTATTAAAAAAAGTTATAACAATGGGAGGCGCTTCCAATCCTCCGTCATTCCACTCGAGGCACTCCAATCCCCGTCGTGCACAAGCACGTGACACACACACACACCAGCAACTCATGCACTCAAGCAAAATAATTCTAGGTGCCTAGAACTGCAAGGGGTGCTCACGTTTGTTGCCCAAATTGGCCACTCAACATATCAATATATATATAATTGTGATATCCTGAGTCTCACCTCTGTACGATTGTGTCGCTTGGATTGAATTCAGATTGTAGTTTATTTGTAGTTTATTTGTTTATTTTATTAGATATATTATATATATTTAAGATTTAAGATTTAAGATTTAAATTTTAAAATTTAGATGTTGAGTTATAGTGAGTAGTTTTAAGTTAATAATTATTTTTTTAGGATTTAGATTTTTTTAGATTATAATATTTAAGATAAAATATTTTAGATGTTCACAGAGTATATTATATATGATACTTGGATCACTGATCACTATAAGACAAACGGACACGTAGCGCATAGTCCACAATGTAATAGGATTATATATATATCCTACTTACCGATTCATCTCCATGAGCATGTGCTTTTAAATTTTTTTTAAAAAATTCTCACTTTCGTTATATGAGAATTGAAAATTAAATTTGGACAAGATCTCATCTTTAAACATTAAACACTAAATTTTAAATTCTAATTTTTTTAAAAAAAAATATTTAATTAATTTGTCACATTACTCAGGAGTTGCCTATAAATAAATAGGATAATATTATTTTAGGGTTTTGATATCCCTGAACGGTGAACCGATCGGAATTGCTATAATTGCAATCTCATCGGATTCGACGGTGAATCCGGTGAGATTGCAATTGCGGCGATCCTGACGGATTCACCGTATTTCTCAGTGTATAGTTTTGTTCAGAGCAATGTTGGTAATGTCCTATCGACGATCAGACGACTCGTTGACCATCATCGGAGAATGAGATAGACGAGATAAAGGGCTTTTATGGGATAGAGGATATGCCCTCATCCCACCCAAGCTAACATCCTACGTTGAAATGAGTAATTTTGGACATAAAAATCGTTAATTAAACTTCCTCCATATGAATTTTTAACGCAAAATATTTGAAAATATTTTAATATAAATTTACTTGTTATTAAGTCTATGATATATTTGATTCTTATCCAGTGGAATAGAATAATGATTAGTATATAAGTATTGTCAGTTTGAGATTTAGAAATTAAAATTTAGCAAAGTTAATATATCCGTCATCTTCATATACTAGCTATAACATCCGATCTAGTAGTTCTTGTGATTTATCTCCTCTGTGCTGACCCTGCGACGGATTGATGGAGAGTTGGGACAAACGAATCACCTTTTACCACACTGATATATTTGATTGTCAAAGAAAATAGTTTCAGTGGCAAAAGGTGATTCACCCACCCCTAGCGCCCTCGCCAACCTGTGCTAAGAGCAACACGGAGGAGGTAAATCAAGGGGCAGGAGCTTAGGAGCGTAGGAAGTCGAATGAAAGACGTAGCAGACGGGAAAGATGACACGGGGAAGGGAATCGACGGGCTCGGTGGCTCGGTGCATCCGATGGTCGCGAAGACTGTGGAAGAGTACACCGGTTGAGCGAGAAGGGCATGCGCAGCATCTGAGGGATGAGAAGCCGGGGAGGACCCTCGTTCGAGGTAAAAGTCCAGAGTCGGGTTCGAATAAGCTTAACTCTGGTTGACCGGAAATCACCCAAGCGAAAGAAAGACGAAAAAGTCAAAGTCAACGTGGATGTTGACTTTGACCTGCAGGAAGCGCCTTAGTTGTTGAGTGAGGTGCCACTAGACCTAACCCCGGGCCAGGTCCAGCCCAGACCTCGCCCGGAACCGGCTCGGGTCAACGGGCCGGGTGGCCCGTTGACCTGGTTCGTCGGGCCGGTTCCGATTCCAGCAGTTAGAAATCGCGAACCGGCGGTTAACCGCCGGTTCCAACGGCACTGAACCTCCGGTTCAATGCCGTTGGATGGTCTTTTTTCGACGGATGAGATCATTTAACCGTTTTTTGATCAATGACTATGATTTAATGACCGTTATGATCCGAACTCTATAAATAAGGAGCTCATTTCATCATTTTCACACACAACACAACTTCTCTTCTCTCAATCTCTCATTCTCAAATCTCTAACTCTCAACTTCTCTCTGCGTTCTTCATTTTTCGACGATAATGGAAGGAGGTCACGGAGCTTCATCATCTCGATCTCGGAGGGGAAAAGAAATAGCATACGAGGATCCCAACCTTCAAATTCAATCCATCGATGATGAGACCAAGGCTCAACCCCAACGCCCTCCGATCCCCGAAACGCAAGGAAGTACCGATGTGATTACTTCTAAGGTTCGGGAAAATCCTCCTTTAAAATCGTCTATTTTCACTAAACATTTTGAGAAGGTCACACTTCCGTCGGGAGAATTGCGTGCAAAATGCAAGCATTGCAATGTTTCTTACAAATTCCAAGCCAGCTGCGGCTATGGGTCGTTGAAACGACATGTAGAAACGAATCACCCGACGGAATATGGGCTTGACCGCTCTCAAACACAATTATCTAGATTTTCTAGTGGTAGTAGTACCGATTCTGGTTTATTTTTATATTCGGATAATAAATTAAGAGAATCATTAGCTAAATTTGTTTCCGTAGAACATCTTTCTTTTAGTTTTAGATCTAAATGCACATTTGAAGATTTTTGTAAAGAATCTCTTAATCCTGCTGCTAAACGTGTACCTAGGACTACACTTACTCGTACAATTAAAAAATTAGTAAAACAAGGGAAAAAGAATTTAATTGAAGAATTTAGTAAATTAAATAATAAAGTTTCTTTATGTTCCGATATTTGGAGTGATCATTGGCAAACTCATTCTTATATGGGTGTAACATGTCATTGGATTGATAACTCTTGGATCCTCCAAAAAAGATTTTAGCTTATGAAGTTTTTGATGAATCAGCTCATAACATTGCACAATTATTACACTTAATTTTAGAAGAATATGGATTGACTCATCAAATATTTTCAGTATCATTAGACAATACTAGTTCTAATACCGCTTCTATAGATGAACTAAAATTTATTTATCAACCTGTTATTGGTGGTTTATTTTTTCATATTCGTTGTGTATGCTATGTTTTAAATTTATGTGTTCAAGATGGATTAACACTTTTACAAAATTATATTCAACCAATTAGAACCGCAATTCATACTTATGGTCCCATCCATCTATGATGAAACAATGGGGTAGATTTTGTAAAGCTAATGGATTGCGACCTAAAAAATTTTCACGTGATGTTCCAACACGTTGGAATTCAACATATCAATTATTATAAGATTCTTTTCAATATAAAGATTTATTATGTTTATTTTTTTGCACAAAATAGTAATACTAATATATATTTATTTTCACAACAATGGAATATTTGTAGTAATATTTGTGAAATTTTAAAAGTTTTTAACGATGCAACTGAACAACTTTCCTGTGTTTATTATCCCACTGCTCATTTAATTTTAGTAAATTTTTGTAGTATAGTATTAATATTAATTGAACATATAAATAATGAAGCTTTAACTTTATATTAGCTATGAAAATTAAATGGGAAAAATATTTTTATTTTATTCCTGAAATTTATTTAATTACATTTGCTTTAGATCCTAGATTTAAATTAGAAGTTTTACAGGAAATGTTAACTTTATATTATGGTACTTTAATTCCTATTAAAGATTCTTCCTCTCCGGATCCCACTAATATTATATATAATATTAGAAATTATTTATATGATCTTTATAATCAATATTATATTAAATATGGAACACAAATTAATATTTCTGAAACATAACAACCTACTACTACTAATTTAAAACTTACAAAAGCACAACTTTTATTAAAAGAACGAACGAAACGTCCACGAGAATCCTCAAGTTCCACACAGGAACTTGAGAATTATTTTACGACTTCTTTTGATTTTAGTAAAACAGATAGCGAAGACTTTCGATATCTTGAAGTGGTGGTCACAGAAGGCTCAAAGCTTTCTCGTTCTCTCCGTGATCGCAAAAGAAATTTTAGCTTCTCCAGTGTCAATTGTTGCTGTGGAGCAGACGTTCAGTGCCGGCGGCAACATATTAGATGAACGACGATCAACTATGTCTCCCGACTCATTGGAAGCTCAAGCATTACTTGATGATTGGACCAGAGCCGAGAACCGAATCCAAGGAATGCAACTTTCAGAAGACGAAGTCGAAGAATTTGATACCGAAGGAACAAATACAACGGGAACGCGAGGAAATGGAATTGAGTGAGAAAGGGTAAAAATGTAAAAAATGTAAAAGGGTAAAAATGTAAAAGAACTACATGGGCTTCGATTCCCCTACACCCTAAGGGGATACGTAGGCAACTTATATAAGTGCATGCCCTTTTTTTTAATAAAATTTATTTTTTAAAATTTAATTTTTAATTTTTTAATATAATAATCTTGAACCGTGGCGAACTGTGAACTGAACCGTGAACCGGCGGTTCCGAACCGTGAACCGTAACCGGTTTGGGCGGTTAAGGTTAAGGGTCGACCTCCCACGAACCGTCGAACCGGCGATTTCGAACCGTCGAACCGTCAGTTTCGAACCGTGGTCGAGTCTAGGTGCCTCAGCTGTAAAGCAGCAGCCTCGCATTTGCACAGAGCTGAGGCACCTTAGTTTGAACATGAGGCACCTCAGATCAGAACTGAGGCGCCTCGAACCAAGGTTTATCAACAATTTATCGTTGACTTCGTGGATAAAACTTTATCCATCTGAGGCACCTGAGATCACAACTAAGGTGTTTCAGATCCACGTCAGCACAACAATAACTTGAGTTTTGGGGCTATAAATAACCCCTAGAAGCTAGGTTTATAAATCAACAATTGTACAACAATTTTTTAGCTATTTCCTGAGCTGTTCAAAGTCTGTAAGAGGTTACTCTACCTATAAACGAAGGAGATTTTGATAGTGGAGCTTTCAACTACCTTGGATTAGTAATTACCTTGGTTGCAACCAGTAAATCTTCTGTGTCTCTTACTAGTTTGTTTTATTGTTATGTTTATAATTAACTGTTGTAACTAACGTCTATCTTTGTAAGAATTTACAAAAGATCAAAGTATTCTTTGCAGGGCAATTCATCCCCTTCTTGTTGGTCTGCCAACGGTCTTACAATTGGTATCAAAGCGAGGTTCACTTTTGAAGGACTAACCGCCTGATAAAGCAACAAGATGATGGTCGGATCCAGCATTCAACAACCCAAATTCGAAAGAGACTTCGTCATATGGAAAAAGAAGATGGAGATATTATTTTAGAATTGATTTTGAGATTTTAGTAACAATAAAATATGGTTTTGAAGTGCCAACAGGCGAGGACAACAAGGTAAAAGAACCGCATCTCTCGAGCAAGAAGTAACAATCAGATTCAGTTGCCAACGCCAAGGCCGAGTTCCACCTATTGTTGATTCTACCTCCTCAAGAAGTCAACCAGGTCGGAAGTTACCACTTTGTAAAAGAGCTCTGGGAGAAGTTCCTAGAACTTTACAAGGGCACGTTAGAAGCCAAGTCAGTAAGAAATGGTCTTCTCCAGAACTAGCTGACTAATCACCGAATGAAGGAAAGAGAGACGATAGCCGAGCTTCAAGCAAAGATCAAAGAATTAGTCTTCAGACTCACCCAACTCGGCGAATCGGTATCAAATCGTTATTCAATTCGGTATGCCCTAAACGCCTTCCCAAGAACCCAGTAGTGGAGTTCAATAGTAGATGTATACTATATCTCAAATGACTTGGAGGTAAGTACCCTTGACGAGATATTTTTCATTTTCGAATTACACAACTCTCGATGTGCAAGATCGAAAATGGAAAAGATGGACAATATTGCCCTGAATGCAAGAAGAATTGATCCAGATTCATAATCATCAACGGACGACGAAGAAACGACTTTTGTAGTAAGAAAGCTAAATAAGTTATTTAAGTCTAACAAGTTCTCTAAGATACAGGGAAAGAAACGATCTCCAAGAAAGAGACAAGTCAGATGCTATCACTGTGACGAGGTGGGTCACATAAAGGAACAATGTCCAAAGCTGAAGAACAAGACGAAAGAGAACAAGTCCAAGCATAAAAATATGAAAACAACATGGGAAGACTCTTCCTCCGATGAATCCGAAATCGAAGCCTACGTCAGACTTGCGCTTATGGCAAGTCATCAAGAAGAGGATGACGAAGCATCCACCTCAACATAAGCATCGATGAAGGGGGAGACTCAACAGAAGAAAGCAACAGTGAAGGGGAGCATTTAGTTTCAGATACGATAAAATGATAAGTGAGGTATGCAAACTTCCTCCCGATAAGTTATTCTTTGGTATCAGATCCATGCTTAAATCCTTGTGTAAGTTAAGAATTAAGAATATAGACTTGAAGAAAGAGTTAATTCATTCATGCCCTTTAGATATGTATGATTCTTTAAAGCATGAAAATGAAAAATTAAAAGAACAAGTAGCAAAATTAGAAAGTGATCATGTATGCGGATGTTTGAATTTTTCTCCTAAAAAGAACTATTATGGAGGTCTTAACTGGTATATTAGGAACCACAGGGGCCAGATTATAAAAGTGTTCAAGAATTATAATCCTCTAAAATTCTTAATTAACTTTATTGATAAAAATTTATATTGGGTTCTTATATCAATTTTGAATTAATTTTATTTTATAACTGCTTTATTTTTCAAAATATATTCTCTTATGATCAATTTTTATAAAATCTATTTTTCCCTAACATTATCTGCTTAATCTCATGCTTTTGATGTGATCCAAGAGGGAGAATAATGAAGTATAAGTTAAGGGGAGGTCAATTTGGTCATATTTTGAAATTTAAATGTATTATTTTGTGTACTAAATAATAATTTTTATTTTATTATCTTACATAATTAATGTTATTTTCATGTCTAAGTATGGAAAGCATATGAGTGCAGGAAATCGAACGAAAGACACAGCAGACGAGAATGATGGTACAGGGAAGGGAGCCGATGGGCTCGGTGCATCCGAGGGATGCAAAGACTACAATAGAATACACCGGTGGAGCGGGAAGGACGTGTGCGGCGTCCGAGGGATGAGAAACCAGGGAGGAAGCTCGTTCAAGGCAAAAGGGCAGAGTCGGGTTCAGATGATCCTAACTCTGGTTGGCCGAAAATCACCCAAGTGAAAGGACGGAAAAGTCAAAGTGAACGTGATGTAGACTTTGACCTGTAGTTGTTGAGTGAGACGCCTCAGCTGCAAAGTAGCAGCCTTGCATTTGCACAGAGCTGAGGCACCTCAGTTTGGAACTGAGACGTCTCGAACTAAGATTTATCAACAGTTTACCGTTGCCTTTATGGATAGAACTTTATTCATCTGAGGCGTCTTAGATCACAACTGAGGTGCCTCAGGTGTACGTCAACACAACGGTAACTTGAGTTTTTAGGCTATAAATAGCCCCTGGAAGCTAGGTTAGAAATCAACAATTGTACAATATTTTTCTAGCTATTTCCTGAACTGTTCAAAGTATGTAAGAGACTATCCCGCCTACAAACGAAGGAGATTTTGATAGTGGAGTTTTCAACTGTCTTGGATTAGCAACCATGCTGGTTGCAAACAAGTAAACCTTCTATATCTCTTATTAGTTTATTTCATTGTCTATGTTTATAATTAACTGCTGTAATTAACGTCTATCTTTGTTCAACCCCTCTCTTACCGGTCGTCAATAGTCCTACAGAGACTACTAGTACAGATGTTGTGGCTAGTGCGTGAAATGGATGGGTACATTAGCTTTATCAAATTTTAACCCTCAAACTTCAAGATAATAATACTCATATATTAATTATCGGTCCATCAGGTTAAAAACCCGAGGAAAATTATTTTGGAACTATCAACAAGGAGTATGATCAGAAAATTTGATAAAATTAAAATATTCTCTTTCGATAGGTAGAAATTGGAATATTATTTTTACATATCTATTGTACATATCTCTTGATGGGTCATTAAAAAAAATCACCAAGACGAATTTACCTAGGTTGAAAAATATTTTTAAACTAATAAAAGCCCAATTAAATAAGTTATTTTTTTTTTCTAATGCTATGGAAGTAAAAATATATAACATCCATCCCATCCACGTGTTGCTCCACCGCGACCGCACGCGGAAGGACGGCGCCGATGATTCCAACGGTTAGTTCGCATCCAACGGTCTTCGTCAACTGGCCGGTCGCCGTCCACCAACAGTAACTTTCATTTCTCGGCCTTGCCCCCGTCGCCCAGTTGCCTCTGCGGTTCTGCCGCGGTTGTCGGCCATCGGCTACACGTCGACATCTCCGCCATTAAATTAGTCCTCCACAAACACATATATCCGTTGCTTCCTCCTGTATATAAATCCCTCTCAACTTCCTATCAGTTGCTAGTTCATGGGTTTTTTTTTTTAATTTTCTGAAGCAAAGTTCATCTTAATTCATTTTTGCCGTTGTGTACTACTTGGGAGCTCGTTTTCGTTCACTGCCATTAATAGAGAGTTTGTTCATGGATCGAGCTCAGTTAAATCTCATCCGGCCGCCGCCCCTGCTGCCTCTCCTTCATAGGAATCCTCTGCCGTCGCCGGGCAAGCGAGATCAGCGGCAGAGGAAGCGGAAGCCGCGATCGCAGTCGGTGACTCCGACGAAGAACCCGAACGCGAAGGCCGCTGCTATTGCTCCGCCGCGGGACCACCGTCCTTTCCGGTGCTGCTTAGATTTCGCCGAGTACTCGGTTTATTCAAAGTCCCCGCCGCCGAGCAGCCTGCCGTTGCCTGGGTTCGCTCTCGTGAAGCCCAAGAGCGATGGTCTGAGAGATGTCGATTTGGCTAGTGGCGGCGGTGATGGTGTTGACGCCGGTGCGACTGCTGGCCTCCGGCGACTTCTTGGCCTGTAGAGATACGCGGAGAGTATTCGATGGCGACTCCCTTTTTTTCTGCAATCGATCTTGGCATGAGATCTAATAGGAAATCTGGTGAGCGGATCGAGTCAGTGTCTGGTTAGATTTGACAATTTGTAAAATGACTGACCTTTACGTTCGTAAAACTTGTAGAATTTTGTTTCACTTTGCTGAATTGTAGGATAAATCCTCCATCTCTACTGCGAAAGCATGAAGTGGTTTGTGTTTAGTTAGTGTTGTTCACTATATTATAATTGAAAAATCATAATCTGATTGTTATGATCCAATCCAAAATCGTTGTAAATCAAATCTATCAGTTTCCAACTACGGGTCGAGTGAAATCCGACCATAAATCGTAACTAAAGAATCAAAAAAACTTTTATTGTGTCACTTAAGTTATAGAGGAATTCCTGAACCCAAGAATTCAGAATAAATGTGATTCACTTAGTTGTTTGATCAAGCTTTCTATAGCTCTCATTTAGGTTATTTCAGAACATTAATTCAACTTCTCAAGTGCGAAAATTAAAGTCCTCATGAAATGGATTGATGGTTAGTACGTGAGTGTTGCCATCAAGAAGTCTGAGGTTAAATCTTGACAAAGCCAGTATGCCTACCCTCCCCACGCGCTAGCCACAACATCCGAGCTAGTAGCCTCTGTGATTTACCTCCTCCATGTTGACCCTGGGATGGGTTGGCGGGGGCGCTGAGGGTGAGCGAATCGTTTTTTGCCATCCAACGTCAAAATTAAGCTATGTCATATTTAAATGTTGGGTTGTCATATTTAAGTTGTATCGCAGACATACTTATGTTTCTACTTTCTATCTTATGGACAGGATTATGTATGTTCCTTCAGTTTTAGACAATTTCCGTGCCAATGTCGTGGTAGGTGGGAGCACAGTTAATCTAGCTAGGTTTATGGGATACCGCAGGTAATATGAATTACCTTCTTTAATTCTTGTATAAAGTCTTAGTAATTACGTGAACAGGCCAAGAGTATTAATAGGACATTTGAGCTATCATGGTGCAGATGTCTTCTTGCTCGCCTTTTCTCTCATTATTAAAGCCTTTGCTATGAAAATGTGTGAAAGCATTAATAGATACATCAAACAAACTAAAGAATGCATCAATTGGATCTAATTATCATCATCAATCAATTAGATTTAATTATCATCATCAATAAGGCATAAAACTAAAAATACCGAATACAAGGGCATATGAATGGTCTAAACTGAACTAATTATATTAATCATTAATCTTATTTACGATCAGAGGTCTGCAATGCAGCGAAAGTCTTCTGCAGGATTGGGTGTAATCTTATCTTGGTCTCAAAGGAAAGAGTCCAGGGAAGAAAAAGTTATCTAAACCCTAATGATTCAAGATACCCAGATTAATGAGTTCTCCTTCCATTATAAACCAAGCTCATCATGAAGGGATCATTCACTTTAAAGTTCATTCATCGTTAACAATCCATTAATGTTAATGAATCGGATTATTAGTGTTAGGACGCGTCGAGAGCTAGGGGGTGAATAACTTCTCTTTTGCTTGATAAAAATTTGTCGCTGCGGAAGACTTGAACAAATGCTAACACTCTAGGATTTACTTAGTATTCACCTCCTTAAGGTAACTAATCCAAAGATCCGCTTTCCTCACACTCACAAACACTATGAATGTCTCCTTCATGGAGGCGGAGAAGCCTCATACAAGCTTATACAAGAAATACAACAAGAACAAATAAATACAAATGAAATCTTACAAGATTTACAACAATGAACTTTTACATTTTTTACTTTATTCTAGCTTGAAATCGTCCCTTGATGCTTGGAAATGCAACAACACTTGTCCCCAAGAGGTGCACAAGAATGGGTGAAGGAGGAAGAAGAGCTATACTCCAACATGCGTGAAAAACTCTTTATATCATGCCGACCTAGGGTTCCTAACCGATTACCCAATTGATTATCACGTCAGATCTATCCGTTCAACGGTTCTTTTACAAAGCTTAATCTATTACCCAATTGATTAAGAAAATCTTAATCGATTAGTCAATCGATTCGGCACCTCACTATGCTCTCACGAAAACTCCTTAATCGATCACACAATCGATTAAGCTTGTTTCTATTTTCGCAATACAAGCTTCCCAATCGATCATCTGATCTGATCGATTGGCCAACCCTTAATTGATCACCCAATCGATTAAGAGGCCTCCTTTTTTCATGACAAAACTCTCCCAATCGATTGGGTTTCTCCTTAATCGATTACCCAATCGATTAAGAGGGTTTTTGTTTTTGTGACACACCTGCTCCAATCGATTGGTTTTGGCTCAATCGACCACCTAATCGATTGCCCAAACCCTAACTAGTCTAACACAATTCTAGGGGTACTTTGTCCAATCTCCGGGTAGCCGTGACTTGTTGGTACTTCCTCACCAAGTGTTTGGTCAACCCTTGACCGACTTGGACTCACTCTTGCCTAGTTCCCAACTAGGACTTCTCTCGTGCCAAATCTTTAGCTCCCAATTAACCCACCTTGGATTTCACCTAGTTCCCAATTAGGTCTACCTAGTCCCACTAGGGATTGTCTTTGCCCAATCGCAATTAGGTCTAGTCTCTAGGTGGACTTCCACTTTGTCAACGTGTGATCCTCCCAGATCCACTTAGAATTCACCTAGGTCCCAACTAGGTCTGCCTAGTCCCACTAGGGCTTCCCTTTGCCTAACTGCAGTTAGGTCTAGTCTCTTGGTAGACTTCCACCTTGCCAATGCGTGATCCTCCCAGATCCACTTGGAATTCACCTAGTTATCAACTAGGTTTGCCTAGATCCACTTGGAATTCACCTAGTTCCCAACTAAATCTGTCTAATCCTACTAGGACTTTCCTTTGCCTAATCGCAGTTAGGTCTAGTCTCTCGGTAGACTTCCACCTTGCCAATGTGCAATCCTCCTAGATCGACTTGAACTTCACCTAATTCCTAACTAGGTCTGCCTAGTCCTACTAGGTTAAGTTTCTGTCAACTTTGACCTACTTGACTTGTCTCAC
The DNA here is from genome assembly GCA_024364735.1 of Boesenbergia rotunda. NCBI lineage: Eukaryota > Viridiplantae > Streptophyta > Magnoliopsida > Zingiberales > Zingiberaceae > Boesenbergia > Boesenbergia rotunda. The sequence continues at coordinate 510,989 of JAGFNQ010000221.1, forward strand.
ACATCGTCCAAACATGATTGTCAAATATAGAAACGCAAGCGCACCTGTGCTTAGTCAAACTGGTCAACCTTGACTTAAAGAAGATTACACCAACAATTTCTCCCTTTTTGATGTTTGACAATATGTTTAAGTTAGGCTAACTCATATTAGTTCAACTATCAACTTCAATGAGAATTTCTAACTTAAACACTATAGTTTCTCACCCTTTGATACACATCAAAAACTCTCTCCGAGAGTCAATTTTGTCAAAGATATCCAATAAAAGTCTCATACCTTTCATTTTTTCTATGCTCAACATTGAGCATTCATTCATCATAATGAAGATCTCCATTTTTCATTGTTGTCTCTTGTTTAAGGAAATAAATCATGTCTTTAAGGAAGACCTCTCCCTCAAAACATTTTCCAACTTCTATCATTGCACCAATTATAATTTTGAGTTCTTAAATCTTTAGGAGAACTCAAAGCGAAGTTATAAGGTTTGAAAATTCAATCTTAAACCTAAACTTCCCCTTAACGTCAAATTTTCACCATAAGCCTTTCCCTTTTTGTTTTCATTATGAAAATTATCCTGATATACTTATAAAAGTATTCCAGAGGGTTAGAGATTATTAGGTTACTCAAAATTGGGTTAATGGATTGAAATCAGACAATTTCAGTCAAAAATAATTGTGTCAATTGATTGGTGTTGGGTCCCAATCGATTACACCAAACCTTAATCGATCGCCTGATCGATTATAGTAATCTTAATCGTTCAACTGATCAATTATACGAGTGTCTCTGCTCGAGGAAAACCTTCTAACCAATTGGTGTATCTTAAACGATTGGGAATTTCTGATTTCTAAAAGTAATTTTAGATTCAATTTCAGAAACTCATAAATAATTCTATAAAATTTAAAAAATCATGAAATTTTGTGTAGACATTATTTATGATATATACTATCATGAAAAAAAATTTTCTATGAAAATAGCTTCCATTTTCAAAGATTGACACAAAATTAAAAATCTTGAAAAACTTTCAATGGTTCACTTCATTTTGTATCCATTTGATCAAATATGGTTGCTATCAAAAGATAGTCTTCACCAAAGTTTTCAAAATAGTTTTAAAATAATTTTCAAAAATAATTTCCAGTCATATTTTTTGGGCTAAATACACATTACTTGTACATTAGCTTTCCCAATGATTGGAATACACATAGTCACTTATTTTGATGAATCTAAAACTCAAATAGATGTATTAAGTCAACATCTTGAGTTTTGTTCATTTATCTAATATCTCATTTGTATCTAATGTGTCTCAATACACATACAAGTCAACTTATAGTCTTATAAGATGTAAAAATAGTTTTCCCTAAACTAAGGGTTCATGCATTTTTAACTAGACATTTTAAACCTTAAGCATCCAATCTAGAATGTCAAATAATGTCAATGTCCTTAATTTCATTTAGATTGAACTAATACATGATAGTGATCATGACATACATCAAATGTATATTTTCAAAAAAAACCTAGCATAGCTAGATGATATATATATATATGACATGACATATGATATTTTTCATAATTAAATATTAATGTTGAAACATGATGTCATTGCATATGATAGGGCACACAAATCATGACATTTTAGCGTAAAAGAAAATACCTAGATTCTCCATCTAAGTACTAGTAAAATAATTGCTAAGCCTAGATTAACCTAACATGCCCTCATTTCCCTAAAGAGAATGCAAAACTCTCAACTTAGCGTTTCTTTAATTTCTAGCCCACTTGTGCCAATTTTGATTGAGCTTAAATCTTTCAACAATTTAATTTGGCATAATTTTACTCCTCAAGAGTAAATATCACCTTTTTCATTTTCAAGGGTAACAATATCTTGAAAATATCCTGAAGTGTCAACTGTGGAATCGGATTGAATCGATAAAGGGGGGGGTGAATATCGATCGTCAAAACTTTTTCGGAAAGCGTAGAGTAATTGCACAGCGGAAAAGAAAAACAATCGCTAACACTTTTGTTTTTACTTGGTTCGGAGTCGCAGCCGGCTCCTACTTCAAGGCCCACGGTCCATGACCATTTACGATGGGCAATTCTATATTTCGTCAAATGTTTTACAAGATGAAGTTGAATATAGAATTAAAAAGAATACAACAATAAAACTATTTTTATACCGACGACCGGAGAAGTTGGAAGTTCGGAGCCGCGGGTCGACTTAGGCGCTTGAATCTTGAGTACGGAGCTTATCGGAGCGGAGCGCTTGAATGAATATTTTGAAAGCAATTGGTCTTGAAGCCAAGGGGGTGAACCACATTATATAGCGTTAGCTGGGGTGCCTGTGTTGAAGGGGGCGCCTGACACGTGACCTGCCCTGCGAGAACCTCAATCCGCAGACTTGGCCACTTATCCCCTCAACCAGGGCGCCTGAGCTAACTGGGGCGCCTGTGTTAACACAGGCACCTCAATGATTGATTCAGAGGCTTACATGGCAGTTTGCTCCGAGTGCTTGGAATAGCCCTTCACTGGGGCGCCTGTCTCAACACAGGCGCCTAGCCTAGTAGGGCGCCTCACTCCATTGAGGCGCCTGAGTGCAGAAACCTTCATTCCTTCGTTCCTGCAACTAGGGTTAGTTCCAAAACACAACAAGCATATAAATGATATAGATTAAACCATGATTTACAGCCTGAGCTGTCTTGGTTCTGACTTTGGGCTTCTCAAATGGAACCCTAGTTCGAACCGACACCTAATGTTCCCTCTACGGGGAACGCGTCCTCACCTACTCCTCTCGAGAGAGTTTACCTTTTTGCCAACCGGCTCCTCCAATTGGACTTTTGCCCAGCTTCACTCACCAGGTCTTCGTGCCCAGTCCGCGACCAGGACTTAGTGTCCAGCTTCACTCACCAGGTCTTCGGTGCCCAGTCCCCGACTAGGTCTTAGTGCCTAGCTTCACTCACCAGGTCTTAGTGCCCATCTTCACTCACCAGGTCTTAGTGCCCAATTTTTAGAACCAGGACTTAGTGCCTAGTGTACCTAGGTCTTTACCTGTTAACCAATAATACTTAACTTTGAACCCTTTGCCAATATCAAAACAAGGTTTGATATGGTACTTCCAGCACCAACAATCTCTCCCTTTTTGATTTATGGCAACACAATTCAAAGTGAAGGAAAAATTATAACCATTAAAAAGGAAGGTAAAAACCAATGAATTTTAGCAGTTTTGAGCAGAGTAAAGTTTACAGTTTTGAGCAGAGCAAAGTTTAAAACCAATGTAATTTTGAACCGTAAAAAAATTTTATTTACCCTGAATTATTGTGTTATAAAACACTTAACTTTGACCTTTCCTCCCCCTTTTACATATATCAAAAAAAAATATTCATGGGTGGGATTTTTACGTTTTTCCAAAATAACTTTAAGTAATGGATTTCACAATTTCTCAAAAAATAGTTTTCAAGAAAAAACTTTAAGTAATGGATTTCATAATTTTTCAAAAAATAATTTTCAAAGAAAAACATGTTACAAAACTTTTGAAAAACTACTTTGATTGGATGTTTTGGAAATGCATGATGCTCCCCCTTGATGTGAAACTCTTCTCCTTATGTTTTAGAATATTTCCAATTAAAAAACTTGCAAAATTGAAACATTGCACAAAGCTCCCCAATGATTTGAAAATTTTCCCTTGAGGCTTTAAAAAAACATGCAATTTTACCTTTCAAAAGTTTTTTTTGTATTTTTGAAAAGAGTTCTAAGTATATAAAAAAATAATCATAAGTTCAGTTTGAAATAGTATTTTGTAACAAAATTTCTGAGTATCACAAAGAAGATTCTAAGTTAGAAAAACCTTAGGTTAAAGTGAAAATATTTTTGAGAGCTTCTAAGATAAACTTTCTTTGAAGAAGGGGAAAAAGTTTAAGAAAGAATTTAATTTTTAATTTCACTTTTTCTACTCTCCCACTTTGCCATATATCAATAAAGAACTTTTGAAAGATATATTTTGAAAGAAAATGTGTATCAGAGCCTATTAGTTTTACAAAATCATAAGACAATTTTGAAAGATGTTTACATTTCAAAATTACTAATTTAAGCAAGACTTAATGCTAAAGAAAAGTTTGACATTTCTATTGAGTCCAAAAAATCTTAAAATATTTACTCAATAAGTTTAGGTTTAGAACATTTAACCACTTATTTTTGATTCCAAGTATTGTTGATGCAGTCTGACCCTGACTGTTGTTTTGGTGTTGACACCGATTTTGGTTTAGGTTAATGAGATGATTGGGATTAAGTCTTGGTCAGGACTGTGCACGGAGTGGATGGAACCCTGGCTTGGGAAGCCAGGTCCTAGCTTGGGAAGCTAGGTTAGATGAAATCCTGTCTTGGGAAGCCAGGTCCTATCTTGGGAAGCTAGGTTGGATGAAACCCTGGATTGGGAAGCCAGGTCCTATCTTGGGAAGCTAGGTTGGATGATATCCTGGCTTGGGAAGCCAAGTCCTAGCTTGGGAAGCTCCCAAGCCAGGCCCTAGCTTGAGAAGCTAGGTTGGATGAAACCTTGGCTTGGGAAGCCAGGTCCTAGCTTGAGAAGCTAGGTTGGATGAAATCCTGGCTTGGAAGCCAGGTCCTAGCTTGGGAAGCTAGGTTGGATGAAACCCTGGCTTGGGAAGCCAGGTCCCAGCTTGAGAAGCTAGGTTGGATGAAACCCTGGCTTGGGAAGCCAGGTCCTAGCTTGAGAAGCTAGGTTGGATGAAACCCTGGCTTGGGAAGCCAGGTCCTAGCTTGGGAAGCTAGGTTGGATGAAACCCTGGCTTGTGAAGCCAAGTCCTAGCTTGGGAAGCTAGGTTGGATGAAACCTTGGCTTGTGAAGCCAGGTCCTAGCTTGGGAAGCTAGGTTGACTGAAATCCTGGTGAGTGAAGCCAGGTCCTAGCTTGAGAAGCTAGGTTGAATGAAGTCCCAGTTAGCGAAGCTGGGCAAGGAGTCTTGGTCCGGGGGACTGAGCACGAGTTAGAGAAGGCTAGGAGGCCGGTTCTCTTGACTTAGAGTGGTATTGACCTTGGCTGGATCGGTCTGGTGACCGATCAGGGAAGTTGACACGAACTTCCTTCGTGGATCGGTCTGGTGATCGATCCAGTGATGTCTGATTGGTCTGGTGACCGATCAGGGAGCATACAGAGACTTTGGTTATCTTCTATTCGGCTCTTGATCGGTCTGGTGACCGATCAGGGAGAGAACAGAAGCTTTTCTGTTCGGCTCCTGATCGGTCTGCTCACCGATCAGGGAGACCTACAGATCATTCTGGTGAACGATCAATTGTCGCGAGCTTCTCACTATAACCGATCAGGCAGGAGCCTGATCGGTCGGAGAGCGGCCTGATCGGTCACTAGATCGATCAGGACCCACTCTGATCGGTCCGGTGACCGATCAGGAGGGTTGGCCTGCGAAGCTGGAAAAATTCTCAGAGAAGGGGTGGATCGGTCTGGTGACCGATCCACGACTTGGGATCGATCTGGTGATTGATCACTAGAAAGTCGTGATTTCGAGTTTCTCACTGGGGACCGATCAGGCTGGAGCCTGATCGGACTGAGCCTATCCTGATCGATCTGGTGATCGATCAGGGTTCACTCTGATCGGTCCGGTGATCGATCAGTAGCTGACAGCTTTAATTCAAATCCGCTGTCAGACGTCTGATTGCGTTCTGATTGCCTACTGTTCTCTGCTCTGATTCTTCTGATACTTGATCTTCTGTTGATTTGGTGTGCTAATCATCTGCTAAGTGTGCAGATAACTCAGGGATCATCCAAGGAGGGTCAACTAGAGTCTTTTGCTACATCAGGTTTGGCAGTTTTCCTTCTCAGGTTTCAACGGACAACTGCGCCACTGAGATGCTGACTGGGGCTCGGTTGAGGGGAGCTCAGGGAGTCCAGGAGAGGTCAAGGTAGCTGGGCAGTTGCAGTTGAGCAGCTGGGAGTTGCAGAGGGGTGGCTGTGACCTGGTGATCAGTGGGCAGAGGCTTAAGAGCTTGGTGGCGAAGAAGTCTTAGCAACAATTTTGGAGAACTTTTGATCCATCTCTTTAAGCAAGCAACTGTGAATCACTTGAGCGACAACTTTGATCATACTCTTGAGTACTTGGAAGAGGCAGAGAGCTTGGCGAGTCCATCAGTAAGAAGACACGAAGAGCAGGGAGTTCTTGCGTGAGATCTGTGCTGAGTGGAGCTCGGTGGAGAGCTCTCTTGTGTTCCTTTTGTTCTAAGTGCTCTGTAAGCCTTCTCGTGTTTCTCTGTACTTATTTTCTTCATTCTGATTGAAACGCTGTGGAGAGGTTACTCTACCGAGAAGGAGGTTCCATTCTATCCGGATTTTCCGGGGCATGATCTGTTGACGATTAAGGGATCGCCCACTTTACGGGCACGTCAAGGAGTAGGGGCAAGTTATCCCGAACCTTGTAAATCCTCTTTGTTAGCGTCTTGAGCTTGTGCTTAGTTTAGGGTTTTAGTTTCTGCAACTTTGTTTCTCTGTTTTGTATTGCTTCCGCTGTTGCTGCTAACCCTTGAAGTGCAGAACCCTTTAAAAGATCGAGAAATTTGTGTCTGGCTACATTCACCCCCCTTCTCTCTAGCCATCCAAGCACCAACAAGTATGATTTTAAGATTAAGCATGGGTCAATATGTCTATGTTCAGAATTTTAGCCAGTTAATTCTCAAGTAAAAAAAATAAAAATTTCTTAAGTAGAAAGACTTGTGAAAGAGTTTTCTTAAGAGCAGTATCTTTGAAGATATTTATCCTTAAGTAATAAGCACCCGAAAAAAAACTAAGTATTCTTTCTCAGAATTTTTTTTTAAAGAAATTCTCAGTACTTGAGAAAGAAAATTTGAAAATCTAAATACTTCATTGATTGGAATTTTCCTAAATCTGACACAAATCCTAGGAACCTTGTTGACCACAAGAAAATTTCCTATGTATCTTAGAGATTTTCTAATCACAATAAAGTATTTTCAAAATGTATCTAATTTTTGAAATATCATAATATTGTATTCTCGAAGTGCTTTTTGAAAAGATAGTGTTATTTGAAAAAATATAGTACTTTGGAAACTTCTAATACTCTTTTTAATTTGAACTCACCCTAAACCTGACACAGTCCTAGGAGGCTTGTTGACCACAAGTTAGTCCTCCTCTGAGTCTTAGGGTTTGATTAAAAAAAAAGAATAAAAAAAACTAAGTTTAAAACAACTTTTGAAGACTATTTTGTTTTAATGATTTGGAAAACAACTTCTTCTTTCTCTCTTTCCTTTTGAAAAAGTTAATATAAAGAACTGGAAAGAAGAAATTCTATATTTAAAATAATTTCTAAGAGAAAACCTGAAGTTTTTTTTTTTGTAAAAAAACACTTAAGTCCAAAAAATATATAAGTATCAAAGCCCGGACTGCAGACATTTTTCTTAGAAAAAAAAATCCTAAGGAATACCCAAGGTGACTTTTGCAACACTTATTTTTCAAGAATAAATTGATTGTCTAAAAGAAATGTTTACAAACATTAAATAGTTTTCAGGTAAGTGAGCAACAAGAAACTTAAATTATTTAATGATTAAGTTTAAGTACAATGATTTGAAAAATTAAATCTTAGTTTGAAAAGTTAAATTTGATTTTTGACAGTAAAAAGTTAAATTTGAATTTTGTTAAGTATTAATTTTGAAAAAGTTGAATTCAAAAAATTGAGTTGAATTTTGAAGAATAATTATATTAAAAAAATAATGACTTTGAATTTGGTTTGATAAATTAAAGATGAAATTGATTCAGTTTGTAAGGTTGGTTGGGTTGGACTAAACTTTTAGGTCCTAAGCATCTCACCCATTTCTAAATGACAAAACATGGCAATATAATCCTTTTTGTGAGATGCATTAATTTTATCTTTTGATTTTAGGTCAAGACTATGATTTGATTGAAGCTTGTGTTAAATTTAAATTTATCAAATATTAAATAAAAAATGAGTTTCGATAATTGGCTTCCAGGTCTTGGCGAGGCACAGAGGCCTTCTTTGGCCGTAGCCTTATTGGATCAACAACCCTTTCCTTGACAAAGCCTTTTACCGAAAGTTCATTTTCAAATTACTTCTTGAAAAATTTTGGTCTAACTAGTTTAGGATTTGGATCAGTAGCTTCGGCTGGTTCCACCAGACTAAACAGACCAAGTAGGGTACGCCTTATCCCACTTGACCCTTTTAGAAGGGCTTCCCTAACGTACTATCATCTCAACTCCACCTAATACTATGTTATTCAAATTTCAATCTAGTCAGGTCCTTATTAACCATTTCTAGTCCTAAGAGTAAAAATTAAGTAGAATCACAATGAGGGGAAATTTCTGGATTTTCTAAGTTAGCACGATTATTAATTAACTTTTCTAGTATTTCAATTTTAATTTTCAAAGTTTCATTTTCTTGTCTTAATTTTCTGAAATTTGAATTTATTAATATACATGATTTAATTAAGTTACTTAAACATGTGTCCATATCTAAATTTGACCAAGAGTGATTAAGTAAACTATCAGCATTCATTGTAAAGACTGGATTTTCATATAAATTAAAGTTACCCATCTTAGTAGGTTGTCCTGGATCTTTGGCTCTTCTATCTGTGCATTTATCTTTGTAATGCCCAAACTCCTGACACTTGAAACTCTGGATGCGACTCTTGTCCTTTCGTGCTCTTGGGACTAGTTCCTTTATCGCCGTTGGTGGTGTCATTCGTATCTTACGAGTATGACACTTACTTTTGTAGTGCCCTCTCTCCCTGCATTTATAACAAATTATATGATTTTTGAAATTTAAATTTACCATTTTACCTTTTGATTCCTCGTTGGGAATCTCCCCCTTGATTCTTGTCGTCTCAGATCTAGACTCATCTTCTGATTCTGGTTTGGATTCGGCTTCGAAATCGGGTTCAGAATATCTCTCAGCTGCTTGTGCTTGCATTGAGAGTGCAAGATAGCTTACTTGATCTTCTTCTTCTTCGTTCGATTCCTCCGATGATTCGGACATTGCATCGGAGCTCTCTTCGTGTAGGTTGATTAGCTTCTCCCACATCTCTTTGGCACAGTTGAAGGATCCGACCCGCTTCAATTCTTCTTTGGTCAGGCCGCATTGTAAGATCACTGTTGCCTTAGCATCAATCTCGATCTTCCTCAGAGTTGGTTCGTCCAATTTGTCCCAGGCGATTGATATTCCATCTTCTGTGGGGAATGTGAACCCTGTTTGGATTATCAACCATAAATCCAGATTGGCCTTCAAGTGGGATTCCATTAGACTTTTCCATGATCTGAAATCCTCGCCAGAGAATAGGGGTGGACGGGCACTATTCCATTCTTAATTGACCATTGAATATAAACCTCGTACACAAAAGAAATACCAAAAATGTACCAAGACTTGGTCTTGGATTAGTAGTGCGGGGAAAAAAACTAGCTCAAAGGTATTGCACGAATTTTGAGGAAAAATAAAAAATTTATGACAAATTTTTTGAAAATGTTAGTTTTATCAATTCTGATTACAAAAAAAATAAGAATTCAAAGTTGAAAAATTTTGCTCGAATTATGGTAGCACAAAATTTAAAAAAATATTTAAAATAATAAAAAAAATTTATGACAAATTTTCAAAAATTGATCATTTTATCAATTCTAACAAATGGTGAAAAGATGAAAATTTAAAATTTAAAAAGACGTAAGAATATTTTAAAATCAGGCACAAATATTATTTATTTGAAATAAAAAGCGAAAAAAAATCTGAAAAAATGCTCAACTGGTGGTTGCACCAAGTTTGAGCCACCTGCTCTGATACCACTTGTGGGATCGGATTGAATTGATAGGGGGGGGGTGAATATCGATCGTCAAAACTTTTTCGGAAAGCGTAGAGTAATTGCACAGCGGAAAAGAAAAACAATCGCTAACACTTTTGTTTTTTACTTGGTTCGGAGTCGTAGTTGGCTCCTACTCCAAGGCCCACGGTCCTTGACCGTTTACAATGGGTAATTCTATATTTCGTCAAATGTTTTACAAGATGAAGTTGAATATAAAATTAAAAAGAATACAACAATAAAACTATTTTTATACCGATGACCGGAGAAGTTGGAAGTTTGGAGCCGCGGGTCGTCGTAGGCGCTTGAATCTTGAGTACGGCGCTTGTCGGAGCGGAGTGCTTGAATGAATGTGTTGAAAGCAATTGGTCTTGAAGCCAAGGGGGTGAACCCCTTTATATAGCGTTAGTTGGAGCGCCTGTGTTGAAGGGGGTGCCTGACACGTGGCCTATCCTGCGAGAACCTCAATCCGCAGACTTGGTCAGCGCTTATCCCCTCAACCAGGGCGCCTGAGCTAACTGGGGCGCCTGTGTTAACACAGGTGCCTCAATGATTGATTCAGAGGCTTGCGTGGCAGTTTGCTTCGAGTACTTGGAATAGCCCTTCACTGGGGTGCCTGTCTCAACACAGGCGCCTAGCCCAGTAGGGTGCTTCATTCCATTGAGGCGCCTGAGTGCAGAAACCTTCATCCCTTCGTTCCTACAACCAGTGTTAGTTCCAAAACACAACAAGCATATAAATGATATAGATTAAACCATGATTTACAGCCTGAGATGTCTTGGTTCTGACTTTAGGCTTCCCAAATGGAACCCTAGGTCGAACCGATGCCTAATGTTCCCTCTGCGGGGAACGCGTCCTAACCTACTCCTCTCGGGAGAGTTTACCTTTTTGCCAACCGGCTCCTCCAGTTGGACTTTTGCCCAGCTTCACTCACCAGGTCTTCGATGCCCAGTCCCTGACCAGGTCTTAGTGCCCATCTTCACTCACTACGTCTTAGTGCCCAGCTCCACTCACCAGGTCTTAGTGGCCAATTCTTAGAACTAGGACTTAGTGCCTAGTGTACCTAGGACTTTACCTGCACACTTGATTAACATCATTAGAGCACCAATAATACTTAACTTTGAACCCTTTGCCAATATCAAAACAAGGTTCGATATGGTTCTTCTGGCACCAACATCAACTTCATCAAGGTTGGATTAACTATCCTTCTAATTAGAGTTGACACTCTCTAAACCCATCTAGGATGTAGAGAACACACTCTTAGGAACCCAAAACCTATTAGTACTCCTTGGGTGTTCTAGGTACTTACTAGGGATAATTTTCCTTGATATCCTCTTAGTGACTTTTCTAGGTTTGTTAGAAATCTTAGTCATGCTAGTCTCATCTAGGTTAATTCTAGAGATATCTTTCCTAGTGGTATTGACATGACTCCTAGACCTAGATTTAATTTCATGCAGATATGGAACTCTATGATAGGATGTCACATCCTTTTTGGCTCTAGGTTTGTATCCCAAGCCTTCCTTGTTATTAGATGATTCTTAATCTTCTAAACTTAGGTTTTGCTCTTTTGACCCCTTAAATAATTTTTCAATTTTCTTAAGCGACTTTTCTAATTTATGAAATTTTAACCTTGATTTTCAATCATTATTTTCTCAAAACTTGATTTTCTATGATTGTCATGAATATTCTTCTTCTTGGCCTTGGATTTTATAGGTCTACCATTATATGTTCTAAATTGTTCTCTAAACTTAGTGTTGGATCGATAGAATACGATAGAGGGGGGGGGGGTGAATATCATAAAACCGTTTCGGATTATAAGATAGAGAATGCACAGCGGAAATTAAAATAACAAACGCGAACACAAGGTTTTTTACTTGGTTCGGAGTCGCCGTCGGCTCCTACTCCAAGGCCCACGGTCCTTGACCATTTACTGCGGGCAATTCTATAATGTGCAAAGTTTTACAAAAAATTGTACAGTAGTATTGCAGTAAAAACAAAAATCTAACTCTTGGTTATCGACGCCCGGTGTGGATCGTTCTTCGGTGCGTAGGGTCATCGTCGGCGCTAGGACCTTGAGATCAGAAGTTTCCGGAGCAGAGCTCTTGAGCGAAGAGTATTAAGGCGTTGGAAAATTGTGTTCAGAAGCCTTGGGGGTCGAGCCCCTTTTATAGTGCACCTGGGGGCGCCCGGGACGCTGGGGGCACCCTCCACGTGTCTCTCGATCCGCAAACCTTCATCCGGAACTCGGTCAGCCCTTATCCCTCTAGGATGGGGCTCGAGGTTTGACGGGGGCGCCCGGGACACAGAGGGCGCCTTGCTTGACTTGGTCTTGCTGGCTTCTCGGCTTACTTCAATTCAATTGCTTCGTTGGCTTGGACCCAGGGCGCCCAAGGCATCCGGGGCGCCCGGGACCATGGGGGCGCCCGGGAGCTTGGGGGCGCCTGGCCCAGTGAGCTTCCAAAGCGTTTTCTTGCTCAACTCTTGTTTGGCTTTGACCTTGGGCGCCCGGGACCTCCCGGGCGCCTAACCCAGCTGCTGCCCCTCTCCTTTGGGGCATTCTGAGCTGCAGAAACTCGTTCCTTCGGTCCTGCATCCAGGGTTAGTACCAAACAAAACAAAGCAAGAATGTTAGTGAATTTTACAGCCGTAGCTGTCTTGGTTCTGACTTTGGGTCTCCTAAATGGAACCCTAGGTCGAACCGACGCCTACTGTTCCCTCGACGGGGAACGCGTCCTCACCTACTCCTCTCAGGAGAATTTACCTATTGCCAACCGGCTCCTCCGGTTGGACTTTTGCCCGGCAGTCCTTCGCCAGGTGCCTAGCAGTCCTTCGCCAGGTCTTCGTTACCAAGCAGTCCTTCGCCTGGTGCCTAGCAATCCTTCGCAGGTCTTCGGTACCAAGCAGTCCTTCTCCTGGTGCCTAGCAATCCTTCGCTAGGTCTTAGACTCCTAGCAACCCTTCGCTAGGTGCCCAGCCGTCCTTCGCCAGGTCTTAGGGTTTCGATGCCTAGCAGTCCTTCGCTAGGTGCCTAACAGTCCTTCGCTAGGACTTCAATCTGCACACTCAAGTAACATGTTAGATAAAAATAACATCTTAACTTTTGAACCCTTTGCCATTATCAAAACCAAGGTTCGACTTGGGTGCTGTCTGCACCAACAATCTCCCCCTTTTTGATTTATGGCAACCCAGTTCAAAAAGTTAAGTTAATAACAAACAGGTGAAATACCAGTTTAGTTTCCTCCCCCTGGAAGGAATCTCCCCCTAGGTTTTTCAAAGGTTCGTGGGGTTTGAAAATTTCTAAGTCTAAAAATGGAATTGATTTTTCAACACTTAGAACATTTTTCAAAAGAAGTTTTAGAAAACATTTTCCAAAAAAAAATTTTGGCTGGGCACTTGGAAAATTTATACTTGGAAAAAATTTTCAAGTCAATAACTTAGTAGAAAATTTTCTAAACATCTTTGAAGTTTTTATTACTAAAGGAATTTTTGAGTTAAAAAAAATTTAATCTCTTTAGTATTTTAGAAACTTTTTACTTAGAAACTTTTCTATTTAAGATAAGTACTTAGAAAAAGTTTTGAACATAGCTTAAGTTTAAGTACTTAGAAACACTTTTGAAAACAGCTTGGGTCAAGTACTTAAAGATAGTTTTGAAAAAAAAGTTTTGAAGGCAACCTTGATTAAGTACTTTTTGAAGAAAGGATAAAGTTTTGAAATTTTAAATTTTTTAAAAAATTTTTAATTTTCAAATCTTCTCTCCTTTTCAATCTCTCCCCCTTTGCCATATATCAAAAAACAAAGCAAAATAGCAAAAAAAATTGCATTAGAATATAGCAAAAGAATAATGTGCTGTACTGAACCAATTCAAGGTATAAACTTGGACCAAATCAATTTGAATTATCTCGCTCGGGTCCTGTCTAACCCAATTAGCTACTTACTAACTGTTATAGACAGTAGTTTTCGCTGGGGTTAGTCAGTTAAGTGTTCTATTCAAGTTAGATTTTCTAAGCTTGACACTTAACCTGATTACTGTTTAACTTGTATTTAGTGCCCCAATTACTGCAGATGCACTGACTTAAAGCATCTTGAATTAAGGCAAAGACCTAAGCATCTCAACCCATTCTAGGTTATCAATCAAAAGTACCCTAAGGTGCTTGTGAGATGCTGGCTTCTAGATCTATAGGTGCATGCAGTTCTAGGGTTAGGGCCTAGGCTAAGTCCATTTGCGAAGAAAAACCCTAGTTTTGAAGGGGGTAATTTTTTAAAAAACCTAAGTCGAAAAATTATTTTTTAAAATTACAAAAAGATTTTTCAAACTAAGTAAAAACTGATTTTAAAATCAAGTAAAACAGTTTAAAAAAAAACAGAAAAGTAGAGTAAACCTATTCTACCAAGCATAATCACTGATAAAGATCAGTTAATCAAGAAAAGCAAATAGTCAACTCCATAAGTCAGCTGGTAAAAGAGAGAACCAGCATAGTCGTACCACAGTCAAATACAAGTCAACCCTACTGAGTAGGGGCAGTCAAACAGTCAATCGTACAACATCAATCTAAACTAGGAGTTCAATCTAAACTAGGAGGAGGGATCGGGACGATCAGATGAGCCTGGCTGCCAGGATCGAAATAATGCCATCATTTCATTGTAGCGTACGTCGCTCGTCTCTCGATCGGCTCTGCGGGCATCCATATACTCCGCGTGATTAGCTTCTACTTCCTCCCTCAGACTGTATATCTCGATCTGAAGTAGAGCTAGCGTCTCGGCAGTCGTCGGAGGTGGGGGCTCGTCCATCTGCTGTCGAATCTCGACCGCCAAATCTGCGACATCGACCTCTATCTCCTCATCAGAATCGATCTGGGGTCCGGCTCGCTGACGTCTCCACGATAAAACCCCGGTACCCGAGACCTCTATACCAGCTAGGGAAAAGTTCCTAAAACCTATCTCATCAAATTCAGTCATCGCGGTCACCTCTCCATCGGTAATGTTACGACCGTGATGATGAAGAATGGAGGTGATGATGTGGCAGTAAGGGGTGCGTACCCGCCCCTGAGTGGTAACACTGGACGCATATAGAATCGTGTGGAACATATGGAGTCCAATGTCGATATCAAGATGATGGATCAATGCGTATAGAAGGAAGGTATGAAATGGTCGTATGGTAGCGACGTCTCTCGTGGATAAAGGTAAAATGCAGCGGACTAAAACTCTATAAAGAGCATAGTCCTGGACCTGAAGGTCAACAGACTAAAATCGTCTGGCCAAAGGGTTTCTAGCATCCCTATAAAAGTAGGAGTGTAGAGTGTCTAGGTCAATGTGAGAGTAGGGAGTATCAAAGGGAGGATCCCTAGGAGGATAACAGCAAAAGGTGGACCGAGAAAGTCGTAGTCCAAGAAATCGGTTGAGCAACGAAGGTGTGATTGTCAAGGGCATCCCTTGAACGGTGGTGACAAGCATAAGATCATTCTGTCTAACTATGTTGTTATAGAATTCTACACATAAGGTTGTGTTAATGGGATGAGTGCAGAAAACAAGGTTGTCTAGTTGGTAAAAGTTGATAACATTCATGGCCAATGGACAAGATTGAGTGAAGAATTGCCTATTTAGGTAACTCGTCTTTATCGGTTTATATGTTGTTCGAGCAAATTTATTGTAAAGTTCCAAGGTTGGGAACCTAGGGTCGGGGCTAGGTTCGGTACCGGGGTTTGATTGGTTTGCTCGGCGTTTTCTAAGATAAGAAGCATGCGTTTAAAAGAAAGGAATTAAGAAAAATAATTTTAAATGCGTAAGAAAAATCATACCGAGTAGCCATTCGGGGAGGCATGGTCGAGGTTGAGGGAGCAAGAAGGTCACTCGGGGGGTGTTAGGTCGCCTTGGAAGGAGAAGAGTTGGAGAAGAGAGGTGTTTTGGGTGTGGCAAAATGAGGAGGTTCGGGTGGCTTATATAGGTGTTTTAGCTCGGGCGCCCGGGAGCTCCCGGGCACCGGGCACCCGGGAGCTCCCGGGCAACGGGCACCCGGGAGCTCCCGACCACCCGGGACAGAGGTCTACTGCGTTTAGTAGTGACCTACTGCTGGAACGGGGGCGCCCGTGATGGCCCGGGCGCCCTGGTCAGAAGGGGATGGCAGCTTTGCTGCCTTTGACTGGTCCTGGGGGCGCCCTGGTTACAGAGACATAGCAGTTTTTCTGCCTTGATCGAAGTGAAAAAGTTGGGGGGGGGGGAGGGCGTCTGAGGAGTCACGGGCGCCCGGACTATGTATGATTTGACAATTTTGATGCATTTAATTAGTTTGACTATTTTGACCATGGTTTGACTACTTTGACCATGGTTTGACTAGTATTAGGTCAACTCCGTTCTAAACTACTGGATTTAATGTTTGTATTAAACAACAATACAGGTATCAAATGAATTTCAGTTAAGTTAAATTTTACCATCTCACCCATTCTAGAGTTGTCAATCACGTTTGCCTTATGGGTTTTTGTGAGACAAGTTTTGAATAGACAGAATTATTTTTGAAAAATCATGATTAATTTTGAAAATTTTAAATTAATTTTGAAAACAATTGTTTTGAATTTATTTTGAAAAAGAGTGTTTGAATCTACAATTGACTGAAAATTTGTGTTAGATTTGAATTTGACAAAGAATAATTTGAATTTGAATTTCAAAAATTGGCTTCCAGGTCTTGGCGAGACACTAGGCCTTCTTTGGCCATAGCCTTATTAGATCATCAACCCTTTCCTTGACAAAGCCTTTCAATGAAATTTCATTTTCAAAATTATTTTTTTTGAAAAATTCTGGTCTAACTAGTTTGGGTCTTGGATCGGTAGCTTCGGCTAGTTCTACCAAAATGGCTTCCCTAACGTACTATCATCTCACCGCCACCCAATACTATGTTGTTCAAATTTCAGTTAATTGGTTCAGTCCTTAAACTAACCAGTCCTAAGTCTAAGCATGGTAAATTGTAGAAATTAAATAGACAAGCAATCATGCAAATTAAAACAAGAATAGAAATTTATCTAACTATGAATATTATTTTTAATTTGGCTCCCCCTGGACTAAAGCCACGATAATGGTTCGGCAAGATGTGAATCTTGTCCTTGGGGATCCAATACTGATTTGATCCAGTTTGTTTGTTCAGGCATAGTTTGGGTACCCATGCTTGAATTTTAGGTCTGGACTGATTCAGTATAGCATTGTATGATCTTTGTCTAGACTTGGTTCGATAGCCTAACCCAGATCGATTCAGAACCGACTTCTATTTTCCAAGGATCATGTCAAGACCCTTGGAACCAGATGTGAACCGTTCTAAGGCTGCTCTAAGGTCCTTGACTTGAGTTTTCAAGGAGGAGTTCTCTTTCTCAAGTCTTTCAACTTGAGTAGAGGTTCCTTCTTGAACCTTCTCAGTTAAGGATCTAGAGTCAGCTCCCTCTTTCAGGAGTTTTACTTCCTGTCGGAGAGATTCGACTCGGATTTTGGCTTTCGCCAAGTCTCGAGAAAGATAGACAATTAATTCGGTTAATTGATTTCTAGAAAACTCACTTACAGTGATTTCGCCATCCTCTGAAAACGTGAGCTTTCCGTCGTCCGGCTCCGATTCTGACTCGGTCTCGATTTCTTCTGAAGCGGTTAGTGCGAGCAGGTTCGACTGTGGGGCCTCTTCTTCTTCTTCAGAGGAGGACTCATCCCATGTTGCCCGAAGGGCCTTCTTCTTTCTTGACTTCTTCGTTTCCTTCAGATTGGGGCATTCCGTCTTGTAGTGACCCTTCTTTTTTGCATTCGTAACAGGTCACATTTGGTTTGTTCTTTTCATTTGAAGGATCAGCTGGTTCTTCTTTTCTTCGGCTGGCTTTCCTTTTGTTGGTCTGGTTTTTTAGTTCCTTGTAGTAATCCTGGGCTAGCCGAACCAGCTTAGGTCGATTTCCTTCGCTTTCTTCTGAGTCTGAGTCTGAATCAGACTCGGGTGCAGGTTGAGGTTTCTTCTTGGTCATCTTTCCAGTTTTACCTGCAACAAAAGCAATGCCTTTCTCGGCCAGATTGCAGTTAGTCTGTTCATGTAATTCGAGTTCTGAAAATAATTCATCTAGTTTAATTTTAGACAAATCCCTTAAAACTTTGTACGTATCTACCATAGATGCCCACAGAGTATTTCTCGGGAAAGCATTTAGCGCATACCTGATCAGGTCATGGTTCTCTACCTTGTGACTGCTTATGTGTAGACCGTTCATTAGCTCCTGAATTCTGGCGTGGAGCTGAGCTGCAGATTCACTGTCGTTCATCTTGATGGTATACAACTTGTTCAGTAGTAGGTCCCTCTTGCTGATTCGGGTGTCGGAGGTTCCTTCGTGCAACTCAATTAGCTTATACCAGAGTTCCTTTGCGCTGCTGAATGGACCTACCCGGTTCAGCTCCTCTTTGGTTAGGCCGCATTGAAGTGTTTGAGTTGCTTTGGCATCGGCTTCAATTTTCCTTTTTAGGGCGGTATCCCATTCGGTGTAGGATTGTGGCACTCCGTCAGCATTTTTAGGGATGTCCAGACTAGACTGGATTATTATTCACATGTCCACCTGAGTTTTCAGATGGACATCCATCCTACTCTTCCAGTAGGAGAAATCCTCACCATTGAAGAGTGGTGGTCTGACTGTACTAAAGCCCTCTTGCATGACCATTTAGGAATTACTGAAAAGAAAGAGAGAGAAAAAACGTCCCAAGACTTGATCTTGGATTAGCAGTGCGGGAAGAGAAAAGAAAATTTTATCGAGTGGTGTTGCACCAACCTCGATTAACGAAACAAATTCGATTAAAAAAACGAAGAAAAAATCCGAAAAAAAATCTCAAGTTGGTGGTTGCACCAAATTTGAGCTTCCCCGCTCTGATACCAATTGTTGGATCGATAGAATACGATAGGGGGGGGTGCATATCGTAAAACCGTTTCGGATTATAAGATAGAGAATGCACAGTGGAAATTAAAACAACAAACGCGAACACAAGGTTTTTTACTTGGTTCGGAGTCGCGGTCGGCTCCTACTCCAAGGCCCACGGTCTTTGACTGTTTACTGCGGGTAATTCTATAATGCGCAAAGTTTTACAAAAAGTTATACAGTAGTATTGCAGTAAAAACAAAAATCTAACTCTTCGTTACCGACGCCCGGTGTGGATCGTTCTTCGGTGCGTAGGGTCGTCGTCGGCGCTAGGACCTTGAGATCAGAAGTTTCCGGAGCAGAGTGCTTGAGCGAAGAGTATTGAGACGTTGGAAAATTGTGTTCAGAAGCCTTGGGGCTCGAGCCCCTTTTATAGTGCACCTAGGGGCGCCCGGGACGCTGGAGACGCCCTCCACGTGTCTCTCGATCCGCAAACCTTCATCCGGAACTCGGTCAGCCCTTATCCCTCCAGGATCAGGCTCAAGGTTTGACGGGGGCGCCCGGGACACAGAGGGTACCCTGCTTGACTTGGTCTTGCTGGCTTCTCGTCTTACTTCAATCTAATTTCTTCGTTAGATTGGACCCAGGGCGCCCGAGGCATCCGGGGCGCCCGGGACCATGGGGGCACCCGGGAGCTTGGGGGCGCCTGGCCCAGTGAGCTTCCGAAGCGTTTTCTTGCTCAACTCTTGTTTGGCTTTGACCTCGAGCACCCGGGACCTCCCGGGCGCCTAACCCAGTTGCTGCCCCTCTCCTTTGGGGCGTTCTGAGCTGCAGAAACTCGTTCCTTCGGTCCTGCATCCAGGGTTAGTACCAAACAAAACAAAGCAAGAATGTTAGTGAATTTTACAGCCGTAACTGTCTTGGTTCTGACTTTGGGTCTCCTAAATGGAACTTTAGGTCGAACCGACGCCTACTGTTCCCTCGACGGGGAACGCGTCCTCACCTACTCCTCTCAGGAGAATTTACCTGTTGCCAACCGGTTCCTCCGGTTGGACTTTTGCCCGGCAGTCCTTCGCCAGGTGCCTAGCAGTCCTTCGCCAGGTCTTCGTTACCAAGCAGTCCTTCGCCTGGTGCCTAGCAATCCTTCGCTAGGTCTTCAGTACCAAGCAGTCCTTCTCCTGGTGCCTAGCAATCCTTCGCTAGGTCTTAGACTCCTAGCAGCCCTTCGCTAGGTGCCCAGCCGTCCTTCGCCAGGTCTTAGAGTTTCGATGCCTAGCAGTCCTTTGCTAGGTGCCTAGCAGTCCTTCGCTAGGACTTCAATCTGCACACTCAAGTAACATGTTAGATAAAAATAACATCTTAACTTTTGAACCCTTTGCCATTATCAAAACCAAGGTTCGACTTGGGTGCTGTCTGCACCAACACTTAGGTATGGTAGTCCTAGCATAAAAGACTTTATAATTTTTTCTAGAATTAGCATATCTCCTATTTTCATGATAAATAGCATTAAGGTGATAGAAGTTATTTCTAGCACGTGTAATTTCATGATTTAAATAAGTACCATTAACTAATTCTACCTTATTTTTAACTTTGGGAACTCCCCTTAACTTGAGCTTCCTCTTTCAACTTTTCTTTGAGGCTTCCCTCTAGGGTAATGATTCCGATAATGCCCCTTTTGATTGTAAAGGAAGCATATAATATGCTCCTCGCCTTTTCATACCAAGGTTCCGATTTCCCTTGATTTTTCTTTTGCCTTGGATTCCACTTGAACCTTGTTTTGGCCAATTTTGGGCATTTACTCTTGTAGTGTCCTTTTTTCCTACACTTAAAAAAGAATATGTTGGTGCAAGAAGCATCAATGATGTCCTCCTCGAGTGTTTCAATGTTTAACAATATGTTTAAGTTAGTGATACAAGAGAACAAGAAAGGGTTAGTCAAGAAAGGAGTACCAAAGTGAAGGAAAGTCCTAGTTAACCTAGGTAATAAGTCCTAGTTCGAAGAATTGGGCACTAAGTCCTGATCATGGATTGGGCACAAAGTCCTGGCCGCAGGCTGGGCATTGATGACCTGACCGAGGGTTGGGCACGAAGTCCTGATTCGAGGAATTGGGCAATAAGTCCTGGCCGAGGGCTGGGCACCGAAGTCCTGACGTAGGGTTGGGCAATAAGTCCTGGTCGTGGACTGGGCACGAAGTCCTAGTGGGTGAAGCTGGGCAAAAGTCCTGGCGAGTGAAGCTGGGCAATAAGTTATGGTCGTGGACTGGGCACGAAGTCCTGGTCGTAAGATTGGGCAAAAGTCCTGGTGAGTGAAACTAGGCAAAAGTCCAACCGGATGGGTCGGGTGGCAACCTTCTCCTAAGAGGAGTAGGCGAAAGGCGCGTTCCCCGGGATGGAAACATAGGCGTCGGTTCGACCTAGGGTTTCGCCGGAAATCCGAAGTCAGAACCAAATCTTTAAGGCTAAGGATATATATTTGTTTGTCTTGTGTTTATGTATTTTGCAAGTACCTAAAATTGGAGGCAAGGTAGGCAAACAAACACAAAAGAGGCTGAAACACAGCTTCTTGGGCGCCCCTATTGATATAGGCGCCCCCATTAAGTCAGGCGCCTGAATGAATCAAGTGCCCCCTTCAACACAGACGCCCAATAAGGCAGGTTTTATCAGTTTTGCAAAGTTCACGATTTGGATGGATTTTTGACTGCAATTGAGGCGCCCCAGAGGCTCTAGGGCGCCCGTTAAGAAGCTATATAAAGGGGTTCGACCCCTCAACTCAGAACACCAATTTCGAGACCATTCTAAGTGTTCTGTGCGAAGAAAAACTGCTAGAGACGAAGCTCTGTGACCAAGGAGGCTTCAGAAGGAAGTGTGCGGCACTTCGGAGTTCCAGATCGGCCGAGATCGTCGACATTTCGTTTGGTTTGATTTACATTATGCATTTACGTTTGTTAATCTTATTGATTGTAAATCATGTATTGTAAGACGGGTTTCTCCGCCTCCAGAAAGTACGGAAAGGAGACCATTAGTGGATGGGCGTTTCCCGTGCTTAGGCCTTGGATGTACTGACCCTGGAGGGTTGGGAACCAAGTAAAATCCATGTGCACTCTGAGTTTTGGTTATTTGTTCGTTCTTTCTATTTTCCGCTGCTACTAACTCTGTACCTAGAACGAACCTCGACAGTCTACGAAAGGCACTTTCAGAAGAATTTTTAACGAGTCGATATTCACCCCCCCTCTATCGATGGCACCGGTCCCCACAAAATAATGATGTGATCTTTATTTTTATAAATTGAAATTGTTATACCTTCATGAGTTATAGAGGTGACACTTGACTTTTTTTTATTTACATTGGATGATAATGCCTCTTCTTGTTCTAAGGTCAATGATTTATGCTCTCCCTCAATCCTTGAAGTGGATGCTTTTTGACTTTCTTCTCAGATGTTGAATATCTTTCTGTTGGTGCAAGTTGTATCAGTGATGTCCTCCTTTAAGTGTTTTAATGTTTGACAATATACTTAAGTCAGTGATACATTGAACAAGGGAAGGGTGAGCAAAGGAGGAGTACCAAAGTGAAAGAAAGTCCTAGTAAACCTAGGCAATAAGTCCTGGTTGGAAGAATTGGGCACTAAGTCTTGATCATGGATTGGGCACTAAGTCCTGGCAAAGGCTGGACACCGAAGACCTGACCGAAAGTTGGGCACTAAGTACTGGTCGAGGATTGGTCAAGAAGTCCTGGCCGAGGGTTGGGCATCGAAGACCTGGTTCGAGGAATTGGGCACGAAGACCTGGCCGAGGGTTGGGCACCGAAGTCCTGGACCTAGGGTTTGGGCATGAAGTCTTGGTCCGAGAGACTGAGCAACTTAGCTGAGCGATGACTAAGGACAGAAGTAGAGACGGGTCAGGGTTCGGACGTCTCGAGATCTGAGAGTATCGGAGGCTAAGCAAAAGTCCACCCGAAGGACTGGGTGGCAACCGTCTCCTGAAAAGAGTAGGTGAAAGGTGCGATCTTGGGGTGGGAACTTGTGTCGGTTCGACCTAGGGTTTTGTGGAAATCCGAAGTTAGAACCAAGTCCTTAAGGTTAAGAATGTGTGTATATTTGCTTTGTATTTGTGTATTTTGCAGGTACCTAGAATGGAAGATAAAGCAGAGAAACAACACAGAAGGAGGCTGGAAGCTAACCAACTAGGCGCCCCCATTGATGGGGGCGCCCCAAAGGATCCAGGCGCCCCCATCAACAGGGGCGCCCCAGTCAAAGAAGAAAAGCAACTTCAATCGAAGAAGGCAGAACATGCTTCCATTCAGGCGCCCGAGATGATATAGGCGCCCAAGTTGAAAGCTATATTTGCAGCTGCGAGTTTGAAGCAGAGATAAGCTTTCATTCAGGCGCTTGGGAGGTCCAGGGCACCCTGGTCAAAGGTTTTATCAGCTGCGACGAGTTCGGCGCGAAGATAAGGTTTGACCAAGCCCTATAGGGCGCCCCTATCAACACAGGCGCCCGAATGAAGCCTAAAAAAGGGGCTTCGACCTCTCAGCTTCAAACACAACTTCCAAGATGCATTCTAAGCATTCTGACTGACGACAAAGCGCTAACGACGAGGTTCTATGACCGAGAGGCTCCAGGAGGAAGTGCGCGGCACTTCGGAGGTCCAGATCGGTCGAGTCTTCGACCTTAATTGTTTTGGTTTGCTTTTATTATTATGCACTTAATTTCATATACTTTTGTTTGTAATTATTTCACTGTAAGACGGGTTTCTCCGCCTCCGGAAAGTCGGGAAAGGAGACCAATAGTGGACGGGCATTCGTGTTCATAGGCCTTGGATGTGCTGACCCTGGGGGGTCAGGAACCAAGTCAAAAATCCCACGTGCAATCTGTTGTTGGAACTTGGATGGCTAGAGAGGGGGGGGGGGGGTGAATATAGCCAGACACAAACTCTTTGAACTTTTAGGTTTTCTCTGCAGTTAGGGTTAGTAGCACAGCGGAAGCAAAAACAAAACAGAGTATAACTGCAGAAATGAAAAACAAACTAAAAATGCTAACAAGGATGTTTACAAGGTTCGGGGATAACTTGCCCCTACTCCTTGGCGTGCCCTTAAGGTGGCCGATCCCTTGATCGTTGGCAGATCAAGCCCCGAAAAATTCGGATATCAAATTCTCCTTCTCGGTGGAGAAACCTCTTCACACAAATGCCTCAATAGAGTATATGGAAAGAAAGCGCAGAGACACAAAGGAAGCTTACAGATCACTTAGGACAGTAAGAACACAAGCGAGCTCCTCACCGAACTCCACTCAGCCCAGATCTCACGTAAGAACTACCTGCTCTTCGTGTCTTCTTGCTGATGAACTCGCCAAGCTCCTTGTTTCTTCCAAGTCCTCAAGTATCAGTATGTTGCTCAAGAATCACAGTTGCTTGCTCAAAGAGATGGATCAAAGTTGTCGCTTGAGCACAAGTGTTGAGAAGAGTTCACGTAGAGTTCTGTTTCAGCTTCTTCGCCACTTCGCAGCTTAACCTGCTTTGCATCGCTAGCATCGCCAGGACACAGACGCTCCTTTGGAGCTTGCCAGCATCTCACCTGCAACAACCCAGCTATCCCTGACCTCCTCTGAACTCACTGAATCCCCTCCAGTCGAGCCCTAGGTCATTAGCTTCTCAGCCGTTGCAGCTCGCGCCAGAAGCCGTTGTTTCCTGCAAAGAAGAAATGGACAAACCTGCTCCAAGGAAAGACTCCCATTGACCCTCCTTGAGTGTTTGAATCCATCCCTGTCATCTGCACACTTGGCAGGTCATTAGCACAGCAAATAAACGAAGAATCACATATCAGAACAAAAATCAGTAGCGAATCAGCACGCAATCAGACGTCTGACAGTGCTTTTGAATTAAAGCTGTCAGCTACTGATCAGTCACCAGACCGATCAGAGTGACTCCTGATCGGTCACCAGACCGATCAGGATGGGTCCAGACCGATCGGGCTCCAGCCTGATCGGTCCCCAGTGGGAAATCAGAAATCGCGACTTCTCCGAGATCGATCACCAGATCGATCCCAAGTATTTCCAGCTTCGCAGTCCAACCCTCCTGATCGGTCACCAGACCGATCAGGGTGTGGCCTGATCGGTCTGCAGACCGATTAGGCTACCTCCTGACCGATCAGGCTCCAGCTTGATCGGTTATAGTGAGAACCTTGCAATAAATGATCGTTCACCAGAACGACCTGAATAGTATCCCTGATCGGTCACCAGACCGATCAGGAGTCGATCAGTAAGGTTCCCAATCTCACTGTATGCTCCCTGATCAGTCACCAGACCGATCAGGAGTCGATCAGTAGCCCAACAAAGTCACTGTATGCTCCCTGATCGGTCACCAGACCGATCAGTCATAGCTGGATCGGTCACCAGGCCGATCAGTCATAGCTGGATCGGTTACCAGACCGATCCACGAGGGAACTCCGTGCCAACTTCCCTGATCGGTCACCATACCGATCCAGGCAAGGTCAAATCTCCTCTAAGTCACGAGAACAAGCTTCCAGCCCTTCTCTGACTCGTTCTTAGTCCCCCGGACCAACACTCCGTGCCCAATTTCACTCACTGGGACTTCAACCTAGCCCTCTAAGCTAGGACCTGGCTTCACAAGCCGGGATTTCATCCAACCTAACCCTCCATGCTAGGATCTGACCCTCCAAGCCAGGGTTTCATCCACCTAGCCCTCCAAGCTAGGACCTGGCCGTCCACACCAGGGTTTCATCCAACCTAGCCCTCCAAGCTAGGACCTGACCTTCCAAGCCAGGGTTTCATCCAACCTAGCCCTCTAGGCTAGGACCTGACCCTCCAAGCCAGGGTTTCATCCAACCTATCCCTCCAGGCTAGGACCAGACCCTCCAAGCCAGGGTTTCATCCAACCTAGCCCTCCAGGCTAGGACCTGGCCCTCCAAGCCTGGATTTCAACCAACCTAGCTTCCAAGTTAGGATTTCATCCAACTCCGTGCCGAGTCCCCGACCAGGACTTAATCTGAATCATCTCATTAACCTAAACTAAAATCGGTGTCAACACTAAAACAACAATCAGGGTCAGACTGCATCAACAATCTCCCTCTTTTTGTTGTTTGACAACCCGATTTTAAGTTTAGGAATTTGAATCCAATAGTCTCAAATCTCACTATCGTAGGAGAATCAGGATCCTCCCCCTACAATAGTTAAACTCGTAGTGGTCCTAAACTTAACCAAACCACACTCTCCCCCTTTGTCAAACACCGAAAAGGGTGTAGACCGGTTGTTAAGTTTAAACATACTCCTCCTAAACCCTAGGGGTTCTCCCAAACCAATAAAGATAGGATATAGTTTTGAAAGCATATGAAATCATGTGATAAAGATGAAGTAAGATATAGCAATCACATGCATCATATGAATCAAAGAATAGAAATAAAACACGAATCAACAATAAACATGGAGTAGCATGATATACATGGAATCAGTCAAAAAATTAGATGCATAACACATCATCAAGGGATAGTCAAGACATCACCAAGTCATCACAGGCAACATAGTCAGATGCAACATCAATCATGGAAGTAGATGCAGAGTACAATCAAATCAGTCCTCAGCAACGTCGTCGTCAGATGTATTATCAATAGATATATAGCTCCCTGGTACAGTGCTACTGGATGGCCCAGCCTCAGGAAACGTATGCTGGCGCCACTCCTCGTACCATGTCTCCTACTGGGAGCGTATCCCCGAGACGTCGAACTCTAACGCGTGGAGTCGGCGATCGAAAGAGCGAAACTCCGACCAGACCTCCTGTCGCCAGAGCTCGGAGATATGAAACTCGCGCTGCATCGTCTGCTCTAGCTCAGCCACCTGCTAGCGAAGATCGGAATCTGGCTCATAGTGGCCCTCTGCAGCAGCAGGCGGCTCCTGATGAAAGGCCGGAGTAGCGGGTATCTGAAAATGGGCAGCCCTAGGTAACTCCCCCACACCTCTCCTATCCTTCCACCTCAGCCCCTGCGGTCCGACAATAATGCCAGACTGGGCCAATGTGCGTCGGTCAAGTCGGCAGTCCTGCCGAATCATCGGCACGATCCTTCCCTGTGACACGTCGATACCAACTG
>JAGFNQ010000221.1:544151-569782 GCA_024364735.1 Boesenbergia rotunda
TGATGCTGTAAGAGGGGGTTCATTGGAATGAATTGGCATAATACTCAAATCTTCCAACAGCAGATATGTCTCATTGGGGCTCGAGGACATTGATTGTGCCGTCACTGTAGTAGTTGATTTTGAGAAGGCCTGGAGAGGGGGTGCCTTTGGGAACACATACTGGTGCATGATTAGCTTCAGCTCATATGGTTACCAACTTTGCATACACTGCAGTAATTTAATCCTCGTGTTTAGTTACCATCTTTGAGTTTGAGACCTTGATCATATTCGCTAGTATACCCAATAATAAGCATGACGATCTGGAGAATTTCATCTCATATAACAAGTAGAAACAAACAATGTTTGATTTCAGTGTGATACAAACTGTGATAGCTAGTTGAGGCAATCTCTTGGTGGCAAGGAAGGTTGAAGAAAGAAGATGGGAGGAGAGTAGGCAAGCTCTTGATGGCAAGGAAGGTTGAGGAAAGAAGACGGGAGGAGAGTCGACGAGGGGGGAGTTGGTAGAGTGCTGGTGGCAAGGTAGGGGGTTGGTGGTACTCAGCCATCATGTCCCAACTTATGCTTTTACCATCATGTATAGTTGTTTTGCGTAATTTTTTAAATGTGCATGGCCTGTACTATATTATAATAAATATTTCAGTCTAACTTCTGAAAAAAAAAATTATTATTTTGTTTGAACTTGTTTTGGATGCTGACAATTCTTTTTCAAGAATACCTTGTAATCAAACCTGTGATAGGTTTAACTTCACCAAATTAGAGTTTAGAAGTGTTTCTGTCAGTAATTTTCTGTGCACACGAAGTATATGGTTTTGGATTCTCCCGAGTGTCTAAAATTGACTATTATTTTACACTTTGATGAAATATACGAAATTATCTTCATTGGGAATTAAGAAACAGAATCTATATGAAATCATTTTCATTGGGAATTAAGAAAGGGAATTAAAAAACGGAATCAATTTCTTGTTTATTCGTTTTAAAAGTGATTGTTAATTTTCTTTTCCTAATAAAAGTAGAGCTGATTTGATATGGTATACCATATTGAAATCTCATACTATATACCCTAGGAATGTATATACAAATATCATATTGGCACCGTATCAATTTTTGATATGGTATAAATTTTATATTATTTATATTCAAATTTTGATATCGATAAGTATATCGAATACCAAATTATTAAATTGCATATCGGTTTCAGTATATGTACGGTAATACGGTACCAAAATTTTGATATATCAGATTTTTAATATAATTTGGTATATTTCAATACAGTATGTGCAAATTTTTTGATATTTTTTCACCCCTTAGAGAACATTTTTTGTTTCAAATTTATTTAGCTATAAGTGAATCCATAGTTATCCTCTATATTGTTACTATAACGAGCAATATATGTAACATTACAGGCGTTGCATTTTGAGACATGAGTGTTTGCCGTTTCATAAGGAACTGCAGGAGGACATACTTTGCAATTAAGATTTAAAGCAGCAAAGCTTATGAAGAATATGATGAAGAATATGCCCCCCACAATAGTAGTTATTCAAACAATTAATCAGACATTTCCAAGTTGAATCCTAACTCTAGCACACTATAGAGATTTTTCTTCAATGAAATCATAATTTTAAGAATGCTAACACTTGAATGAGCCTCTGTGAATATTTTCGGATTTACCATGATGGTCTTTCCATAAGGCCAGACCAATCACTTGGATTAATCGATTCATAAAACTAAAAACATAAATAAAAAAAATCTCATGAAGAGTACACCATTTTTATGGCACTAAATCATTAATATACCAATATTGGTTTTTAAATATATTCAATCAAAATGACTTTTGATTTTGATTCAATCAATTGGCATTAATAGATGAAAAAGTATCCTACGGCTTCACAGATGTATGACGGATATACAACTGTCTTCATGCTTCTTTAGTTAGTTCTATAGTACTAGTAATGTCAGGCATCCAATATATCTACTAGGGATCTGCTAACAATTTGCAGTGTTCTTAAATCTGGATCAGACCTGCCCCCAACAAAATAAATAGGTAACTAAATGCCAATATAATTTGGCCTGTCTTATATTTTAGTTCTATTATATATTTTATAATTGTATTTTAAATTGAGTAGTCGCTATTGTATTTAATGAAGCTGTATATTTTTGGTTCATTATGTTTCATGAACTGCGAGTTTCCGACTTTGGTTTAAGCACCATCATGCAGCATCTGCACTAGCCTTTTGATCACAGGCAAGCTGGGGGCATGGGCATTCAAATTAGTGTAAATTATCTTTTCTATAATTTATATGTTTGTGTAATTGCTTAGTTTTTTGTTTATTCATTATCCAATATTCATTCCACCACTATCTCTACTCGTGTGCAAGTTAGTAAAAGACTTAAAAGTTCATTTTCATTTCTAAATTCCATGTAGCTAGCTAGTCCCTTAACTTTTAGCTCGGTTTCTAAAAGATTTAAGAGTTATTGTTAAACATTTAAATTTACAATTAATTTTAGTACGAGTGATCGAAGGCTGCTGTATATTTTGTTTAAAAAATGAAAATTTATTGCAGAACTCTTTGATTCTCCTCCATTCTCAGGAGCTCGTCATGAAACTTACAGGAACCAGCAAAATCACGAGGAGAAGCGATCACAAAAGCAGCATCTTCCTATTATGAACTACCAACAAGATCGAAAGTGACGGAAGCTAGGAGGAAGAGAGAGGCGTAGAAGAAAAGAAGAGGAAATTGATTGAGCCGTTTACGCCAATATCACAGCATCCATGAGACCTCCTGCTGTGGATTTTGCGCTTCGTCTTCAGCTTGCCACGGCAGCGAACATCGTCTCCGGAATCCAAAGACTACGACAAGCTGAGTCAGCAACATTTCCACCTCCGCCGCCGTCGCCGCCGCCGACGGCAGCTCGTTGTCTTCTTCTCCATCGAGAAATGAAGCAGAGGAGGAGTTAGACTGATTGAGGGAGCAGCGATGCAAGTATCCTGCTGCTGCGTTTTAATGGCAGGCACTGCTCCTTCCTACCTCATCTTTCACCAGAAAAGATTGCAAAGGAAACTACTAGCTAGGCTCGAATAAAAATCGCATTTTTGAAGGAGAAGAAGAGAGCAGTTCTTGGCTTGCGCTTCGGCAAGATTCCCTCCGCCGTCGACTTCTTCTACGGCGGTTTCATGGCGCTGTTACATGCTACCCCTCAGTTTCCTCAAGGAAAGAGAGATAGAGAGAGATTACTGAGATGCTTGAATCGCAGCCTCATTCCACTTCTTGAGCAAAGTCTGGAAGGCCAGGAGAAAAAGCCGGAGTAGAGGCAGATATCATGACGCGAGTGGTAGATAATGCACCATCCCACATGCCTTTATAACGATTTCAACTGTGATTGAATCGAATCGACAAACATGCATCAACCTCTCCTTGATCAAGTTGGCACACGTGAGTCTACATTCATTCCCGTTGTGGAACTTCTCCGAGTGCACTTATTTTATTGCTGTTCATCCAAAATAATAATTCCCATTATCGGTCCGGCAAGTATTTGAATATTGTAGCCGAAACATCAGCAGACCAGCAGAGGGAAGAGAAAAGATACAGTGATAAAAGGAGATGCTGCAGTAGTAACAACAGCAGCAGTAGCAGCAGCGTGAGCAGAGCAACAGAGACTGAACAGAGGAGCCGCAGCAGCTCCCATGTGCGCAGGGACCGAAAACAGAGCCCACCACCACGGTGGTCCAATCTCCACCAGTCCCTCACTCACCTCCCATCATTCTCACCATCAAAAATATCAACGAGTTTGACCGATAAGTTTTTCGGTTCAAACGGTAAATGATTTAGATTCGTGAAGTTTTCCATGGACGCAGAACTACAGCAGAGAGATGCGCTGGCTCTGTTTGGAATCGAGCGTAGAGTAGCAAAACAGCGGTGAGGCTCGAGCTCCATCCCTTTCTTTGAGATCTCTGATCTGCTGTGAATGCGATGTATATCGTTTTGTTCACTCTGCGAAAAGCAATTCTGTTTCTTGGTGGACCTAAGAAACTCTGCAAGGTTACTGAAGCTGAACGCGACTCAGATCTAACCATTGGCGCCACCATCTAACCAGAGTCCTACTCGAGGTCTATCTTCTATCTTGATATCTAATGAGACATTGATGGATTACTGACAACTGTACCAGTTCCCACTTTTGCATCCTCAAAACAGGAGACAAGGGAGAGCAGAGTATAAAGTGGAATGCAGAGCTGGCTGTCATCAGAGCCACACCCTTTAAAGAGCTAAGAATGGTGGAATAAACAAAGAATGAAAAAAATGCTAAACAAATCTGTAGTGGAGCACGTTCCATTAGTGCACTAAGCATGGATCGTTGGGAGTCAAACCCCTCCATTAGTTTCCGTGATTGAAGTGTTCATTTGCTCAGAAGAAACATCCACGATACAATTCTTCCTTATAAACGACATTAATTAGTGTTAGAAAACGTGCATGCATTGTTATAGTGCGCCGCCATGCAATCAGTTGAGAAGACCCACTACCTGCTGCTTGTCATCACTCAGCCACATCTTCTTCAGCTTTCGGCCATGGCGATAGATATACCTTCAGATCCCACCCACTACGTCGACTATAAATATTGCCTCCTCCTTCCTCCGCCCATCATCGCAGACTTTGATCGAGTTCGAGCTTTGATTTGGGAGCTTCAGATTTGAGCATCAATGGCGGCCGTGAGAGCTTCTTCTTCCGCTGCGGCGGCTCTGCTGCTGCTTCTCTCGGTTGCGGTGGCCGCCGCTGCCGGCCGCCCGGCACGTAAAGATCTCGGCATCGGACTCGGCCTCGGGCTGGGTTTAGGCCTCGGCGGCTCTGGCTCCGGATCCGGCTCAGGCTCCGGGTCCGCTTCGTCCTCTGGTTCGGGTGCCGGCTCGTCTGCCGGCTCGTACGCCGGTTCGGGCTCAGGTTCTGGTGCCGGCTCTTCTGCCGGTTCGGGCGCAGGTTCCGGCGCAGGTCAAGGAAATGGGAGCGGATCTGGATACGGAGAGGGACGCGGGTACGGAGAGGGACATGGTTCGGGATCCGGGAACGGAGAGGGCTCGGGTTCAGGGTACGGTGAAGGCCATGGCTACGGATCCGGATCGGGATCCGGGAACGGAGAGGGCTCGGGTTCAGGTTACGGTGAAGGCCATGGCTACGGATCCGGATCGGGATCTGGTAGGGGTGGTCATAATTAATCTTAATTAAAATATAAGTTAATTATATCAGCGAGGTGTCTATTCAAATAAGTGCGTTTTCCATACGATATGTATTCATCACACGTATTAAAATTTAAAAAGAGAGCGTTCTGGTATTTCATCTCTTTTCATTAGTTGCGTATTAAAAAAGATTAATTATGATCGCGACCTTATTTACGAATAGCTTGGCTGAGAAATAATTATGATCGCGACCTTATTTACGAATAGCTTGGCCATCTCAGCCAGCTAGTCTGGCATTACGAAGGCCTGGCAGAAGGGCCGGCAAAGGCCCTACTCGGAGAGTTCCTGAGCCAGGAACCCTCCCGAAGCACTAGCCGCCCGACCCTGGGCAGGATCGGTCGGGTCGACCTCGAGCATCTCTTGACTCGGTCACCTAAGTCTGTACCCCGACCCGACTCTGGGTCGGGCAATCCAGTCGGACGCGTGACGACCCACGCTCCCTCGGCATCCCATGGATATGACAACCAACAGACCCGAGACAGATACAACTCAACAAAACCTCGACTCAAAATC
The DNA here is from genome assembly GCA_024364735.1 of Boesenbergia rotunda. Lineage (NCBI taxonomy): Eukaryota > Viridiplantae > Streptophyta > Magnoliopsida > Zingiberales > Zingiberaceae > Boesenbergia > Boesenbergia rotunda. The sequence goes on from JAGFNQ010000221.1 coordinate 549,889, forward strand.
CGATTCAGGGCGTACCCCGTGCCTCACATCTCCCAGTCGGACGCGTGGTGGCCCACGCTCCCTGGCTGTTACCTGACCCGGTCCCTGACACTTGGACCTGCCGATCGGCACTCGGTCTCCGGACCAGGGCTAGCTTACGCCACCTTACATCAGTACACCCGGGGTACAACTCTGACGCGGAGGGCGTTGGGAGCCTTACTCATTCATGACACACGTCGCGCATAACCCGCCGACTAAGTACTATCGTACTGTCAGAGCACCCCGCGTCATGTCGCGACAGGGGTTGTCAGCTCCCTTAGCTGACAGACACCCTATCTCTATCCTATTGACATAGACAGGGGTTGTCAGCTCCCTTGGCTATATAAGCCCCTCCCCTCCTCATTCCGTAGGGATGCGCTATAGCACTCTCTTTTACTCTCCAGCATTTCCTTTGCCATATTATATTGCCTGCGGATATTGACTTGACCGTCAGAGGGTCTGACCGGGGAAAATCGCCGGCGGATTTGCTAACGGCCATCTCATTGCAGGTCAGCGCCAGGTCAGAGCCAGCTAGAAGCCAGGTCAGCGGAGCTCGTGGCACTCGGTGTACCCTCTTGCCCTTGGGACTTCTACCTCGTTTCGTGACAAGATTAAATCGGATTGGTAATATTTAACTTGAGACATCGATTCAGCTTATTAAAAATTTATTATCGGTCATCATACTAAATTGAGAAATATTTTCAATGAACGATCAAGTCCAATATCTTATAATTACACAATTCATTTTGAGAAAAAATTCTTATAAAATTTATCGTAATTAAGATCGAACTGTAGTTGTTTAGAAGATAACTAATCGTCCTTCCATTGCATAATAATTCGGGAGGAGAAAAATGATATACCAGATAACAATCGAATCTGGAGAGATAGGGTTGAATAGTTCGTGGCCGACACGAGGGATGAAGAAGCTGCAGGGCACGACGCGACAGATCGAGACGACCTTCCTTCCTGGGACTCAGGGAGTCAGGAAGCGCGCCCGGGAATATCCGTCCGAAGGCCCCTCTCGGGAGTACCTTGGGAAGTTGGGTCCCGAGAGACCCTCGGGAGTAGTATCGCATGCGCTCACCCCGGGCCAGAAGACCCCGAGATCACCTCAGGAGACGAAACCCGAGTGATGACCGCCCCCTAGTACTAACCCCCCTCTCTCTGTTTATGGATAAGCATCCCCATTATAAGGAGTCAGCACGACCCTTAAAAATCACAACGGTTCGAAGCGTAATAACGGCGCAAACCGTTTCAAAGGCTATCTAATAACCGCCGAAAGAGGGGGGCGATGTGGCTCAAGTCACGGAGATGTGGTACAGATCGAGGGAATATGCCTAGTCTGCCGCCATCGGTATAAAAGGTAGCTCAACCACTCCGGTAAGGAGGTTATAGACTATACTTACTCAGTACTTGTCTTCTTTTCTGTTGCCTTCACTCTCTATCCCGATCCTGACTTGAGCGTCAGAGTGGACTCCGCCGGATAACTTCCTGATAGGATCGATGGCTCGACTTTTCTCTACAATAAGGTTAGCACAATACAAAATACAATAGAAAATAAGATTCAATGCTAATACAAAGTCCTTTTACTTGGTATCCACCCCAAAGGGTGACTAATCCAAGGATCCGCACGCGTACACCACCTCCACTATGAATGGTCTCCTTCAAGGTGGAGAAAACCTTTACAACTTTGCCTTCTTCCTCTTTACAAGATCACACTGACTGCTAGAGGAAGAGTAGATCAAATAGGGCACTAACAGCACTTCAATACCGTAAAGAACAGTTTCCAATTTGTGCCCAAAAGTCCCCTTTAAATAAGAGTAGAGAACAGCTTCGAAAGCTGTCTAACCCGCACCAGTCGACTGCCCATTTGGCAGTCGACTGGTCTAGTTTTAAATGCTAGCCAACGGCTAGTTTTTCTGGGTTACCAGTCGACTACCCCTGGGGCAGTCGACTGGTCTGGGGCTGTAAACTCTCTGTGAGTTTTCGCAGTCGACTGTCTTCTGGCCAGTCGACTGCCCAGCCTTTATACTTAATTACAGTCACTCAAAACACTCTCCTTCACGTATGCCTTCAGGTATGCTCCCTTGGCTCGCCCCTTGAAGTCTTCTTCCTCTGGCTATCGTCCCTCGGATGCACACACAAGCCTTCCTTGGTTTGCCTCCATGCCACCCTTCACGTGTGCCCTTGAAGTCCACTTCTCGGCTTGCCCTTGGAGCTCTCCTCCCTCGGCTCTCGTTCCTCGGATATGTTTCCCAAGTGTTATTCTCCAAGTCCTGCAAACTTAATCACACATATCAAATACAACCAACATCCTAACCTTAAACATATTGGCACACACATCAAAACCATGATCTTCCCGATCATCCTTGGGCTGTTTGCCTCAACAATCTCCCCCTTTTTGATGTGTGGCAATATGTTTAAGTTAGGGAATAAATAATAACCAGTCAACAATAAATAACAGTAGGAATTGAAAAAAACAAGACATAATAAAAGCAGGAAAAACCTCCCCCTTAACCCATGTCTTCTCTCATTTTCAATTCTTCCTCATAATCCAAGATTAAGTCAAAAATTTAACTTAAACTACCCAAAAATTTAACTTAAACCACTTATTCTCCCCCTTTGACACCATCAAAATGATTGCCCACAACAATACTAACATATGTCATCAAATGAGGGAATTACTCATTTATGAAAAAAATCTCAGAACCTGAATTCAGGCGTGCCAGTCGACTGCCTTTTGGGCAGTCGACTGATACTATCTCAGTCTGAAAACTGAGTTTCTGAGCTGAATTTTAGAAACCCTCCAGAAATTCCAGAAAACTCTAAAAATTGTAAAAACTTGCAAGCACGTTTCTTGTAAGATACTTTATCAGGGAAAAATATCATTTCATGGAAAATTTTAACCATGCTTGACTTTTGACCAAAGTTCAAATTTTTTTGAAAAAACACTACATTTGTATCAAGTTTTCAATCTAAGTATGCAACCATACATGTTCCAAAGTCATGCCAACATAAACTAAACATGGAGTGGTTTTCAAATACTCAAAATTTCCAACCATGATCTTTGAGCAATGTATCCATTAATTAAACACATGTCTTCCCCATAATTGGTCTATTTTCAATGATTCTAATACATTTAATGATTCAATATCATGCCATAGGCACAAGTGAACCACATGTATCATCCTAACATCCCATATGTAAGAACATAATCACAAACTAAGTAATATGAGATGTATTCAAGGTAAGCCTTAATTTTGCCCAATTTATCATGAATTACCACTATGGGCACTACACTCCCCCTCAATGTCTCAAGTCAACCAAAATTAAAAAATGAATTTCTAATACCATGGTCGACTTATTCCAAATCTTCTAACCTTTGAGAATTGACTTTGGTACCCAATAGAAATGTTTTCTAATTGGGTTAACCAAGTATTCTTTCGGGATCCACTTCTTACTTATGGTCTTGGTCTTTGATTGTCCCCTAGCAATAAGACAATGATAGGTTTTCCCATTACTAGACTTCCCAAACCCTAATCCTTCTTTCCTAAAGCTTGCTCTTTGGCTCCCAATAATCATATCTAATGTTTTTGAGCCAACTTCAAACTTCCTAAGTGCTTGGGTGAGGCTATATACCTTTTCCCTTAAATCCTTATTTTCTTCTTCTAAAAATGAGTCATTTGAGTTAGAAGAACAGACATGCTCATTGTCCTTAATTTCCATTGAAGGTAATTTCTCCTTTAACATGCAATTCTCCCTTTTTAGACACTTAATTATCTTTTTAGCATCAACTAAGTCATCACTAGTGCTAGAGATAATTTTAGCAAGAATAGAAGTAGGTAAGTTATGTACCTCACTTACCAAGAAGTCCGATTCCGAGGTGGAGCCTCCCCCTTCACTAGAGCTCCCTTCATTTTCACTTGAACTTTTCTCCTCTTCAAACTAGGATGCCGTCGAGGCAAGGTCATCAATTCCCATTAATGCAAAATGGGAAACAAAAGACTCCTCCTCATCCGATGAAGATGGATCATCCCATGTAGCCTTCAAGTTTTGAATCTTCTTCTCCTTCTCTTTTGATTTCTTCTTTCCTTCTTTCTTCTTTTCTTCCTTCTTTTTCAAGAGAGGGCACTCATCTCTCATGTGGCCTTCTCCTTGGCAGTTGTAGCAAATAATCTTTCTTGGTTTATGTTTGCTCCTTGATTCTTTCCTACCACGAGACTTGTTAGTAGAAAATTATTTAAATGCTTTCTTACCTTTCTTACCATATAGGCTTCCGCATCACTACCCATGGAAGCACTCGATTCCTCCGAATCGGATGACGAAACCTCCTTCTTCTTACCCTTTCCCTTGTTTGCCACAAGGGCTATACTCTTTGGCTTGTAGTAGGATTCTTCGATCGTTCCTCCAACTCGAGTCTCGTGAAGCTCCATGGTTGAGAAAAATTCTTCTAGAGATGTCTTCTCTAGATCCTTGGAGATGTAGTACGAGTCCACCATTGAGCTCCATGTTGATGTTCTTGGGAAAGCATTGATTGCTTTCATCAAGATGTCTCGGTTGGGTAATTGTTCTCCTACACTTGTTAGCCCAATAAGAATTTCTTTAAATCTTGCATGTAAACTCGTTACCTTCTCTCCTTTATCAAGCTTAATACTATTGAGTTGGGACCGAAGGAGATCTCTTTTTGCCATTTTCGCCTCCGAGGTGCCTTCATGAAGTTCCACCAACTTGTCCCATAAGTCCTTGGCACTTGAGTAGTTTCCAATCCTTGTCACTTCTTGTTGGGGAAGCACACTAAGTAGATGATGTAAGGCTTTTGAGTTAGCTAAGTGATCATCCTTTTGCTTTTTGCTCCACCTTACTTTCTCAAGAAGCTTGTTTTCTTGATCCCTAGGTATCTCAAAACCGTTCTCCATGATTAGCATAATATCAAAGTCAATGTTGAAAAATACCTCCATTCTCTTCTTCCACCATGAAAATTCTCCCTCGAATTTCGGCGGTTGAATATGTGAGCCGGCCATTTCAATGATTGCTCTTCTTGGCGGTTAGTCCATCGAAGGTGTCCTTGCACTCTGATACCAACTGATAGGATCGATGGCTCGACTTTTCTCTACAATAACATTAGCACAATACAAAATACAATAGAAAACAAGATTCAATGCTAACACAGTCCTTTTACTTGGTATCCACCCCAAAGGGTGACTAATCTAAGGATCCGCACGCGTACACCACCTCCACTATGAATGGTCTCCTTCAAGGTGGAGAAAACCTTTACAACTTTGCCTTCTTCCTCTTTACAAGATCACACTGAATGCTAGAGGAAGAGTAGATCAAATGGGGCACTAACAACACTTCAATACCGTAAAGAACAATTTCTAATTCGTGCCCAAAAGTCCCCTTTAAATAAGAGTAGAGAACAGCTTCGCAAGCTGTCTAACCCGCACCAGTCGACTGCCCATTTGGCAGTCGACTGGTCTAGCTTTAAATGCTAGCCAATGGCTAGTTTTTCTGGGTTACCAGTCTACTGTCCCTGGGGCAGTCGACTGGTCTGGGGCTGTAAACTCTCTGTGAGTTTTCGCAGTCAACTGCCCTCTGGCCAGTCGACTGCCCTCTGGCCAGTCGACTGCCCTCTGGCCAGTCGACTGCCCTCTGGCCAGTCGACTGCCCTCTGGCCAGTCGACTGCCCAGCCTTTATACTTAATTACAGTCACTCAAAACACTCTCCTTCACGTATACCTTCAGGTATGCTCCCTTGGCTCGCCCCTTGAAGTCTTCTTCCTCTGGCTATCGTCCCTCGGATGCGCACACAAGCCTTCCTTGGCTTGCCTCCATGCCACCCTTCACGTGTGCCCTTGAAGTCCACTTCTCGGCTTGCCCTTGGAGCTCTCCTCCCTCGGCTCTCGTTCCTCGGATATGTTTCCCAAGTGTTATTCTCCAAGTCCTGCAAACTTAATCACACATATCATATACACCCAACACCCTAACCTTAAACATATTGGCACACATATCAAAACCATAATCTTCCCGATCATCCTTGGGCTGTTTGCCTCAACAATCTCCCTCTTTTTGATGTGTGGCAATATGTTTAAGTTAGGGAATAAATAATAACCAGTCAACAATAAATAACAGTAGGAATTGAAAAAAACAAGACATAATAAAAGCAGGAAAAATCTCCCCCTTAACCCATGTCTTCTCTCATTTTCAATTCTTCCTCATAATCCAAGATTAAGTCAAAAATTTAACTTAAACTACCCAAAACTTTAACTTAAACCCTATTCTCCCCCTTTGGCACCATCAAAATGATTGCCCACAACAATACTAACATATGTCATCAAATGAGGGAATTACTCATTTCTGAAAAAAATCTCAGAACCTGAATTCAGGCGTGCCAGTCGACTGCCTTTTGGGCAGTCGACTGATACTATCTCAGTCTGAAAATTGAGTTTCTGAGCTGAATTTCAGAAACCCTCCAGAAATTCCAGAAAACTCTAAAAATTGTAAAAACTTGCAAGCACGTTTCTTGTAAGATACTTTATCAGGGAAAAATATCATTTCATGGAAAATTTTAACCATGCTTGACTTTTGACCAAAGTTCAAATTTTTTTGAAAAAACACTACATTTGTATCAAGTTTTCAATCTAAGTATGCAACCATACATGTTCCAAAGTCATGCCAACATAAATTAAACATGGAGTGGTTTTCAATTACTCAAAATTTCCAACCATGATCTTTGAGCAATGTATCCATTAATTAAACACATGTCTTCCCCATGATTGGTCTATTTTCAATGATTCTAATACATTTAATGATTCAATATTATGCCATAGGCACAAGTGAACCACATGTATCATCCTAACATCCCATATGTAAGAACATAATCACAAACTAAGTAATATGAGATGTATTCAAGGTAAGCCTTAATTTTGCCCAATTTATCATGAATTACCACTATGGGCACTACACTCCCCCTCAATGTCTCAAGTCAACCAAAATTAAAAAAATGAAATTCTAATACCATGGTCGACTTATTCCAAATCTTCTAACATTTGAGAATTGACTTTGGTACCCAATAGAAATGTTTTCTAATTGGGTTAACCAAGTATTCTTTCGGGATCCACTTCTTACTTATGGTCTTGGTCTTTGATTGTCCCCTAGCAATTAGACAATGATAGGTTTTCCCATTACTAGACTTCCCAAACCCTAATCCTTCTTTCCTAAAGCTTGCTCTTTGGCTCCTAATAATCATATCTAATGTTTTTGAGCCAACTTCAAACTTCCTAAGTGCTTGGGTGAGGCTATCTACTTTTTCCCTTAAATCCTTATTTTCTTCTTCTAAAAATGAGTCATTTGAGTTAGAAGAAGAGACATGCTCATTGTCCTTAATTTCCATTGAAGCTAATTTCAACTTTAACAAGCAATTCTCCCTTTTAAGACACTTAATCTTCTTTTTAGCATCAACTAAGTCATCACTAGTGCTAGAGATAATTTTAGCAAGAATAGAAGTAGGTAAGTTATGTACCTCACTTACCGAGAAGTCCGATTCCGAGGTGAAGCCTCCCCCTTCACTAGAGCTCCCTTCATTTTCACTTGAACTTTTCTCCTCTTCAAACTAGGATGCCGTCGAGGCAAGGTCATCAATTCCCATTAATGCAAAATGGGAAACAAAAGGCTTCTCCTCATCCGATGAAGATGGATCATCCCATGTAGCCTTCAAGTTTTGAATCTTCTTCTCCTTCTCTTTTGATTTCTTCTTTCCTTCTTTCTTCTTTTCTTCCTTCTTTTTCAAGAGAGGGCACTCATCTCTCATGTGGCCTTCTCCTTGGCAGTTGTAGCAAATAATCTTTCTTGGTTTATGTTTGCTCCTTGATTCTTTCCTACCACGAGACTTGTTAGTAGAAAATTGTTTAAATGCTTTTCTTACCTTTCTTACCATATAGGCTTCCGCATCACTACCCATGGAAGCACTCGATTCCTCCGAATCGGATGACGAAACCTCCTTCTTCTTACCCTTTCCCTTGTTTGCCACAAGGGCTATACTCTTTGGCTTGTAGTAGGATTCTTCGATCGTTCCTCCAACTCGAGTCTCGTGAAGCTCCATGGTTGAGAAAAATTCTTCTAGAGATGTCTTCTCTAGATCCTTGGAGATGTAGTACGAGTCCACCATTGAGCTCCATGTTGATGTTCTTGGGAAAGCATTGATTGCTTTCATCAAGATGTCTCGGTTGGGTAATTATTCTCTTACACTTGTTAGCCCAATAAGAATTTCTTTAAATCTTGCATGTAAACTCGTTACCTTCTCCCCTTTATCAAGCTTAATACTATTGAGTTGGGACCGAAGGAGATCTCTTTTTGCCATTTTCGCCTCCGAGGTGCCTTCATGAAGTTCCACCAACTTGTCCCATAAGTCCTTGGCACTTGAGTAGTTTCCAATCCTTGTCACTTCTTGTTGGGGAAGCACACTAAGTATATGATGTAAGCTTTTGAGTTAGCTAAGTGATCATCCTTTTGCTTTTTGCTCCACCTTACTTTCTCAAGAAGCTTGTTTTCTTGATCCCTAGGTATCTCAAAACCGTTCTCCATGATTAGCATAATATCAAAGTCAATGTTGAAAAATACCTCCATTCTCTTCTTCCACCATGAAAATTCTCCCTCGAATTTCGGCGGTTGAATATGTGAGCCGGCCATTTCAATGATTGCTCTTCTTGGCGGTTAGTCCGTCGAAGGCGTCCTTGCGCTCTGATACCAACTGATAGGATCGATGGCTCGACTTTTCTCTACAATAACATTAGCACAATACAAAATACAATAGAAAACAAGATTCAATGCTAACACAGTCCTTTTACTTGGTATCCACCCCAAAGGGTGACTAATCCAAGGATCCGCACGCGTACACCACCTCCACTATGAATGGTCTCCTTCAAGGTGGAGAAAACCTTTACAACTTTGCCTTCTTCCTCTTTACAAGATCACACTGAATGCTAGAGGAAGAGTAGATCAAATGGGGCACTAACAACACTTCAATACCGTAAAAAATAGTTTCTAATTCGTGCCCAAAAGTCCCCTTTAAATAAGAGTAGAGAACAGCTTCGCAAGCTGTCTAACCCGCACCAATCGACTGCCCATTTGGCAGTCGACTAGTCTAGCTTTAAATGCTAGCCAACAGCTAGTTTTTCTGGGTTACCAGTCTACTACCCCTGGGGCAGTCGACTGGTCTGGGGCTGTAAACTCTCTGTGTGTTTTCGCAGTTGACTGCCCTCTGGCCAGTCGACTGCCCTCTGGCCAGTCGACTGCCCTCTGGCCAGTCGACTGCCCAGCCTTTATACTTAATTACAGTCACTCAAAACACTCTCCTTCACGTATGCCTTCAGGTATGCTCCCTTGGCTCGCCCCTTGAAGTCTTCTTCCTCTGGCTATCGTCCCTCGGATGCGCACACATGCCTTCCTTGGCTTGCCTCCATGCCACCCTTCACGTGTGCCCTTGAAGTCCACTTCTCGGCTTGCCCTTGGATCTCTCCTCCCTCGGCTCTCGTTCCTCGGATATGTTTCCCAAGTGTGATTCTCCAAGTCCTGCAAACTTAATCACACATATCAAATACACCCAACACCCTAACCTTAAACATATTGGCACACACATCAAAACCATGATCTTCCCGATCATCCTTGGGCCGATTGCCTCAACACTTCCGGCGTGTACCCTAACGCTTGTGTTGATCTCATAGGCCGCAGAGTTCCTCCCCGGCATAGAGACTTCCACGTGGGCAGAACCTCGGGGCCTGGCCATCGACGACGATTCCTTCCAGAACAAGTTTGGCGCTGTCTGTGGGAAACTCTAGCAAAGCACCTGAAGGAGCACCGATGGCAAAACTAGAGGGACAACCCCTTGTCCTTACAAGAGAGGAGCTCGATCGCTTAGTGGCTAACGCCATCAAAGAAGCGCTAGAGCATCACCAAGTCGAATAGGCTGCCTCACAACAAGGGGATCTCGCGACAGAAGAGATCCCCAAAGTCTCCGTCTCGCACTAATGGAGATCTGTCACTTCGGTGGGGCGACGGGAGGGAGTAGCCCCGAGCCCCCAAAGAGAGTCTCCCGGAGACATGGAGAAGGCCCACTCAGTGGCCTCCAGCGCACGGAGGTACGGAGAGGAACAAGGAAAGAAGGAGGAACCTAAGATCTCCCATAAGGTTCCCTCTACACCTTTCTCCTCCGAGATTGTTAAAGACCCCATGCCGAAGCAGTTTCACGGGCCGGGGATACCCGATTATGATGGGAAGACGGATCCAGAAGATCACGTCTGTAAATTTGAGAACGCGACACTCCTGCACCAGTACACGGACGGGTTGAAGTGCCGGGTGTTCCTAAACACCCTGTCCGGAGCAGCTCAGCGGCAGTTCCAGAGGCTACCACAAGGATCAATCAACTCCTTTGTGGAGTTTAAAACCGCCTTCCTCCACCATTTCGCCAGCAGTCGTCGCTACCAGAAGACGACGCTCAACCTATTTGCTCTCAAGCAAAAACCGAAGGAGCCGCTCAAGGAGTACATCCAGCGGTTCAACAGGGTGGTGCAAGACGTGTGATAAGTACCATTTTATTGATTATTTTAGTTGCTAAAATCTATGTTTGACCCATGTTTTACTTGCTTAATTGTGAATTTACCCTAAGTTCTAGGACTTGCCTTTATTTTGGACTTAATTGCAAATCTGTATATATTTGAATTATTTTGCCACTAAATTTTTGATCTATTTTTGTAGGCATGAAAGGATCATGGACCTAGGGCATACTGGGTCAAACTCGAGTCGGAAGTGGACCCAGATCGAGTTATCAAGCTTCGGATTAATCTGGGCCGTCCGATTCAAAAGCGGCTAGATCTGAGCCATCGGGGACCATCTGAAGCAATCCAAGCTAGGGTTAGGGCTGATCAAGCACTCTGATCAAGATCTGAAGGTTTCATCCCAATCAGAGCTCATTCAACCGTTGGATCAAGCTCGGAGGGCTCTAGACTGTCCATTCAAAGATTAGGTTGATTTGGATCATCCGTTGCAAATCTGGAGGATCTGAGCTACCACGAGGTAGATCCTGACCCTTGATCAACAGCATCAAAGTTTGGTTCAGATCGGATGATGATTAGTCGTTGGATTTCCTCAAATAAATTTGAGCCGTCCGTTGTCAAGTACTTAATCAAAAAATTGCCACAGCTTCTCCTTGTCGCGTCTTCGTCCGTTGTCAAGTACTCGGGTTGGAAACCCTCGTTGGCAGTCGACTGCTCCCAGGGCAGTCGACTGCCTCGACTCAGAATTCGATCGTTGACACTCGAACGTTCAAATTCTGCCAGCTCACCAGCCGCTGCCAGTTGACTGCTCCCAGGGCAGTCGACTGGTCCAGAGCTGCAACCCTTCTGTGAGTTTTATCAGTCGACTGCCCCAATGGCAGTTGACTGCCCCACTCACACACCTAGGGTTTCCGTTCCCGAGTATACTTCTTTCAGCACTCGAACCTTAGGATTTCCTGAGTACAATCACACAGCACTCGTACCCTCACGACTCAACATACTCCTCATCAGCAGCCTCGACTATTGCCTTTGCGCCCTCTTCATCTTCGGCTCCCGTCTCTGGAATGCACGCAAGCCTCCAGCTTGCCTCCATGTCATCCTTCACGTATGCCTCGAAGTCCGCACCCCTCAGCTCATCGTCCTTGCTCCACCAAGGTCCCTCGGGTGCACACAAGCCTCCATCTTGTCTCCATACGACCCTTCACCGTACCGATGCCATCTAGTCAAATCAATATGTGTAAACTTGCACAAACTGCACACTCAATATACACATATTAGAACACAAGGGAAACCTAACTTAAACCCTTTGCCCAAACATCAAAACACTTGGTCACTCCGGACCAATGATTGCCTCAACAATCTCCCCTTTTTGATGTTTAGCAATACGTTTAAGTTAGGAAAACAAGATAGTAGTCAATAGCAAAAACCATGCTAAAACAAACAACTGGACTTACGTTGCCAAGACTCCCTCTTGGACTTACACTGCCAATGCATATGCAATGCATGCATGGATCCTATCCCAAGGCATCCGATAATTAGCAATTTGATAGAAAAATTTTGTGCCATTAGTGGGGAATTTTGGAGCTCTGGGGTGTATTTGTTTACGAAATGATGCATAATTATTAATAGGATGTATTTTCATTGGTTAATTAATTTTCCTTCATTTTCACACTCATATTTCATTCTATTGAATTTTTGGACAGCTTGTGCATCATCGGATCAAAAGGGGCACATCCGGGGCTAAAATTTCATTCTGTTGGAGCCTGATTGGTCACCAGACCAATCAGGGAAGGCCTGATCGGTCCAGTGACCGATCAGGGAAGGCCTGATCGGTCCAGCGACCGATCAGGAGCAGATGGCACAGCAGAATTTAGAATTTTAGCTACTGATCACATCCTGATCGGTCCCTAGACCTATCAGGGAGGTTCCTGATCGGTCCCCAGACCGATCAGCGAGCATCCAGACCAATCAGGAGTCACTCAGTCCGATCTGTAGCTGTCCAGAGCGGTCGGAAGAACTGTTACATCACAACCCTCCACTCAAATCTAGCATGGAAATTGATGGAGATGTCTTGCAAGCAATCTCTGCCACTCATCAAGGGAAATCAAGCGTGGAATAGAGAGGTAGAAAAGGAAGCAAGGGGAGAAGGAAAGGGGATCGCAACTTTCTTCCACCCGACGCCCCTCCATCTCATCCATCGCCACCAAGCGGCCGGCGGTTCCTTCCTCCACCTCACAGCCGCCGGCCGACCATTCCCTCTCCTCGCCATCTCCTCCTTTCCCTCTACCAGTTGGAGTGCCACTCGTCATCATTCGGCAATAGAGAGCATCCTCACAGCGTGCACCTCTTCACAGCAGCCGCATGAGAAGCTCTAGCCTGCCTTGCAACTTAATTTTCGATTGTTATTTGTTCCCTAGAGTTGGATGTTTGTGTTAATTGATGAATTCCTGTATTGAGCTTGATTCCCCTGTTTGGATTGCACGTACCTTGATTAAATTCACTCATGCCTATCATATGTTTGATGAATTGTCCCTTCCATTAGATAGATTTCAATTTTACATTTTTTTAGCTTAATTTCTTTTAAGATGTGTTAGCTTGATTGCTTTATGATTCCTTATGGTTATGTCTTTCGATTTGATGCAATTATGTTAGGTTTCATTGATGCCTTTTTTTCCTTGGATGCTTCTTTTATGTTGCTTTCCATTTTCTTGCAATTGTAGTTTAGGTTAGATTAGATCTTCTTTACTCGCATTGTCTTTCATTAATTAGGATTAGATTTCATACTTGCTTTGCAGTTTCATTTCGTAGTCTTAGTTTTCAAACCCAAACCCCCAGTTTAACATCTAAAAACCCAAAAGCAATAACTTGGAATCCTAATATTGTTAACCTATCATTACATTCCTTGAGAGACGACTCGAGTTACTCTATGCTACATTAGTTTAGAGGAGTTCGATACTTTAATTGTATTTGAAACTGTAACGCGACTAAATTCGGTTATCAAATTTTGCGCCGTTGCCGGGGAACGTAGTGGTGTTTGATAATTTTAGGATTGTTTCTTTATCTTTACAAAAAAAAACAATTGTCATGTGCTTTAATGTTCATTTATTCATGTGTTTGATATCATATGCTCCTGAGTCTTCTAATCTTGTTTATTAGTGTTTCAGTGTAAGACCAGGATAAGTCTTTCAGTTCAACATGAATTTCCACTCTCAACCATTTGGAGGCTTCAATGAATATCACAATTCAGAAATTGGGGGAGCGGAACACATATGCACTAATTGTGGCAGCCCATCTCACTCTGCTGCTATATGCCACCTCATCCAAGAGATTGCTAGATTTTCTCAAGAACCCCTACATTCTCAACATCAATATCATGATACCTATGATCCAGCTCCTGGCACTTATAATGATGATTGGGGTAATTACCCGACTCAGTACTTTCAACCCCAACAGTCTGATAGGTATAACTCATTTTCTAATTCCTACAATTCTAATTGGGGGGATCAGTCATATTTCAGGTATGAGGATACACAAAGTCAATTTACTGAGCAATATCCAGCATATCAGAATTTACAGACATTCCAGGATGATCCTCTGCCAAGAATCCCACCGGTTCAGCAACAAGAACCGGAGTTTCCACTCACTTTGGAGCCATTTTTCACTCAACTTCAGCAACAACATGATAGGAATTTTCAGCAACTCAATACTCAATTTCAGCAGCTTAGCACTCAGTTGAGCACTCAGTTGAGCACTCAGATTAGTACCCAGATTAGCGCTCAGATTAGCACTCAACTTCAGCAGTATCAGGGGGACTATAGACAATATCAGAGTAGGACTGATGCTTCCCTTCAGAACATAGCGCGACAAATTGAACAGATATCCTCCACCATTAGTCAGATGCAGACTGCAGGGACCATGATTGATGTTCAGAGAGGATATTCTAGTTCAGATGAGGCAGAGGAGGTATTAGCTTCAAAGACAGCTGAGTTGGAGGTTGAATCTGATTCATTTCTAGTTGCAGATGACTTTATAGGTGTAGGGGATTGCACTGAGCCCCAGGGATCACCTACATTGAGTGGTATATCAGGAGATTCAGAGGATAAGCAAGAAAGTGTAGGGACTTGCATAGTGGAAGCAAGAACCCAAGAATCACTTGTTTTAGTTGTATGTCCACCAGAGCCTGAGTTTGAAATGAAGCCTTTACCTGACCAGGAGGAAGTCATAGCTACATCCATTCTTGTAGAACCTCCAGGTATTCTTCAGCAAGACCAGGTAAGTGTTTCTCCTAATTGTTGTGAAAAATTCATGGATGTACCCAGTGTTGACTTTGTTGGCTGTGGTGAAATTTTTGATAAATCATATGTGGAGAATGTTTTTGAAAAATTCATAGAGGTACCCAAAATTGATTTCATTGGATGTGATGCATATCTTGAAACATTTTATGTAAAGGTTGTTTGTATTTCATGTCTTCCTTACCCTGCATGCGTGCAGGATGTATTCTCTTTATATGGTTTTGCAAGATCCCGTAGGCTTCTGGAATGGGTACTAAAACTTAATAGCCTACAACCTCCCGGAAGGACTTCTAATGAGCATGCAGGGGGAGGGGTTGAGTTCACCTTGACTTTTAATCATTTACCCCAAGAATGGATTCTGAACCTTAATCGTCTCCGACCACCAGAAGATGCTTGTGCAAAATTAATAAGGGAGAAATCTGCGCACTACAAGGTTGATCATAGGAGGATAGTTCTCCCAAGATGGATGCTACGTGCTCTCTATCCTACATAAAGGGGAGTCCGTTCTTTGCTTTTTCCTTTTTGTACATATATTTTGAGTTTCTCGCAATTTGCTTTGTTAGTTGTAAGTAGCACTTCTCTTAAGTTTTTCCTATGCATTGGAGGAATCATGAAGTGAGAAAATTATTTAGATCATTGAGTCATGGATATCATGCCTTGGTTAGTTCTCAACTTGCATATAGTTATTGGTTGGTGAAGGATTCTAATATTAGATTGAGCATGATTGATATTGTTCCTAGAGAGGACCACTCATTGCCTACCATATATCAATTTTTGTGTGATGAACATTCATGCTTTGGAACTTTAGAACTTGCTCATTTTCTCTTTGGAATCATAGGGGCATAGGATACATGGAATGGTAGAGCTATTCATCATGAACTTTGTTATTCTTCTTTTCATTTGCACCATTATCTTCCTCTATTGCTATTTCTGCTCTATTCTTTTCCTCTAAGTTGGTAAAGAACTTGATGAATTAGCTTCTTGAGTGGACAAAATCTTAGGTGTGGGGGAAAAGAAGTTAACCTTGGATCCAATTGATATGAAGATTGCGCAAAGTTCCAGTGGATTTGATTTGGACCTAGAATGAGGAATTTGAAGGCTTCAAAGCTAAAGACAAGGAGTCTCCAAGAACTATGTGACATCTCTACTACTTTCGAAAAAAAAACAGGTCAAAATAGAACAAAGCAGAAAAAAAAAGAAAAAAAAAGAGAGAGAAGAAATGAAATAAAAGAGAATAAGTGTAGTTCAAGTTCTTGGAGTTACTCTTTGATATTGTAATCAGCTGGAAGTTGGAAACTCTGAAATTTTAAAGCTTTCCTGAAGACCATGAGACAATTTCAGAATCTGTGAATTCATCCTGATCAGACTCTGATCGGTCTCCAGACCGATCAGAATCATACCAGTCTGGTCTCTGGACCGATCAGAGGCAATCCAGTATGTTCAGAGTCAAGCCTGCCCGATCACCAGTCCGATCAGTCCTTGGCTGATCGGTCTACGGACCGATCAAACGAAGCTGGCACCGAACGGAGCAGCACATTTAGTGTAGTTTTTCATTGGTCCGATCAGATAGAATCAATCCGACCAGAGGTGTTTGCTTAAATGGGGTGATAAGATGAGTTCACATGCAAGCTAACTAATTCATCAAGTTCTATCATCTAATGTTTCCTTTTGCTTTGCCCCATTAAATTCTTCACTTAGTAGCAGAAATTTTCATCTTGTTTATTTTCCCTACAATTTCATCTTCTCTATTAATAAGCTCTACTTATTGTATGTGTCACATGCATTCCTTTTGATGAAAATTAGGGGGTGAGCAAGCTTATGATAGTGAAGAAGCATGATGATTCTTGAGTGGAACTCCACTACTCATTGAGTTTTGAGAGTTAGGGCCAGTCCTATGAGAGGTTCATGCTTGATCTATTGACTTGGATGAATTCACCATTACCAATTAGCTAGTGTTAGAATGGAATTGATGTGGACTTGGTTCCAAAGGGGCTTGATTATCTTGAATAATTACCACTATGTGATTTCCTCTATGTTAGGTAAACTTGTTTGAGTCAATAAGCTTGGTTTCTCTTTTTGCTCGAGATGTGCAAAGAGTAGGTGTGGGGGAGTGATAATTAGCAATTTGATCGAAAAATTTTGTGCCATTAGTGGGGAATTTTGGAGCTCTGGGGTGTATTTGTTTATGAAATGATGCATAATTATTAATAGGATGTATTTTCATTGGTTAATTAATTTTCCTTCATTTTCACACTCATATTTCATTCTATTGAATTTTTGGACAGCTTGTGCATCATCGGATCAAAAGGGGCACATCCGGGGCAAAAATTTCATTCTGTTGGAGCCTGATTGGTCACCAGACCAATCAGGGAGACTCCTGATTGGTCACCAGACCAATCAGGGAAGGCTTGATCGGTCCAGTGACCGATCAGGGAAGGCCTGATCGGTCTAGCGACTGATCAGGAGCAGATGGGCACAGCAGAATTTAGAATTTTAGCTACTGATCACATCCTGATCGGTCCCTAGACCGATCAGGGAGGTTCCTGATTGGTCCCCAGACCGATCAGGGAGCATCCAGACCAATCAGGGGTCACTCAGTCCGATCTGTAGCTGTCCAGAGCGGTCGAAAGAACTGTTACATCACAACCCTCCACTCAGATCTAGCATGGAAATTGATGGAGATCTCTTGCAAGCAATCTCTGCCACTCATCAAGGGAAATCAAGCGTGGAATAGAGAGGTAGAAAAGGAAGCAAGGGATGAAGGAAAGGGGATCGCAACTTTCTTCCACCCGACGCCCCTCCATCTCATCCATCGTCACCAAGCGGCCGGCGGTTCCTTCCTCCACCTCACAGCCGCCGGCCGACCATTCCCTCTCCTTGCCATCTCCTCCTTTCCCTCTCCCAGTTGGAGTGCCACTCGTCATCATTCAGCAATAGAGAGCATCCTCACAGCGTGCACCTCTTCACAGCAGCCGCATGAGAAGCTCTAGCCTACCTTGCAACTTAATTTTCGCTTGTTATTGTTCCTTAGAGTTGGATGTTTGTGTTAATTGATGAATTCCTGTATTGAGCTTGATTCCCCTGTTTGGATTGCACGTACCTTGATTAAATTCACTCATGCCTATCATATGTTTGATGAATTGTCCCTTCCATTAGATAGATTTCAATTTTACATTTTCTTTAGCTTAATTTCTTTTAAGATGTGTTAGCTTGATTGCTTTTTGATTCCTTATGGTTATGTCTTTCGATTTGATGCAATTATGTTAGGTTTCATTGATGCCCTTTTTTTTCCTTGAATGCTTCTTTTATGTTGCTTTCCATTTTCTTGCAATTGTAGTTTAGGATAGATTAGATCTTCTTTACTCGCATTGTCTTTTATTAATTAGGATTAGATTTCATACTTGCTTTGCAGTTTCATTTCGTAGTCTTAGTTTTCAAACCCAAACCCCCAGTTTAACATCTAAAAACCCAAAAGCAATAACTTGGAATCCTAAGATTGTTAACCTATCATTACATTCCTTGAGAGACGACTCGAGTTACTCGATGCTACATTTGTTTAGAGGAGTTCGATACTTTAATTGTATTTGAAACTGTAACGCGACTAAATTCAGTTATCAGCATCCCACACCTAACCCTCCAAGTTAGGAATTTTCCGAAACGGACTTTTTAAACCTATCCCAAGGCTCCCCTACATTGGACTCATAAAGGCTTTTTAAGAACCTCTCCAAGGTCCCCCTTACGCCCAAGACTGGAGCAACCATGCTCCCCCTAAATCTCAGCTCCCCCTAAACCTAGGGTTTCTAGCAAAGGATTGTTTGGTTTTCCAACTTAAACCTAACACTTCTCCCCCCTTTGCCTAACATCAAAAAGAATCCAACAATATCCCAATTATTGGTTCTTTTAATCCCCAATGACCCTAAACAAGGTGTACTAGCCCCCCATACACTTGTTTTCAATCATTCGGACACAAGTCAGCTGTTGGATACCCACACCAGCCCTGACCAGTCGACTGCCCCCAGGGCAGTCGACTGATACTCTGAAAATCAGATTTTCAGCATTTCTGATTCTAAATTCAGGAATGCATAACTAATTCCATAAATCTTCAAATATTCTCAAATTTTGTGGCGAACTTTGTGGTACCCGTTCCTACTTGGGAAAAAAAACATTTCACAATATAGCTATCACCATTCCCAAGTTTGACACAAAATTCAAAAATCTCCTATAAAAATTAAGGCAACCAAGGGGGCAACCTCCCCCTTAACCTATGTCTTTTCCCAATTTTCAATTTACTTAGGTTAAGTTCTACCCAACTAAACACCAACCCACCAAGTCAAGTTCTACCCAACTCAACTTCCATGTTCTTTCCCCCTTGGACACCATTAAGGCTTGCCCCCAAGTAACCTTATCCCTAGTGCCAAAAAGAACTCAACAAGTCCTTAAACAATCTAAAAATTTTGCAAGCACATTTGCTAGGTATACCCTATCCTAGAAAATTATGTTTCCATGAAGAATACAAATGTGCTTGACTTTTGGTAAATCTTCTTATTTCCTAATGATTTGGCATTTGTATCAACTTTGACCCTTATTCATGATTCCTTGTGTTTGTCAACTCTAACCATTATCAATCTACACAAGGAATTCTCTTCAACTCTCTTTTCTATGTATCTTTAATATGATGAAAGCCTCCCCCTTTTTTATCTCTTAATCCTAGATACCTATGGGAAAATTCCATATACTTATCATTCAATATCATCCATTGGATTTTAAACACTCATCAATTCTCCTTGAATTTCTATGATATCTATATAGCCTTATCCCATACAATCAATATTAAATCATGAAGTAAAATTCTATTCAAGGAATATGACAGCATAACCATGAATTTTAATTCAAAGTCATATCCTATCATCCAATAACGATTCATGACCTTTACCCATATAATGACATAAATTCTCATAAGGTAATATGACCCCTTCCTATGATTTCAATTTTGTAATTTCTGATCATCTAATAGGCCTTTTGTTCTGAAACCTTATG
>JAGFNQ010000221.1:570616-633354 GCA_024364735.1 Boesenbergia rotunda
GATTTTCAGCAAAGCCAATATTTCAATCAACCACCACAGCAATTTCAACCATCATTTCAAAATTTTCAGCAAGGGTACAATTCAGATTTTCAGCAAGACTTTCAACCATTTCAGCAGCCACAACAGTAGTTTCAGCAGAGTTTCCAAGATTTCCAACAACCATTCGATTATGATCAGCAAGGATGGCCACATTCATAGCAAGTTTATCAACCACCATTCCAGAATTTTTAGCAAGATTTTCCATCTTCACCGCCCCAGAATTTTCAACCTTTCAACCAACACTTTCAGGAAGCAGATCAGCTATTTCAGAGCAATAATTTTCAGCAACAAATTTTATTACAGCAAGGGCAACAAAAGAATGATTCCACTCTTCAAGACTTGAAAAGATGCATTGAACAAATAATCAGTGGAATGGAGCAAATGTGTGCCCAGGGATCGAGCTAATTGCCTTCTCAAGCTACTCCTCAACAGTCAGATAGGTATAACTCATTTTCGAATTCCTACGATTCTAATTGGGGGGATCAGTCATATTTTAGGTATGCGGATACGCAAAATCAATTTACTGAGCAATATCCAGCATATCAGAATCTATAGACATTCCAGGATGGTCCTATGCCTTCATGGTCACATCCGGTTCAGCAACAAGAACCGGAGTTTCCACTCACTTTGGAGCCACTTCTCACTCAATTACAGCAACACCAAGAGAGGAGTCTTAAGCAGTTGAGGACTAACATGAGCACTCAGATTTACGCTCAGATTCAGCAGCAAATTGAGAGGAATTTTCAGCAATGTAACGCTTCATTTCAGCAGCATCAGGAAGACTATGGACAGTTTCAGAGTAGGACTGATGTTTCCAATCAGAACATAGAGCAACCAATTGGACAGATATCCTCCACCATTAGTCAGATGCAGACTGCAGGGACCATGATTGATGTTCAGAGAGGATATTCTAGTTCAGATGAGGCAGAGGAGGTGTTAGCTACAGGGGAGCCTGAAGATTTGAAGACTGTATCTGACTCATTTTTTGTTGCAGATGATTCTATAGGTGTAGGGGATTGTACTAAGCCCCAGGGATCACCTATATTGATTGAGATGCCTTCAGAGGATAGGTTTGAGAGTCTAGGGGATTGCACTGAGCCCCAGGGACCACCCATACCTACTGGCCAGCCATTATCTATAGAGGCAGTGGAAGAGATTGATAGTAAAGCTTGTGACAACCTTGAATTTGATTCTGAAGCTCTACAAGACTCTTCTAGTTTTTTATTTTGTGATCCTTCTAGTCTTTTATTTTGTGATGACATAGTCGATGTTGGTCCTAATTTTTCTAATATGGTTGTTGCAGATATTGTTAATGAAGCATGCGTTGTAGATGATTCTACAGGTGTAGGGGATTGCACTGAGCCCCAGGGACCACCACCATTGACTGATGCATTGGAAGATTCAGAGGATGAGTGTGAAAGTGTAGGGACTTGCATGGTGGAAGCAAGAGCCCAGAATCACCTCTTTTCGTTGTATGTCCACCCGCACCTGAACCTGAGATGAAGCGTCCACCTGACCAGGAGGAAGTCATAGCTACATCCATTCTTGTAGAACCTTCAGGTATTTTTTAGCAAGAACAGGTAAGTGTTTCTCCTAATTGTTGTGAAAAATTCATGGATGTACCCAGTGTTGACTTTGTTGGCTGTGGTGAAATTTTTGATACATTTATTGGCTGTGATGCATGTCCTGATACATTCCTTGTAGAGGATAATTTTGCAGAAAAACTCATGGAGGTACCTAAAGTTAATTTCATTGGAGGTGATGCATTTATTGATACACCTTATCTAGAGAATGATTATGAAAGATTCATAGAGGTACCCAAAGTTGATTTTATTGGTTGTGATTAATTTCTGTATACATTTTATGTAGAGGTGGTTTGTATTTCATGTCTTCCTTACCCTGCATGTGTGCGGGAAGTATTTTCTATTCATGGTTTTGCAGGGTCTCATAGGATTCTCGAGTGGGTGCTACAACTAAATAGACTCCAACCTCCTGGAAGGACTTCCAAAAAGCATCAAGAGGGAGGAGTTGCTCTTACCTTGACTTGTAGCACTTCACCTCTTAAGTGGACTTTGTACCTTAATCGTCTCCGACCACCAGAACCTCCTTATGCGAAGTTGAAGTGTGGGGGAGTAGTGCACTATGACATCGATCACGTGAGGAATGCTCTCTCAACTACCCAAACCCCACCACCACCGGGATGGATGCTACTCCTGAACCGACTCCAACCGTCAGGAATAAAGGGGAGTTTGTTCCTTTTCTTTCCTTTTCTTATTTGTCTTTATGTTTATACTTGCATATTTGTCTGCTTTTATACTTTGCATTCATACTTTGTTTCGTCATTCTGCATTTTGTTTGGTTTTGAATAAATCTTGTTTGATTTCGAGTTGTATCTCCTTACATGTTCCTTTATTATGCTTTGAGAATCATAAAAGATGGTTAAGTCTGACTATTGAGTTTTGGTTTCCTTGGTATGCTTGGGGATATTAATTGCATTTAGTCAGTTGTTGTGGTGATGGACTCTATCTTGTTAGATTAAGCATGACATTTTATTGTTCACCTAATGAGGATATTGTCATGCCTATTCTTAATCCTCTTATGTGTGATAGCATTTGTGATACTTGACACTCTAGAACTTGCTTTGATTCTTTTCGAAATTACATTAGCATAAGCTAACATGAATATAATGGAGGCAAACTCTCTTGTTGATCTCTTAGTGTTCCCTCTACTTTTCTATTGACACTAGTAAACATTTCACCTATTGTTTTCATGTTTCATTGTCTTTCCTTTATCAGATCTTCTCATTACCATTATATTTTCACTGTCATATCTTTATTAGCTTATTCTTCCCTTGAGCATGAGAGCATGGGGTGATTACATGATGAATTACATTTTTATTTGTTTATTATTAGCCTCTATTATTGTGAGTTATAGATGTTATCATGCTTTGTCACATCGTCCGAGGCAGGTTTTAAGTGTGGGGGAAAGATAGGTGTGTATTAACGAATGCTTGTTGAAACAAAAAATCTCTCTGTGAAAAAAAAAAAAGAGAAATGAAAAAAAAAGTGAAGGAAAAAAAGAAGTGAAAAAAAAGAAAAGAATGGAAAAAATGAAAGAGAGAGAGAAAAAAAACTCTCAAGCATTTGGGATTTTGTTAGTTATGAACAAGAAGGAATATTTTCTTGATGCATATTCTTTTGATATCATTGTTGAGAGAAATTCAAGAGTTACTTTGTTAATACATACATGTATTTTTAGAGATGTTTTAAGTGGTTATGTATTGCATTGAGAATGTGCAAGGAGAATTTTGAGTTTGGATGTTTGGTTGAGTTTTTATTTTGGCATATGGTTTGATTGTGTACATCATGTTGATTACCCCAATGCTCTCATATGCTCTTTGTGATCTTCTTTGTTATCTACCTTTCTTATTCTCTTGTTAGCACATGGTTTCATCATTAGTCATTGAAAAGTCCTCTTGATTTGTGTACTTATGTTATAGTAGTGGAGAAGTAGAAAATAAGCAAGCATCTGGTAGTCTAATGTCATGAATGCATTGAGAGAACTCCACTTTCATATTTGTTATTTTTGTGAGCATCAGTGCATATATCTACCTTGTGAGGTTTTTGTCATACTTAGTTTATTCAAGTTGATGAAATTACCATGCCTTTTGACTTATGTGAGAATTGGAACCATAAATACATTGATTCTTGAGACTTGATGATCCTAAGTAACCCTCTTTTATTATTTTTAAAGTATCGATAGGGGATGTAATGTTTGGGAGATATTTTACTTTCTTTTCTTATAGTTTTGTTTGCTTGCTCGAGACGTGCAAGAATTAAGTGTGGGGGTGTGATAACTAGCATTTTATGTCATTTTATTTGCTTATTTATTTATCATTTTTTATCCTCTCGTACGTTTAAATCATGTTTATATCATATTTTACGATTAGGATTTATTTTTGGAGCTCATTATAATTTTCCCTAAATTTTGGTATTATTTCATGATTTTTGTAGGGAATTAAAGATTTGACCTTGAACGGGTCAATTCAAATGAAGATAGGTCAATTTAGCCAACTCAAATTGAACCCAAGGCTTGGCTGGTCCGAACTGAATTGGCTGAACCCAAGCCTTGGCTGAACCAAGTGTTGGGCTGGGTTGAAAGGCTTGGACTGGGCTTGATCTCTCCACGGGCCAAACCCAAGTGCTAGGTTGCTGGGCTGAACAGGAGCTGGTTGGGTTGAACCCACACGCAAAAAGGGCAACAGCTTCACACGCGAGAGGATCATCTGCTTCTCATCCCGATCGATCTCGGGGGGCGACTGATCTTCTTCCTTCATCTCGACCATCTCACACCCGCGACCTCTTCTTCTCCACAACGGCCGGCGGCTTCCCCTCTTCTCCTTCACCGCTGCCGGCCGGACCACCTCTTCTTCCTCACCACCTTCTCCACCACCTCCGGCCATCGCACAAGAACTAGGGCACACGGGACAGAACTGATCCGAAAGCCCTAGCCGACCGGAGCTCCATCCTTTCTTCTTTACCTCAGGCTAGGGCATCCAATCCGCGAACCCCTAGACTCCACTGATCCATCTCCTCCTCGTTCCATTTCCTTTCCATTCCCCCTTTCTTCATCTCAAGCCCGACGCCAACAGATTCAGCAGCTCATCACAGATTCTCTTCGGCTGGAAGACAGGAGATCCAATTTCGAGCTCTTCTTCAAATTTCGGCAGCTCCTTCATCCGAGCTTCAATCAGCGGCTTCCGAAGATCCATCCGAGTGTTGGGGTTTCCTCCATCCTTCATCAGTTCTTCACAGCTGCCGATTGGTGCCTTCATTAGATTGGGTTAATTGGTTTAATGTGATTGTTCTTAATTGATGAATGTTTGTGTTGATTGTTGAATGCGTGTATGATGCTTGTTCCCCCTGTTTGGATTGCACGTACTGTGATTGAATTTTTTTTTTCATGCCTATCATATGTTTGATGAATTGTCTCTTCTATTAGTTGGATTCTAATTTGAATTTTCCTTATCTTAAATTCTTGCAATGTTTCGTTAGTTTGATCGCTTAATGTTTTCTTATAGTTGTCTTTCAGTTTGATGCAATTAGGTTAGGTTTCATTTGTGCTCTAGTTCCCTAAATGCTTACTTTAGGTTGCTTTTCGTTTCCTTGCAAGTCTAGTTTAGATTAGATTAGATCCTCTTTACTCGCATTGTCTTTCATTAATTAGGATTAAATTTCATACGTGCTCTGCTGTTTCATTTCGTAGTTTTAGTTTTCAAATCCAAACCCCAGTTTAATATCCAAAATTCAAAAGCAATAACTTGGAATCCTAGGATTATTAACCTATCATTACATTCCTTGAGAGAGACGACTCGAGTTACTCTATGCTATATTAGTTTAGAGGAGTTCGAAACTTTAATTGTATTTGAAACCTTAACGCGACTAAAACGCGGTTATTAGGGTTTGAAAATTTCTAAGTCTAAAAATGGAATTGATTTTTTTTCAACACTTTGAACATTTTTCAAAAGAAGTTTTAGAAAATATTTTCCAAAAAAAATTTTGGCTGGGCACTTGGAAAATTTATATTTGGAAAAAATTTTCAAGTCAATAACTTAGTGGAAAATTTTCTAAACATCTTCTGAAGTTTTTACTGCTAAAGGAATTTTTGAAAAAAAATTCAATCTCTTTAGTATTTTAGAAACTTTTCTATTTAAGATAAGTACCTAGAAAAAGTTTTCAACATAGCTTAAGTTTAAGTACTTAGTTCTATTTAAGATAAGTACTTAGAAAAAGTTTTCAACATAGCTTAAGTTTAAGTACTTAGTTCTATTTAAGATAAGTACTTAGAAAAAGTTTTGAAAAAAAAGTTTTGAAGGCAAGTTAGTGCTTTTTGAAGAAAGGATAATGTTTTGAAATTTTGAATTTTGAAAAAAAATTTTAATTTTCAAATCTTCTCTCCTTTTCACTCTCTCCCCCTTTTCCATATATAAAAAAAACAAAGCAATATAGCAAAAAATTGCATAAGAATATAGCAAAAGAATAATGTGCTGTACTGAACCAATTCAAGGTAGAAACTTGGACCAAATCAATTTGAATTATCTCGCTTGGGTCCTGTGTAAAATACGGCAAAAAAAACCAGTAAAATAAATTTTTGGGAAAATATACTTGAAGATTTAGGGTTATCGAGATTGTAAATAATTTAACCCTAACGTATATGAGGAGGATTGTATTAAAAGAGGGGGATTAAATGGTTAAAATATTAACCCTAAGGGTTTAATATGAAATGGAGGAGTTCGAGGGGCCTTTCTGCAAAAATACCCTCCTTTAGGTTTTAAAGCCTTCGGTCGAGCCCTAGCCGCAGCCAAATTGCAGCCGCCCGACCCTTCCTCCCCTTCGCGTTTCTTCTCCCTTCCGCGTGCCCTAGCCGCCGTCGAAGACATGCCGACCCTATCTCCTTCCTCCCCTTGCGAAGCCCGCAGCCAGCGCCGATGCCGATCTTTCTTCCTCTTCCGCTTGCGTGCCCTAATCCGCAGCCTGGCCCGATCTCTTCTTCTTCTTCTCTCGCATTAGATGAGATCGCTTGTATCCAGCCAAAGGTTTTCGATGAGAAGAGATTGCCGGGTTGACATCTGAGAAGCATCAAAGTGTGGATGGAGTTAGGGTTCTGGTAGTTGATCCCGACCATAGGAAGGTAAGCCAACTTGCTTCTCTTGTTCATGATCCTACCGATCATAACAAGAGTGGTTAGTGTAACGCCCGTTTTTTTTTCATAAGCGGCGTTACGCTAAACTTACATGTGCATAGAAAACCTCTTAATGTAGCGGAATCATAAATTCTTTTTCACATGCTTTTAACCATGCAATTAGTGCTTAAATCATATACACATATCTAGCATCATGACATCAACCTTTCGTAACACATTCATAAGCTTCCATGATCATTTCAGGTAACCTATTACCCGTATGCATAACATCATGATTATTTACTTTTCATAATTCATTCCTAAGCCTTTCAGGTAGCAAGTAGTTTATCCATAACTTCATAAGTAGTAGGTTGTTTCATAAGCATAGCTATCATAAGTAAAGCATAACCAAGATAAGTATGGTAAGATAACAACACATGCAATCAGTGAAATGAGAGGGACTCTTGGCCATGTCACTACCACACACACATGATCTTGCCTCTCCTGCTGCTTCCTTTGAAATCTCTTGCTTAATCTGCGGTATAAGAAAATAAAACTATAAGCACGGAGGCTTAGTAAGACCCTTTTCCTACTCACAAAATCCATACATCGTATAAACATGAACATGGTAACTTAGCATAAACATAAATAAATCATGGCATCATAAATTAGCATGACTATAAATAAAATCATGGCATCCTAACTTAGCATAAACATAAATAAATCATGACATCATAAATTAGCATGAATACAAATAAAATCATGGCATCCTAACTTAGCATAAACATAAATAAATCATGACATCATAAATTAGCATGAATATAAATAAAATCATGGCATCCTAACTTAGCATAAACATAAATAAATCATGGCATCATAAATTAGCATGAATACAAATAAAATCATGGCATCCTAACTTAGCATAAACATAAATAAATCATGGCATCATAAATTAGCATGAATATAAATAAAATCATAGCATCCTAACTTAGCATAAACATAAATAAATCATGACATCATAACTTAGTATGACTATAAATAAATCATGACATCATAAATTAGCATGAATATAAATAAAATCATGGCATCCTAACTTAGCATAAACATAAATAAATCATGGCATCATAAATTAGCATGAATACAAATAAAATCATGGCATCCTAACTTAGCATAAACATAAATAAATCATTTGCATAAACATACCTTACATAAACTTACTTTGCATAATATTCTTATCATAAATATAATGCATAACATGGATGGATGCATGTGGCAAATGTATATATATATAAGGATGCTTAATCTTTAAAATCATGCTTTTAAATACTTTAACATAATCATAACATTCATTGGGCCCTGGCTTGTACCACATTCATACATCATATGCGCGCATCCCTAAGTAAATGCGAGGCAGCTAATCTCGACCTACTAGGATAAGGACAGCTTCATCGGTAGTCCCGAACCGTAAGGACAGCTTCATCGGTAGTCCCGAACCATGGACAGCTTCATTGGTAGTCCAGAACCGTGGACCTTACTTAGGTCCGGTACAAGCCCATTCATAAAATAAAATACTTTCACATGCTTCTTCATTCATAATCATTCATAGCATATTCATTCATTCATCATACTTAACCTCATCGTCATGCCTTGAAGGCATGAACTTGAACTTCATTCTTCATTTTCATTCCATAACATCATTAAGCCTCGAAGGCATGAACTTTAACTTCATTCATCATTTTCATTCTTAAACATGGCATATGTACACATCATTCATAAAGCATGGCATACATACAAATTATTCATAAATCCATGACATACCTACATCTCATTCATAAAACATGGCATACCTACATATCATTTCTCAAACATGGCATACATACATATTATTCATAAAACATGGCATACATACATATCATTCATAAATCATGGCATATGTCTAAACGTTTATGACCTAACATATAATTCATGTCATATAAACTAAGGGTTTGGTTACCATAGAAATTCTTCCATCATACTTAAACATCCATCTTAGTAACCTATAAACAAGCATCTTTGTAGGTTTAACCCAACCCTAGCCCTAGGTTATGTCCTTGGCCGAAAGCCCCAAAAAACCCTAGGTCCATGAAAACTTCACATAAATTCCCAAACAACATCTCATACATACCTACTAGGCCATAGTAAGCATTTGATTCTATACTTAAGGCCAACCCTAATCCTTTAACCCTAGTTCTTGCTCTTGGCCGAAACTTTAAGGGTCCTTAAAGTTCATGAAAAATTCTTATAAAACAAAATTCCTACCCATCATGACATAGGAAATCAAAACTTATATGTTGAATGGTTAGATCAAGGCCCAACCATGGGTTAGGGTTCTTGGCCGAAATTCATTAGGCCCTATAATCATGTAAAATTTCATGTAAATCACCACTAACAACACTTACATCATAATCAATCATAAGAACCATCATTTGAGAGTTTAGAAACTAAACCTAGCCATGAAACTTGCAAGTGACCAAAACCCTAACTTCTTCTTCATGGATTTTCATCTTAGATCTTAAATAACAACTTAGATCATATCTATATCAAGGAAAAGCCATTACACCACAGGTGAGGGGGTCTTACCTTGGGGTTTCTTGATTTTTCACCTTGATTATAGAGAATCAAAAGAACTCCTTAGACCTTAAGTCACCTCTAGCCCTTGTAACCTTAGGAAGCCTTTAGATCTTGGAGATGAGACCCTCATGTGAAGCTTTTCCAAGGAAAATCTTCCTTATGGTGTTCGGCTAGGATGAGGGAAGGAGGAGGAAGAAAATGCAAAGTGATGGAAGGAAAAAGGTAACTCCCAAACCCCCCTCTTTATAACCCATTAAGGAGGTAAATGAAGAGTCTCTCCATGACCGTTCATCTTCTTCTAAGCCTTAACCAATATCCACTTCATTCCCTTATAACATTCCCTTGCTAGGTGAGTTGGTTAGAGCATGCATGGTTGTACAAGATGTCCAAGGTTCAATCCTTGGTCCATGCACCTTATTTTTATTTTATTTTTTCCTTTTATTTTCTATTATTTTCCCCAAAATTCCGAAAATCCTCTAAAAATTCCCCCATAATTATGGTAATATTTCTCATTAAAACCCCTTTATATTTATATTAATTTTTTCCTAAAATTCTTCAATAATTATGGTACTACAAAGCCCATATAAGACCCATTAGTACTTAGTTTTCTCAATTTAAATGAGAAAAATATGGATTTCTAGGCCACAGTTTGTATTAATATTTCTAGGTCCCTCGGAAAATTATCTAGACATGCTCAATATTTTAAGAAAATATTAAGAGAATTTTCTGGGTCGTTACAATCCCCCATACCTCGTGAAAGTTCATCCTCGAACTTAGAATCGCTCCGGGTACATGCGCCTTATCTCGTCCTCGCGTTCCCAGGTAGCTTCTTCGAACCGTTGACTTTGCCATAGGACCTTGACTAAGGGTACCTCCTTACTCCTCAGCTTCCTGACTTCCCTATCCAAAATCTGGATGGGTCTGCTCTCATAACTTAGGTCCTCCTGCACTTGTACTGTCTGTGGCTCGATCACTTGGTCCATATTTGGGATACACTTTTTAAGCAGGGACACATGGAATACATTATGGATAGCTGACATCTCTGGAGGCAGCTCTAACTCATATGCCACTTTACCGACTCTTTTCAGAATCAGGTATGGCCCCACATAGCGCGGACTTAGTTTTCCTTTCCTCCCAAATCTTGTCACCCCCTTCATAGGAGCCACTTTGAGAAATATCCAATCTCTAACATTAAATTCCAGTGGTCTACGCCGGACATCGGCATAACTCTTCTACCGGCTCTGAGCAGTTTCTATCCATTGTCGAATATTCTGTATAGCTCGGGTGGTGCTGTCGATGACATCCGTTGTGAGCCCCATTTCTTTCTTTTCACCACCCTCATACCAACAGATCGGAGACCTACATCTCCTCCCATACAACGCTTCATAAGATGCCATCCCAATAGTAGCTTGGTAGCTATTGTTGTACGCGAATTCCGCTAAGCATAGATATCGACACCAGCTTCCCTTGAAATCCAAGGTACAAGCTCGCAACATGTCTTCTAGTACTTGATTCACCCGTTCAGTTTGCCAATCAGTCGGAGGGTGAAAGGCGGTGCTAAATCGCAATTTTGTGCCGAGATACTTCTGAACATACTCCCAGAAGTGCGAAGTAAAGCGACCATCCCTATCTGAGATGATGGTCTTGGGAACTCCATGAAGTCTGATTATCTCCTTAACATATAATTGAGCCAGTTGCTCAATCGAATAAGTCATCTTGATTGCTAAAAAGTGAGCAGACTTCGTCAGCCTGTCCACAATGACCCATATCGCATCATATCCATTCGTAGTCCTGGGAAGCCCTGAAATGAAATCCATAGAGATGTCTTCCCATTTCCACTCCGGAATCGTTAGTGGCTGCAGAACTCCTCCGGGTCGCTGGTGTTCTGCTTTTACCTGCTGGCAAGTCCTACAAATACTAACATGCTGAGCCACATCCCTCTTCATTCCAGACCACCAGAACCTCTCCTTCAGATCCTGATACATCTTGGTGGATCCTGGATGCATCGAATAAGGGGTTTCGTGAGCTTCCGTCAATATTTTCCTTCGAAGCTCCGGATCATTAGGGATACATAGACGATCCCTAAGGTAGAGTAATCCCCCTTTTGTGATATGAAAATCATCGCCCTTTTCTTCTAGGATCTCCTATTTTATTTTCTGAAGACCCAGATCACCATTTTGTTTTTCCAATATGTCCTCAAATAGCGTGGGTGATATTGTCATGGTGAAAAGTCGTCCAGAGATGACTTCGACCCCAAAATTCATAATTTCTTCTTCGAGTGGTCGGGGTAATACGGCTATGGACATCAAGGTGGCACTTGACTTCCGGCTGAGTGCATCGGCCTCTTTGTTTGCCTTCCCTGGATGGTAGGAGATCTCGCAGTCGTAGTCCTTTACTAACTCCAGCCACCGGCGTTGTCTCATATTTAGGTCTTTCTGAGTGAAGAAATACCGCAGGCTCTGGTGGTCGGTATAAATCTTACACTGCGCTCCATACAGATAATGCCTCCATATCTTAAGAGCGAAGACCACCGCGGCTAATTCCAGATCGTGGGTGGGGTAATTCTGTTCATGTTCCTTAAGTTGCCTAGAGGCGTAGGCAATGACTTTACCATTGATTATATTAGCATTAGTATAATGGAACTAATACTATAGGTTATACATAATATCATAAATTATAGTTATTTATCATATAAATTATAGGTATAATATGTAACGCCCTAAAATTCTCATTTTTAGTTCTTAAAGTCCTTAGAATTATTTAAAAATGATTTAGAAATATTCTAGATATTTTTAGGAATTTTTAGAATATTTTTATGGAATTTTCCGAGTCCGTTTAGTATTTTAAAAAAAAAAGAAAAACGTTTAAGGGCAGCAGGGGGTTCGAACCCGCGACCACCAGGAGACCAGGCGCACGCGCGACCAGCTGGGCTGGTTCGTTTTGTTGATAGAGAATAAGCGAACCAATAGATAAGTTGTGGTTAGGTCAATCCGCCCCATAAGTATAAATAGATAAGTTAAGAGAGGAAATTGGATTTTTTGGTTTTCTCTCTTCCTCACCCTAGCCGCGCGACACACGCACGGGAATCCTCTTCCCGTCTCTTGTGCGCACGCCAACACCAAGCCGAGACTTCCTCTCCTCTTCCAAGGGGGCGCCGGCCAAGAGGGAACCAAGGAGACGGAGCGTTTCGTCCGTCTCGACGAGGAGAACGCGTAGGCGCGGACGGTTCGTGGAGATCTCACGTTTCTCACGAGCCTTGGATCTCAATTTCGGTAGTAAGTTCAAGAAAACCAAAGTAAGTACTGCTCACCTGCAGTAAGAGGCGGTTTTTCCGCGAGAATTTCCTTTAAAAGTTTTAAAAGAGAGTTTCTTTAGTTTATGATTTTTGGCATGTGATATTAGTTCATTATATGTTTATATAAGTTGATTAAGCACCCTATATGAGATTAGGGCTAAGAAAAGTTATGAGAAAAGAAAAGAGAAGATAAAGATAAGAAAAGAAAAGGCCAAGGCCTTAAGAAATCCCCAAAAGTCAAGACTTAGGGATTTTAGCACGCAAGGTGCTCGAGAAAATGCCAAGGCATTTACAGATAAGAAAGAAAAGAAAGAAAAGCTATTTTATTTTCCAAGGCCAGTACCCGGCGTCCAAGGGCGTCGTTAATGAAATCCAGGTGTCCAATTCCAAGGTCTTGGCCCTGGTAGACCAAGGTCTGCTCTATTAGGATTGGTGGCTCGCTACCCCAACCTTTTAGGGAACGCGCATGAGATGGTACTTACGTCTTCAGTGGATCCAAGTGATTATTATTTTCAAGTATATGCTTTAGCAAAGTTTCTAAAGTTTAAAGAGTTTTCAAAAAGTTAAAGAATAACTAAAGTTTCAAGTTGAGCCAAGAAAAGCAAGTTGAGATTTATTAATGCTTGAGTATGCATGTTTTGAGTTATACATGTTTAGTTCAGTTTTCTTTCAAGCATATAAGTATCTCATGTGATTTTCATATTGTTCAAGAAGCATGTTTGCACATTTCGAGATTTTGTGAGCTAGATAGTACTTACTAAGCTTTTTGCTTACTAGTTGCATTTCCTCTTACTGCAGATAAAGGTAAAGGCAAGCAATTCTGAAGGAAGGCGACGAGGCGGTGCTGAGCAAAGTGTGTGTGGTGGCTGAGCTTGGAGAGATCCTTGAGACAAGACAATTTAGTTATTTGAATTATAATGTTTAAGTTTATTCAAATTCCGAGTTATTGCTTTATGGAGTTTAGCGAACTTTTAAGCTTTGGATAGTTTTACATGCTCAATTTCTTAGAGTAAAGATTCCATGTCATTTCATTTAGCATACATATCCTTATGATTGCATTGGATGAGTAGAAGTGTGAGTAGTTTGGAATATTGATACTTTGTTGAAGATATTGATGCATGTGCCAAGATAGTACTAGTTCCCCTTTGAATCAAGTTTTTATTGCTCAATTATGCTTAGAAAAGTTGCTTTCACATTTCGTAATGCCTTAGTGATGTTATAGAACTTTGTGTGATGAGTTTCAATGGTTAGAAGTTAAGTTTGGTACAAACTTTAGCCTAAAGTTTATATAGTTTTTCATAACTTGCTAAATCTTGCAAAAGTCCTAATTTCAAGTTTATGGATTCGTTTTGATTGACTAAATTGTTTAGAAAACTAGTATAGAGTATAGAAATGGTGTCATGATTTTGTATGGCTCGAAAGTATAGGTTTGGTGGAGTTTTGAAACAAGTTTCGAAATCTGAATTTTTAGATTTCAGGCGTGCCAGTGGACTGGTACAGGACCAGTCGACTGGTGCCAGTCGACTGGCCAGATCGCAGTCGACTGGTACCACTGCAGAGAAGTCCTATAGAAAAGAAAAGAAGTATGTCATTGTATCATGCATGACTATTAGAGTTAGTATATCATAGATAGATTTAAATTGAGAAAAAAAAAATAAAGATTTCCGCATTCTTAGTCGTGCATTAGAGTCAAGAAGTAGATAAAGTAACGATCCGTCGGAAGTAGAGAAGGCGGGTCGCTACATAATACCTATAATTTGCTTATGGAATAATATGTATAGGTGATAACTTATAGGTTGAGATGATACATATCAACCTGTATGTAGGCTCATATTAAAAACCTATATGATTGGTGAATTATGACAATACTTATAGGATAAGGAATTAGTATAGTTATATTGATAATAATCTTATATTAGTACACTCTCTCATATTATTATCATTTGCTTTATATAATATAATATAATTATATTATATGATTGGTAACTCATATAATGTATAGGTTATATAACATTATGTTAATACTAGGTTCACCTTAATTACTAATATTAAGATGGTGCGCAATTAATACTATGTTTATGAACATAAGGTTGAGTCACACTTTTGACTAATTGTATTACGACTAACTTAGACCTAATGTATAGGGCAGAATACTTATACATGATTGTCTTATGATGTGACTTAAGATAGGTTATGATATAAGGTATATTGAGCAGCAGGTCGGGCGATGAAGTAGTCTCATTAATTCTATTACTCTTGTCTTCTAGCCAGGCTTCTCTTCATAAAAGATAAGTATGACTAATATAAGTCTTGGTTAATCCTACCTGCATATTAAATCCTAAAGTGTTTGGTTTCATAATAAAATATAAGATAAAGTATCATTCATAGTAACATATCCTAAAGTACTTTTCATCATAAACATCGTTCATACTTGCACATCCTAAAACCATAAAGCATCCGAAAAGTGCTTACTACTATAAAATATGTAAAGAGGTACTTACTTGGAAGCTGCAGGAAGAGGGCTTGATGTGTGTGTAGTGAGATGGTAACCGCTCTGATACCAACCTGTAACGCCCGCTTTTTTTTTTTCATAAGCGGCGTTACGCTAAACTTACATGTGCATAGAAAACCTCTTAATGCAGCGGAATCATAAATTCTTTTTCACATACTTTTAACCATGCAATTAGTGCTTAAATCATATACACATATCTAGCATCATGACATCAACCTTTCGTAACACATTCATAAGCTTCCATGATCATTTCAGGTAACCTATTACCCGTATGCATAGCATCGTGATTATTTACTTTTCATAATTCATTCCTAAGCCTTTCAGGTAGCAAGTAGTTTATCCATAACTTCATAAGTATTAGGTTGTTTCATAGGCATAGCTATCATAAGTAAAGCATAACCAACATAAGTATGGTAAGATAACAACACATGCAATCAGTGAAATGAGAGGGACTCTTGGCCATGTCACTACCACACACACATGATCTTGCCTCTCCTGCTGCTTCCTTTGAAATCTCTTGCTTAATCTGTGGTATAAGAAAATAAAACTATAAGCACAGAGGCTTAGTAAGACCCTTTTCCTACTCACAAAATCCATACATCGTATAAACATGAACATGGTAACTTAGCATAAACATAAATAAATCATGGCATCATAAATTAGCTTGACTATAAATAAAATCATGGCATCCTAACTTAGCATAAACATAAATAAATCATGGCATCATAAATTAGCATGAATACAAATAAAATCATGGCATCCTAACTTATCATAAACATAAATAAATCATGGCATCATAAATTAGCATGAATATAAATAAAATCATGGCATCCTAACTTAGCATAAACATAAATAAATCATGGCATCATAAATTAGCATGAATACAAATAAAATCATGGCATCCTAACTTAGCATAAACATAAATAAATCATGGCATCATAAATTAGCATGAATATAAATAAAATCATGGCATCCTAACTTAGCATAAACATAAATAAATCATGACATCATAAATTAGCATGACTATAAATAAATCATGACATCATAAATTAGCATGAATATAAATAAAATCATGGCATCCTAACTTAGCATAAACATAAATAAATCATGGCATCATAAATTAGCATGAATACAAATAAAATCATGGCATCCTAACTTAGCATAAACATAAATAAATCATTTGCATAAACATACCTTGCATAAACTTACTTTGCATAATATTCTTATCATAAATATAATGCATAACATGGATGGATGCATGTGGCAAATGTATATATATATAAGGATGCTTAATCTTTAAAATCATGCTTTTAAATACTTTAACATAATCATAACATTCATTGGGCCCTGGCTTGTACCACATTCATACATCATATGCGCGCATCCCTAAGTAAATGCGAGGTAGCTAATCTCGACCTACTAGGGTAAGTACAGCTTCATCGGTAGTCCCGAACCGTAAGGACAGCTTCATCGGTAGTCCCGAACCGTGGACAGCTTCATCGGTAGTCCAGAACCGTGGACCTTACTTAGGTCCGGTACAAGCCCATTCATAAAATAAAATACTTTCACATGCTTCTTCATTCATAATCATTCATAGCATATTCATTCATTCATCATACTTAACCTTATCGTCATGCCTTGAAGGCATGAACTTGAACTTCATTCTTCATTTTCATTCCATAACATCATTAAGCCTCGAAGGCATGAACTTTAACTTCATTCATCATTTTCATTCTTAAACATGGCATATGTATACATCATTCATAAAGCATGGCATACATACAAATTATTCATAAATCCATGACATACCTACATCTCATTCATAAAACATGGCATACCTACATATCATTTCTAAAACATGGCATAAATACATATTATTCATAAAACATGGCATACATACATATCATTCATAAATCATGGCATATGTCTAAACGTTTATGACCTAACATATAATTCATGTCATATAAACTAAGGGTTTGGTTACCATAGAAATTCTTCCATCATACTTAAACATCCATCTTAGTAACCTATAAACAAGCATCTTTGTAGGTTTAACCCAACCCTAGCCCTAGGTTATGTCCTTGGCCGAAAGCCCCAAGAAACCCTAGGTCCATGAAAACTTCACATAAATTCCCAAACAACATCTCATACATACCTACTAGGCCATAGTAAGCATTTAATTCTATACTTAAGGCCAACCCTAATCCTTTAACCCTAGTTCTTGCTCTTGGCCAAAACTTTAAGGGTCCTTAAAGTTCATGAAAAATTCTTATAAAACAAAATTCCTACCCATCATGACATAGGAAATCAAAACTTATATGTTGAATGGTTAGATCAAGGCCCAACCATGGGTTAGGGTTCTTGGCCGAAATTCATTAGGCCCTATAATCATGTAAAATTTCATGTAAATCACTACTAACAACACTTACATCATAATCAATCATAAGAACCATCATTTGAGAGTTTAGAAACTAAACCTAGCCACGAAACTTGCAAGTGACCAAACCCCTAACTTCTTCTTCATGGATTTTCATCTTAGATCTTAAATAACAACTTAGATCATATCTATATCAAGGAATAGCCATTACACCACAGGTGAGGGGGTCTTACCTTGGGGTTTCTTGATTTTTCACCTTGATTATAGAGAATCAAAAGAACTCCTTAGACCTTAAGTCACCTCTAGCCCTTGTAACCTTGGGAAGC
The DNA here is from genome assembly GCA_024364735.1 of Boesenbergia rotunda. Lineage (NCBI taxonomy): Eukaryota > Viridiplantae > Streptophyta > Magnoliopsida > Zingiberales > Zingiberaceae > Boesenbergia > Boesenbergia rotunda. Next base: position 588,457 of record JAGFNQ010000221.1, read on the forward strand.
CTTTAGATCTTGGAGATGAGACCCTCTTGTGAAGCTTTTCCAAGGAAAATCTTCCTTATGGTGTTCGGCTAGGATGAGGGAAGGAGGAGGAAGAAAATGCAAAGTGATGGAAGGAAAAAGGTAACTCCCATACCCCCCTCTTTATAACCCATTAAGGAGGTAAATGAAGAGTCTCTCCATGACCCTTCATCTTCTTCTAAGCCTTAACCAATATCCACTTCATTCCCTCATAACATTGCCTTGCTAGGTGAGTTGGTTAGAGCATGCATGGTTGTACAAGAGGTCCAAGGTTCAATCCTTGGTCCATGTACCTTATTTTTATTTTATTTTTCCTTTTATTTTCTCTTATTTTCCCCAAAATTCCGAAAATCCTCTAAAAATTCTCCCATAATTATGTTAATATTTCTCATTAAAACCCCTTTATATTTATATTAATTTTTACCTAAAATTCTCCAATAATTATGGTACTACAAAGCCCATATAAGGCCCATTAGTACTTAGTTTTCTCAATTTAAATGAGAAAAATATAGATTTCTAGGCCACATTTTGTATTAATATTTCTAGGCCCCTCAGAAAATTATCTAGACATGCTCAGTATTTTAAGAAAATATTAAGAGAATTTTCCGTGTCGTTACAGTTAGCACAGATTGAGCCCTAATTCGCTCCAATACATGCTTTTCTCTGGACTTCTAGCGGATTGGAGTCTAACTGGGCTCCTAAGGCAGTTTTGAACTCATGCCGTGTGGATTCTCCATTTTTTTTTTGCAGATTCTGGTTTCTTCCAACCTGCAACTGAGAGGCTTCACAGTAGGTGATGGACCTTGATTTTTCTATATGCTCTTGTTCCTTAAATCAGTTGATCTGTTGTGGTTTGAATTCCTGTTTAGGTGGGGTTTTGCGGTGTAGTAATTTGAATCTAAAATTGGATGTGGTCAGTTTGAAGGAGGTGTTATAATTGGGTTCGGTTTAATTTGCAAGTTAAACCTAATCAGTTAACATGATAAATTTAGATTTCCAAAACTAATTGGAATTTAATCGGGGTAATTTGGGATAATCAGGCTTAACCATTTTATTATGATTAATTAAATAGAAAGGGACGGATTAGGTTAACCCTAGGATGGGTTAGGGATTAATTAGCTAGTTACTATTTTTGTAGTAGTTAATTAAATCTGTCCTTGATACAGGGACTTGATTGGGATTTTTATTGCTGATATTGGCTGGTGGTTCTCTTTGCATTTGGATTCTTCTCTTTTGGAGGCGGGTACCCTTTGACTTATCTTTTAGATATAGTCTTCTTGTTATGCATTGTCTGTTATAGATAACAGTAAGATAGTATGCTTATCTGCCTTAGTGTACCTGTATCTGATATATGCTATTGTTTATCCTTGAGGTTAGCTCCTGTTTCACTTTATACAGTCTCACGAGTTGCCATCTATATGGGTGGATATATACATATATGTAGTGATACCTTCCCTTTTGCATTTTGATATTGATAGATCACTGATTATTTTGTTAGTATATCTACTAGGTTACTTGTATCCCATGATATAGGATTCAAACCTATTCCTAGCACCCGGTGGTGTTAGTTGAGGACTTGGTTAGGGTTATATGTTTGGATCATGCACCATCCTTGCATTGTTGCATGCTGGCGATCATCGGCTCCTATATAGTCCGAGCCCGTCGCCAGTTACATGAGGATATGCACACACATCCACTCATGGGTAGTGGCTACCATAGGGTGTGTCCATGTGCCCTATATTGCTCCGTACGGTCACTATTTGGAGGGTGATTCCGGTGCGTGGTAGCAGCCAGGGATCCCTTCTCGTCCTGAGACACGAGAAGATGAGAGCTAGACTCCCCCACTGCTTGGGGTAGGAGAGAGACCTCCGCCAGCATCCTGTCCACTCGGTCACTCAGGAGCAGTGATAGCAGGGTGCGTACATTTGTCATAGCCCTACCCACGCGGACGTTCATTTATGATAGGTGGACGGTGCCTGACTGGCGTCAGGGGTGACACATGTCATTGCACCATGTGCATATTTTGCATCGTGCATTGTTTGCTGCATTTGATTTCTGCACTTGATTGACATGCATATATTGGATACCTGTTTATCTTGGATTATATGTTCTATTTGTTCCATAGGGATGTATTTCACCCTTTGCAGGCTAGATGGATTCGGGTATGTACCTGTATTTAGTATCTTCAGTATACCTTTCCGTTTGGTTATATGAGACTGTATTAGCGTAGACCCTTATTGTTATTGTAACATACTATGCATATCTGCTGGGTATCCGCTGAGCTTATGGACTCACACCGTTGCCATTACTTTTTTTTTATTACAGGTTGATATCTGCCAGGAGGGTCCGAGTCGCCAGTCCCGTGCTTGCTACTGCATTCGATTTGGGTTTTATCTACTATTTTCTGGTTTAGGACCATATTACATTTTATTTTCTTGCACCGGATTTATCATGGACTTGTGTTATGGGATTTGATTTATGGCATTGTACTTTTGAGTCCTATGTTGGACTATGTGTGTGATTGTGCTGCGGTCCTGCCCCCTGGCAGCTCAGGTAAGTTCGGGTTTTGGTTTTATTCGCATATTGTCTTATATATTGTTATGCTGCTTGGATTTGGGGCCTGAGGCCCATATAAACTGCGTGTTTATGATATATATGTTGTGTGTATGTGCAAATTATCCGCCGGACTGGGGAGGTGCTGTCCGATTTTCTATTGGATCAGCGACTCCTAGGTCTCGGGGCGTGACAATTTAATTTGGTATCAGAGCGTAGGTTTCGATGCCTACGTGTTTTACGGGATTTTCGGGGTTTATCTGATACCAATTTATTTTTGGTATCAAGCCCAGGATGCGGGATACCATCGATTCGTGGATTTCTCGGAATTTAAATATGACACTGTACTGGTAGGTGTCGGAGCTCGGGTTTGATGTTATTCATCCGAGTACATTACGGATTTTTAAAGCCGTGGTTGCGATGCTACGGCAATTTGGGACTTGGCAGCGACGGGACATCTCCAGGCGGCAAAAGGTATATCTTTCTAGTACTATCCTAGCGTTAGTACTCAGTATTAGATTTTGGATTGGTTAGACTATCCCAACTTGGTGGGATCTTATATTCATACTGGATAGATAGAGATATGTAGACTTGGATTAGTTGGATTGACATGTTGTCAATCTATATTATTTGTGATCATTCATATGAGTGATTAGTGATATATTTTGTTCCATGGGAATTTTGACCATGGATCACCTGTACCTAGTTGATGACCTAGAAGGTACAGTTTGATAGGTTGCTTACGTTGATATGAAAAAGTGTGAAGCTAGTTGCTTGACACCTACGAGTTATGGTGTGTGCTTGGTTTGGATAACCAAGGAGACACATTGGTACTTATGATTTGTGTTTAGATGAATCACTTACGAGGCTAGATCATCTATGGGTGGAAGATGTAGAGGATGACTCAGTTTCATCAGGGTCTAACGGCATACGTTCAGACTTGTATGTCAGGATTTGTCCCGACCTCCTATTGAGAGGCATTAGAGCGAGCGCTCATTATTGAGATGACTCAGCGCAGATTGTTTGGGGGTAAGAAGAAGGGGAAACAAACTATGATGGACTCAGCTCAGACGCAGCAGCCGCAAACTACTGGACAGAAGCACGGCAGCCACACTCAGTCAGCTTCTGGCACTTTTGGGGCATCCTCTAAGCCCCAGAAGTCGAGACGTTCTTCCACTGGATCCTTCCAGTCTTCTCAGCAAGACCAGAAGAAGATTGCACCGACATCTTACTGTACCCGTTGCGGATCCCGAGAGCACGTAGTAGCAGACTGTCGCCTGGAGCAGGCCGTATGCTACTACTGCAGACTACCAGGACACTTGAGCAGGGACTGTGCCTTGAAGACACAGAATGAGAGAATGGGATGTTAGCTGTGTCCTTACCTTCCGGAAGGGTATTGGACAATAAACAGAAGGTCAAAGAACGACCACTGGTATTTCGACGGTTATACCCCCATTGTGGGTTCACTAGTTCTCGAAAGGATAGAGTTGATATCACCTCTTCCTTATGTGTGTTGAGAGGTGAATTGAGATTTATGAATCTCCGTTGACTTGTTGGTACTCGAGATAGTGGAATTCGATGTCATTCTCAGCAGAGTTTGGCTTACAGTGTATCATGCCACCGTGGATTACCGAATGAGGGTGGTCACTTTTCGGCCTCCGGACCAACCCTCGTGGGATTTCACTAGCATCAGGGATGAGGGCTTATCAGTTATTTCTGCTCTTCAGGCACAGAGATTGCTATCTCACGGTTGTCAGGGTTTCTTACTGTCATTTATTAGCACTGACGACAGCAGTAGCCCTCGGGTCTCGGACGTTCTAGTGGTCCGAGAATATCAGGACGTATTTCCAGAGGAGTTACCGGGTTTGCCTCCCAAGAGGCAAGTGGAGTTCACTATTGAGCTGATATCGGGGACTTCGCCGGCATCGAAAGCTCCGTATCGTATGGCACCGAGAGAGTTGGATGAGCTGAAGGTCCAATTCCAGGAGTTATTGGACAGGGGATTCATCAGACCTAGCGTCTCACCATGGGGTTCCCCAGTTCTCTTCGTGAAGAAGAAAGACGGTTCTTTGAGGTTGTGCATCGACTACAGACAGTTGAATGCAGTGACCATCAAGAACAAGTATCCCCTGCCACGGATTGAGGATTTGTTTGATTAGCTCAGGGGCACATCTGTGTATTCCAGGATTGATCTGCGGTCCGGATATTATCAGTTGAGGGTCAGAGAGTCAGATGTTCAGAAGACAGCGTTTCGTACCAGATACGGACATTATGAGTTTTTGGTAATGCCATTTGGGCTTACCAATGCTCCAGCGGTGTTCATGGACTTGATGAACCGTGTATTCTTCGAGTATCTGGATCAGTTCGTCATAGTATTCATAGATGACATCTTAGTCTACTCTTGTTCCGAGGAGGAACATGCACAGCATCTTCGCGTCGTATTAGAGACCCTCAGACGGGAGTGCCTATATGCGAAGTTTAGCAAATGTGCCTTTTGGTTATCATCAGTCGGTTTTCTGGGACACGTAGTATCTAGCAGAGGCATCTCAGTAGATCCCCAGAAGATCGAGGCTATTACCAGTTGGGAGCAGCCGAAGTCAGTTCATGAGATTCGCAGCTTCTTGGGCTTAGCCGGATACTACCGATGATTTGTAGAGGGTTTTTCCACTATTGCTATGCCACTGACGCGCCTCACCAGGAAGGGCGTGAATTTCCTTTGGACGGAGGCTTACGAGACCAGCTTTCAGGAGCTGAAGCAGAGGTTGGTGTCAGCACCTGTTCTTGTATTACCATCAGGAGAGGACGGATTTGTGCTGTATACCGACGCGTCTCATCAGGGGCTAGGCGCAGTTCTGATGCAGCATGGACGAGTAGTATCTTATGCTTCCTGACAGTTGAAGGAGCATGAGAAGAACTACCTGGTACATGATTTGGAGTTGGCCGCCATCATCTTTGCTTTGAAGATTTGGAGGCACCACCTGTACGGTATTACCTTTGAGATCTTCACTGATCATAAGAGCCTCAAGTACCTGTTTACGCAGAAGGAACTCAATCTCCGACAGAGGAGATGGATGGAGTTCCTGAAGGACTACGATTGCACCATTAGCTACCACCCAGGGAAAGCTAATGTTGTGGCCGACGCATTGAGCAGGAAGTCTAGAGGGACTTTGGCCTGCCTCCGGGTATTAGTCACCGAGTTGGTTCAGGGTTTTTCAGAGATCGATTTGGAGGAGCAGAGACAGACCGAGCAGGGTATTCTTGTGACTATGGTTGCTCAGTCGTCGATCCGGGCGAGAATTCGAGAGGCATAGGCCAACGATCAACACCTGCAGTTCCTGAGTAGCCAGATAGATTCAGGACAGCAGACTGAGTTCACCAGAGATGTCGAAGGTATTCTTTACTTTCGAGGGAGATTATGTGTACCTGAGTCACATTCGGTCCGAGAGGAGTTACTTCAGGAGGCTCATCGCTCCCGATTTGCTATCCACCCAGGCGGGACCCGCATGTACCGAGATTTGAGGCGCTCTTATTGGTGGAACGGCATGAAGAAAGATATCGCGGATTTTGTAGCGAGATGTCTAGTTTGTCAGCAGGTTAAGGCTGAGCACCAGTGACCTGCTGGACTACTCCAGAAGATTCCCATTCCCGAGTGGAAATGGGAACATATTACCATGGACTTCGTGGTAGGATTACCGAGGACTCAGCGAGGACATGATGCGATTTGGGTGATCGTTGATCGATTAACCAAATCTGCACACTTCTTGGCCATCCGGAGGACCAACTCCCTGGATAGACTAGCAGAGTTATACTGCCGGGAGATTGTTCGATTACATGGTATTCCGATGAGTATTATATCAGACCTAGATCCGTGCTTCACATCTTGTTTTTGGCAGAGTCTGCAGCGGGCTATGGGCACTGAGTTACGATTCAGTACCGCTTTTCATCCGCAGACAGACGGGTAGTCCGAGCGGACTATTCAGACCTTAGAGGACCTACTGAGAGCTTGTGCTGTGGATTTCGGAGGCAGCTGGGAGGATCATTTACATCTGGTAGAGTTTGCCTACAACAACAGCTATCATACAACTATACAGATGGCACCGTATGAGGCATTGTATGGTAGGGCATGTCGGACACCCACTCTTTGGCAGGAGGTTGGGGAGTCCCAGTTGCTCAGACCTCAGAGAGCACAGCACGAGGCAGAGTTTGTCCGTACTATCAGACGGCGGATGTTCGAGGCGCAGGATCGACAGAAGAGTTATGCGGATCGGAGATGGAGACCTCTGGAGTTCTCCATTAGCGACCATGTGTTTCTACGTGTTTCACCCACGAAAGGGGTGAAGAGATTCGGTCTTCGAGGTAAGCTTGCTCCGCAATATATTGGCCCTTTCCAGATTTTGGAAAGGATTGGAGCAGTGGCTTACCGTCTGGCGCTACCACCTGCCCTGACGGGAGTGCATGATGTATTCCATGTATCGATGCTGAGGAAGTATGTACCAGACCCTACACATGTGCTGTCGGACGTATCAGTTTCCCTTCAGCCTGATACGACGTATGAGGAGGTCCCGACACGGATTCTGGGCTACAAAGAGCGTCAATTGCGGAATAAGACTATCCGTTTAGTTAGGGTCGGATGGCAGCATCACACTGATGAGGAGGCGACTTGGGAGCTCGAGGATACGATCCGAGCTCGTTATCCTCATTTATTTACCGGAGGTATGTACGGTTAGATTTCGTTCCGCATTATACTATCTATATGTTGTTAGTATCTGCTATGGGTAATTAACGAAATTTGGGGACCAAATTTTTATTAGTGGGGGAGAATGTAAAATACGGCAAAAAAAAACCAGTAAAATAAATTTTTGGGAAAATATACTTGAAGATTTAGGGTTATCGAGATTGTAAATAATTTAACCCTAACGTATATGAGGAGGATTGTATTAAAAGAGGGGGATTAAATGGTTAAAATATTAACCCTAAGGATTTAATATGAAATGGAGGAGTTCGAGGGGCCTTTCTGCAAAAAGACCCCCCTTTAGGTTTCAAAGCCTTCGGTCGAGCCCTAGCCGCAGCCAAATTGCAGCCGCCTGACCCTTCCTCCCCTTCACGTTTCTTCTCCCTTCGGCGTGCCCTAGCCGCCGTCGAAGGCACGCCGACCCCATCTCCTTCCTCCCCTTGCGAAGCCCGCAGCCAGCGCCAACGCCGATCTTTCTTCCTCTTCCGCTCGCGTGCCCTAATCCGCAGCCTGGCCCGATCTCTTCTTCTTCTTCTCTCGCATTAGATGAGATCGCTTGTATCCATCCAAAGGTTTTCGATGAGAAGAGATTGCCGGGTTGACTTCTGAGAAGCATCACAGTGTGGATGGAGTTAGGGTTCTAGTAGTTGATCCCGACCATAGGACGGTAAGCCAACTTGCTTCTCTTGTTCATGTTCCTACCGATCATAACAAGAGTGGTTAGCACAGATTGAGCCCTAATTCGCTCCAATACAGGCTTTTCTCTGGACTTCTAGCGGATTGGAGTCTAACTGGGCTCCTAAGGCAGTTTTGAACTCGTGCCATGTGGATTCTCCATTTTTTTTTGCAGATTCTGGTTTCTTCCAACCTGCAACCGAGAGGCTTCACAGTAGGTGATGGACCTTGATTTTTCTATATGCTCTTGTTCCTTAAATTAGTTGATCTGTTGTGGTTTGAATTCCTGTTTAGGTGGGGTTTTGCGGTGTAGTAAGTTGAATCTAAAATTGGATTCAGTTTGAAGGAGGTGTTATAATTGGGTTCGGTTTAATTTGCAAGTTAAACCTAATCAGTTAACATGATAAATTTAGATTTCCAAAACTAATTGGAATTTAATCGGGGTAATTTGGGATAATCAAGGCTTAACCATTTTATTATGATTAATTAAATGGAAAGGGACGAATTAGGTTAACCCTAGGACGGGTTAGGGATTAATTAGCTAGTTACTATTTTTGTAGTAGTTAATTAAATCTGTCCTTGATACAGGGACTTGATTGGGATTTTTATTGCTGATATTGGCTGGTGGTTCTCTTCGCATTTGGAGTCTTCTCTTTTGGAGGCGGGTACTGATAAGTGTCATTTTGTTGATCATATTATATGCTTAAATCTGTGTTTGACCCATATTTTACTTGTGTAATTGTGGATTTGGCCTAGGTTTTAGGATTTACATCCTTTTTGGACTTAATTGTAAATCTTGCTATATTTGGGTTGTTTTGTCACTAAATTTTTAATCTACTTTTGTAGGCTTGGAAGGATTATGGACCTAGGTCATGTTGGGTCAAAGTCGAGTCAAAAGTGGACTACATCAAGTAATCAAGCTCCAATTCATTTGGACCGTCCGATGCAAGAACGGTTAGATCTAGACCATCTGAGAACTTTTGATCAATCCGAGCTGGGATTAAGGCTAATCAAGTGATCAGATCAAGATCTGAGAGTTTCAACTCAATCGGAGATCATCTAGCCGTTGGATCACATTCAGAGAGATCTAGACCACCATTCAAATATCAGTTTGATCTGAGCCATCCGTTGGAGATCTGGCAGATCCGAGCTACCACGAGGTTGATCTTGACCTCTGATCGAGATCTGGAAATTTTGAATCAAATCGGACAAAGATCCACCGTTGGATGAAGCGGGATTAATCTCAGCCGTCCAAATTAAATGGGTTAAGTTTAAATGGGAATTCCCTCGGCAGATCTCGGCGTCGCGTCTTCGCAGCTCAGCTTCGTTCTTCTTCGTTTCTTCTTCAATTCTTTGGCGATTTTCTTCAGGGAAGGCGTGGCCATCTCGATCCTTACCTTGTAGCGAGATCTGAATCCTTGGAAGAGGTTTCAATGGAGAATCAACCACAGATTTGCCTCGGTTCCAGCAGAGTGCAAATTTGTGACCAGATCTGAAGTTTGAGCCAATTCCCAGCGATTTACGAGTTTAAGAAGTTCTTGGCTTGCCCTTGCGTGACGAACAAGGTGGTCTCGACACAAGAGAGTGATTGAGAGTTAATTCCTTTAGTTAATTTCCGATTCTTTAGCTGTAATTTCAGTTTCAATTGTTTTTCAATTCTATTTTCGAATCACTGCTGTAATTTCTATTTCTGAGTTTACTTTACTTTAGTTTGGTTTAAATTCTGCAAGTAAACTAGCTAGGGAGTTGTTCAGTGCTCAATTCGAACTTGATTTCAGTTTAAATTCTGTTTTGTCATTGCGTATCAGAGTTGTGTATCTGGGTATCAGTTTCTTGTTTTGATTCTGCAGGTTCCAGTTTATTAAGCTTAGTTTTCGGTTTTGTTTTGTTTCAATTCGTTTCAATTATGCATTAGTATCAGATTGGAAGTCTGTTAGAGCACCATAGTTTGAAATCTCAATTCAATTCTCATTTCTTCAGTTGCACATCAGTTTTTAGTTAGTATCAATTCCTTTTTAGTTCTGAATTTTGTTGTGATAAGCTGTAAGTTTCTTCTTCTGAGATTCTCCATTGCAGTTTGTTTCATTTATATAGCAAGTGGAATCCATTAATGTGCATCAGTTTTATTGAATTAGCTTTTCAATCATGCAAGTAGCTGTGCCATTCTGCTAGTAATTCATTTCTGAATATCAGTAGTGTAAATTTCTAAAGTTGAATAAGTGAAACTCTGACTTCGTATCATCCAGCAGCTGATGTCAGTTGTTTGGCTGAACTTTTCATCCAGTGAGTTGTAGCATTCGAATTCTGAAAGTCTGAAATGCCATTACTGCATTCCTGCACATGACTTCATCAATTCAGCTTTTGTGTCCGAATTCATTAGCTGTCAAATTCTGAATTTCTGTATTTGATCTGCATAGCACTTCATTAGTATCTTTCTATGTTGGATTGTGAATTGATCAGTCCATTCTAAACTGCTATCTTATAGTTTAAAACACTTAGTTCAGCTATTGGCACTTGAGTGTTCTTTCCTTGTATCAAGTTCATTGCAATTCCGGTATTTTGTATCAAAAGGAGCTTTGGCACTGTTTGGTGCCAAGTTGAGAGTAATTTTTAGTATGCTAAGTTACTTGAAATCAGTTGGGAGCATTAGGATTGTTCTTGAATTTTACCATTCATGTATGCATGTGATGCTCTTAAAGTTGTAGTTAGTATTTGTTTCAAGTTAGGTTGTTTCCGGAATTCACCAGCACTGTTTTTATTTCTTTGCTGAGCATTTGATTGTAGATAAATTCAGATTTAGTCTTCACATTCGACTTGGTGAATTGGTAGATTGCATTTCCAATTAGTTAATTTCATTAGTTGCATTTATCTCATTGGTTCATTTAGTAAAGTTTCCTTTCTTTCTATTGCATTTTCATTGCTAATTGAAACCAAAACTCCTAAGTTCTATTCGAAACCCAAAAACATTGACGACACATAAACGCAAGTTCGAATCAAACAAACTTGAACTAGTCCCTTGGAAAAATACGACCTGTGGCCCCTTTACTACGTTTTTCTTCTTTGATTGCAAAAAGGATTTCCAGCACATTTATAAATTTTTAAAATTCTGATGGATCTACATTCGTGACAAATTTAATTAGCTAAATTGGGTCCATCAAATTTTTGGCGCCGTTGCCGGGGAAGCAACTAGTTGAGTTGTTTGATTTTTGCTTGTGTATTCATTTCATATTTTTCTTGATCTATTTTTCTTGCACTTACTGCTATATCATCTGATTTGATTCTAGTTGTTTCATCTTTCTATATACTTGTACTGCGATTGGTTTTTGTTTTTATGACCAGGTCTACAGGTGGTGATTTAGAGGATTTTGACCCTGAGATTGAGAGGACCTTCAGAGCTAGGAGGAGCCAGCTTAGTGTTTCAGAGGGATTTGGTATTATTCCTACTCAGTCTATTTCCATTTATTCAGTTGATCAGATGGCAGACCACCAGAAGACCATGAAAGAACTAGCAGCGCCAGATGCTTCTTTTCAGTACTCCAGCATTGCCTACCCAGAGTTGGGTGGAGATTTTGAGCTCAGATCTGGACTTATACACCTTTTGCCAAAGTTTCAAGGTTTATCTGGAGAAGATCCAAACAGACACTTGCATGAGTTTCATGTTGTTTGCTCCACTATGAAGCCTCAGGGTATTTCAGAGGAAGACATCAAGCTGAGGGCTTTTCCTTTTTCTTTGACTGGAGCAGCTAAGGACTGGTTTTATTACTTACCTACGGGGCATGTGTCTAGTTGGATCTCCATGAAGAAGGCTTTCTTAGAGAAATATTTTCCAGCCTCCAGAACAGCAATTATCAGAAAAAGTATCTGTGGCATTCAGCAGATAGTGGGAGAGACACTCTATGACTACTGGGAGAGATTCAATAAGCTTTGCTCCAGTTGCCCCCAGCATCAGATTAGTGAGCAGCTCCTCATCCAGTACTTTTATGAGGGACTATTACAGATGGATAGGATTTTGATTGATGCAGCAGCTGGAGGGGCTTTAGTCAACAAAACACCATATCAAGCCAGGGAGCTTATTTCAAATATGGCTGAGAACTCACAACAATTTGGAAGTAGAGCATTATCTACTAGAGGGGTTAATGAAGTTCAAGGGGTTCCTAATGATCAAAAGGAGATTAATAGTGCATTGTTAGAACTCACATCAGCTGTTAAGCAGATGGGTCTTCAGATTTCAAGTAAAAATTCAACTCTTTCAGCCCCTCTACAATCAAGTCAAATGGTGATGAGTGTATGTGGAATTTGTTCTAGCAAGGAGCACACTTCAGATTTATGTCCCAACCTACAACAAGATGAGTCAGTAGCAGCTTTGGTTAGAGGACAATTTCAAGCTAGGAACAATCCATACTCTCCTACTTACAACCCCGGGTGGAGGGATCATCCAAACTTGAATTATGGGAATTCTTTTTGCCAACAAGGCCCACCACAACAACAAATGCAGCAACCCCAACAAATGTTTCAGCAGGGACAGCAACAACCACAACAATCACAGCCACAACATCAACAATTTCAGCCCCTAAATCAGCAATTTCAGCTTCCAAACCAACCAATTCAGCAGCCATTTCAAGGGTTTCAACAAGGTTTTCAAGGGAATTTGAGTTATTCACAGCCATATCAACCTCCACAGCAACAAGTTCAACAATTACAACTTACTACCTCCTCATTTCAAGGTCAATCAAGGAATTATTCTAACCAAGGAGGCTATGGAAGCTCAAGTGGAGGAAATTTGTCCCAACAGAGGGTTGAGGATATGTTTCAACAGATGATGCTGCAACAACAAACTCAACAACAGCAGATACAACAAATGCTCCAACAACAACAACAACAACAACACACTCAATATCTTGAGAAACAAATTGGGCAAATGGCTAGTAACATAAATCAAAGCAAAGCTCAAGGATCAAGTCTACTACCTTCCCAAGCTGTCACTAACCCTAAGGGGAATGTTAGCGCAATTTATTTGAGAAGTGGGAAGGTTGTATCAACTCCAAATGACCCAAGAGCAGATTTTTCTGAAAACAGGGCAGCATCTTCGTTTCCAGCCCAAATCAGTGCCGAAACCACTCCAAATTCAGTGGATACCACCCCTAGCTCGTGCCCAACTTCTTCATCTAGCAATCCTCCAATTTTGGTGGAAAACGAAACACAAAACAGTGGCGAGACAGTTCCTACAGCAGCTACGGAAAACAGGGCAGCAACAAAAAAATCAGCCCCACCCATTTTGGTTCATGAGGAGGAAGTTCCTATTCCTTTGCCTTTTCCAAATGGGAGAACTCCAACCAGAAGACAAGGGGAAGAGGAGAAAGCAAAAGAGTACAATGAATTGGTAAAACTTTTTAGTAAAGTTGAAATTAATGTACCCTTGCTGACAATGATCAAACAGGTTCCCAAATATGCGAAATTTCTGAAAGATCTTTGTGTTAACAAGAGGAAGCTTAAGGAAAATGAAATGGTCAGCATGGGGAAGAATGTGTCATCACTTATCCATGCCATACCTCAGAAGTGTGAAGACCCTGGCATGTTCACTGTATCTTGTGAGATAGAAAGCACCACACTACATGATGCCATGCTTGATTTAGGAGCTTCTATTAATGTCATGCCCAGGACAGTCTTTCAGATGCTTGGCATTGGACCTCTACAGCCCACTGGAATTATGATTCAGTTAGCAGACCGGAGTCAGACCCGCCCGGCAGGAGTAATTGAAGATGTGTTAGTTAAAGTGAAAGAATTGATTTTCCCAGCGGACTTCTACATTCTAGACATGGAGGGAGAGTACCTGGCACGTAGATCTCCACTTATCCTCGGAAGGCCTTTTCTGAAGACTGCAAGAACCAAAATTGATGTATATGCTGGCACCCTTTCGATGGAGGTGGGAGACACAGTGGTCCAGTTTAGTATTTTTGATGCTATGAAGGATCCTAAGGGAAATAGTTCTATTCTGAGCATAGACACAGTAGATGAGACTGCTGAGGCACAGACCATTGCTGATGATGGTATTTTTGATATAGTGAGAGGAGAGTTGGTTTCAGAGGAGGTTTCATCTGATTTTTCTTGTTTTGTATTTTGTGATGATGTTGTCTTTGATAGCCCTAATCTTTTTAATGAGGTTGTTGCAGAGATTACTCAGGAGGCATGCACAGGAGATTATTCTATAGGTGTAGGGGATTGCACAGAGCCCCAGGGACCACCACCACTTTCAGAAAGTGTAGGGACTTGCAAAATTGGAGCAAGTACCCAAGGATCACCTATTTCAGTTGATTGTTCGCCAGATCTTGAGCCCGAGATGGAGGTATTTCTTGTAGATCCAATAGACATTTTCCATCATGATCAGGTAAGTATTTCTTCTTTTCCTTTAGAGAATTTTAGGGAGATGTCTAGATTTGCATGTGAAGAATATCTTGATACATCATTTGTGAAAAATAATTGTGAAAATTCTTTAGTGGCTCCCAGATGTGATTTTATGCATTGCTATGATATTCTTGAGACAGATTATGCTAGAATTAATTGTGAGAAATTTTTAGATGAGCCTGAAATTGAAATTGTTTATTGTGAAGAATCTCTGGCTATCTCTTATGCTGAAATTGAATGTGACGAACTGTTAGAAGTGCCTGAGATTGATTTTATGGATTGTGAAACTTTTCTTGATATACCTCATGTAGAATATGCTTGTGAAAAATTTATTGAGGTACCCAAAATTGACTTTATTGGATGTGATGCATTTTTAGATACATGTTATATAGAGATTGATGATATTGCATTTTTATATTACCCTGCACGCTTGAGGAAGGTTTTACATGGTTTTGCAGGGTCTCAGAGATTTCTTGAGTGGGTACTACACCTAGACAGTCTTCAACCACCTGGAAGATTTTCCAAAAAGAATAAAGAGGGAGGAGATGATCTTGCTTTGACTTATAGCACTCCACCTCTGAAGTGGCTATTGTACTTAAATCACCTTCGGCCACCTGGACATTTTATTGTGAAGAATAAGTGTGGGGGAGTGATGCAAAATAAAATTGAGCAAATGAAGGAAATTATTTTAGCTACTCCTACTCCTTCCCTACCACGATGGAGATTATTCCTTGATAGACTCCGACCGCCTGAAATAAAAGGGAGTTTACTTTTTCTTGCATTTTCTTTCATTGCATGTTTCATTTTCATGTTCTTTAGAAGTAGAATTTTCTTTTGAAATGAATTCTTGCTAATAAATGCTTGAATAGAGTAGAATTAATAAATAGGCATTAAAAATGCTATTTTATGTCTTTTGGCACTTTTCCTTGATTAATAGGAATAAATGTATCCCTTTAGGTTATTTTCATAGCACTTTAGAGTCTTTTGAAAACAAATTAAATTTGGTTGTTAAACTTAGGGTTTAAGCTCATGGATTAAATCTTGGATGCTTGAGTACTACTTGGCCATGAATTCTTGATTGAGGACTTGAGATGAATTATTTTTACCTAGTGAGGGTTAGCCTTATTTTTGTGAAACATACATGTGATTGTACTCTAGAACTTGCTTAGGTTCTTTCAAAGTCATATTTCAATGTTTAGATCACTTCTATAGAGGCTAATGAATTTGTTTACCTTTCCATGTCAATTTTTGGCAAAAATCATGTTCATCCTAGTTTCTTTCCTTATTTCCTATTCCTAATCATGCTTTCTAGGGACTTGTTTGTTTGGAGATGTTCTTTGATGTTATTTTGCCCGAGACGGACAAAAGATTAAGTGTGGGGGAGTGGATAGTGTGATGGAAACATTTGAAAAAAAAAATTCATTTCATTGATTGAGTTGAAGCCAAAAATTGCCAATTGGAGTGGAGTTTGGTATCAAGATCAAGCAAGAAGGAGTAGTTAAGGAAGATAACAAGTGAGGCATTTGCTCATCATTTGAAGATCCAATGAAAACAAGTGGCATACATTGAAAAAAAAAAAATCTGCAATGTAGAGGAAAGAAATGGCAACAAATTGAAGAAGATGTATCAAGATTGCCTTGGGAGCATGTTTCGGCTATTAAGCTAGAGGATGAATGGCAGCTGAGTTAACATGATGCTAATGCAGGACTTCTGTGCAAAGCTTAATTCAGTTAAAGAAAAAAAAATTGAGCAAAAGTGAAAAAAAAAATGAAACGAAAGAAAAAAAAACACAAGGAAGTAAGTAATTGCTCCATTACTTGTGAGGCATTGGTTGGATCAAAAACAGATGTACTGAATTTGTGGGCTGTGGAATGATATAATCTGAATTTGGAGCAAGCTGTGAAGTGCGGAAATTATTGGGAAGTTTTAAAAAAAAAACAGTGAAAAAAAAAACAGTTTGTATCAATTTGAAGTTGATTGTGCCATGGATGGAACTTGAAATTTGTGAGCTGAAGTTCTCAAATGAAGCATATGAATTCTCCACTGTTATGTGAAGCTAATTGTTGTGAGAAAGCAGAGATTGCAAGGTCTGAATCAGTTGGTTTAAATCTGAGACAAAAACAGTTGGAAAACAGAAAAAAAAAACAGAATTTTGAGTTGGGTTCACTTGAGTGCTCTTAATTTTGGAGAAGTTTGGAAGCTGATCACACCATGAATAAAATAAGAAGAAGCTGTAGAAAAATCTGGAATTCAGCAGCTGGAAAGAGAAAAAAAAACAGTTTGAAAAAAAAACAGTTTGAAAAAGGAAGAAAAACACAAAGAAGACCAAGTGGCACATCAAGAAATTTCGGCACTATGGAATCATTGAAGTTTCTCTCATCCAAATTAAAAGCTTTGCTTCACTACAAGTCTGAACTTGCTAGAGGATAAAAAAAAAATCAGAAAAGAGAAGAGAAGAACAAAATTGGCACGGAAGATGGAAAGTTGGCACAAAGGAGTTGTTGAGGTTTTTTCATCAAATTTTGGAAGAGCAATGCTTAAGCATCACTTCATCACACTTTGGACTTCATAATATGGACTGAAAAGAGGGCGAAAATGCATCAAGAATATCCTTGAACATCCAAGTCTTCCATTTCATTCAAATTAGCTATTTACTTTGTTTTCATTCCATTTCTACCATTCCCTATTTCTTTCACCTTTGAATAAACTTTTATAGATGATTGATTCTAATCTTGAATAATGGTAGAGAGTAGATAATAAGCAAGCTTATAGTAGTGCAAGAGGCATGTGTGTATGAGTGAGCTCCATTTCTATCATGTATTTAGGATTTAGGAAGAGAGCCACCAAAAGTTCCCCTTGAGAGGTTTAGTGAGTGAAATTCATCTCAATGAATCATGAAGGTTGAAATTGTTAAGTTGTTGATTTAAGGACAAGATACTAGTCTATAGAGCTTGGATTTCTGAGAATTAACAACCCTAGGTAATTTCTTTTCAATTGCTTCTATTCATGTTTGGGAATAACCTAGGGGATACATATTTAGTACTTTTCGCGAGACGCTCAAGCCTAAGTGTGGGGGAGTTAATAAGTGTCATTTTGTTGATCATTTCATATGCTTAAAACCGTATTTGACCCATATTTTACTTGTGTAATTGTGGATTTGGCCTAGGTTTTAGGATTTACACCCTTTTTGGACCTAATTGTAAATCTTGCTATATTTGGGTTGTTTTGTCACTAAATTTTTGATCTACTTTTGTAGGCTTGGAAGGATTATGGACCTAGGTCATGTTGGGTCAAAGTCGAGTCAAAAGTGGACTAGATCAAGTAATCAAGCTCCAATTCATTTGGACCGTCCGATGCAAGAACGGTTAGATCTAGACCATCTGAGAACTTTTGATCAATCCGAGCTGGGGTTAAGTCTAATCAAGTGATCAGATCAAGATCTGAGAGTTTCAACTCAATCGGAGATCATCTAGCCGTTGGATCACATTCAGAGAGATCTAGACCACCCATTCAAATATCAGTTTGATCTGAGCCATCCGTTGGAGATCTGGCAGATCCGAGCTACCACGAGGTTGATCTTGACCTCTGATCGAGATCTGGAAATTTTGAATCAAATCGGACAAAGATCCACCGTTGGATGAAGCGGGATTAATCTCAGCCGTCCAAATTAAATGGTTTAAGTTTAAATGGGAATTCCCTCGGCAGATCTCGGCGTCGCGTCTTCGCAGCTCAGCTTCGTTCTTCTTCGTTTCTTCTTCAATTCTTTGGCGATTTTCTTCAGGGAAGGCGTGGCCATCTCGATCCTTACCTTGTAGCGAGATCTGAATCCTTGGAAGAGGTTTCAATGGAGAATCAACCACAGATTTGCCTCGGTTCCAGCAGAGTGCAAATTTGTGACCAGATCTGAAGTTTGAGCCAATTCCCAGCGATTTACGAGTTTAAGAAGTTCTTGGCTTGCCCTTGCGTGACGAACAAGGTGGTCTCGACACAAGAGAGTGATTGAGAGTTAATTCCTTTAGTTAATTTCCGATTCTTTAGCTGTAATTTCAGTTTCAATTGTTTTTCAATTCTGTTTTCGAATCACTGCTGTAATTTCTATTTCTGAGTTTACTTTACTTTAGTTGGGTTTAAATTCTGCAAGTAAACTAGCTAGGGAGTTGTTCAGTGCTCAATTCGAACTTGATTTCAGTTTAAATTCTGTTTTGTCATTGCGTATCAGAGTTGTGTATCTGGGTATCAGTTTCTTGTTTTGATTCTGCAGGTTCCAGTTTATTAAGCTTAGTTTTCGGTTTTGTTTTGTTTCAATTCGTTTCAATTCTGCATTAGTATCAGATTGGAAGTCTGTTAGAGCACCATAGTTTGAAATCTCAATTCAATTCTCATTTCTTCAGTTGCACATCAGTTTTTAGTTAGTATCAATTCCTTTTTAGTTCTGAAT
The DNA here is from genome assembly GCA_024364735.1 of Boesenbergia rotunda. Taxonomy (NCBI): domain Eukaryota; kingdom Viridiplantae; phylum Streptophyta; class Magnoliopsida; order Zingiberales; family Zingiberaceae; genus Boesenbergia; species Boesenbergia rotunda. The sequence continues at coordinate 607,275 of JAGFNQ010000221.1, forward strand.
TTTGTTGTGATAAGCTGTAAGTTTCTTCTTCTGAGATTCTCCATTGCAGTTTGTTTCATTTATATAGCAAGTGGAATCCATTAATGTGCATCAGTTTTATTGAATTAGCTTTTCAATCATGCAAGTAGCTGTGCCATTCTGCTAGTAATTCATTTCTGAATATCAGTAGTGTAAATTTCTGAAGTTGAATCAGTGAAACTCTGACTTCGTATCATCCAGCAGCTGATGTCAGTTGTTTGGCTGAACTTTTCATCCAGTGAGTTGTAGCATTCGAATTCTGAAAGTCTGAAATGCCATTACTGCATTCCTGCACATGACTTCATCAATTCAGCTTTTGTGTCCGAATTCATTAGCTGTTAAATTCTGAATTTCTGTATTTGATCTGCATAGCACTTCATTAGTATCTTTCTATGTTGGATTGTGAATTGATCAGTCCATTCTAAACTGCTATCTTATAGTTTAAAACACTTAGTTCAGCTATTGGCACTTGAGTGTTCTTTCCTTGTATCAAGTTCATTGCAATTCCGGTATTTTGTATCAAAAGGAGCTTTGGCACTGTTTGGTGCCAAGTTGAGAGTAATTTTTAGTATGCTAAGTTGCTTGAAATCAGTTGGGAGCATTAGGATTGTTCTTGAATTTTACCATTCATGTATGCATGTGATGCTCTTAAAGTTGTAGTTAGTATTTGTTTCAAGTTAGGTTGTTTCCGGAATTCACCAGCACTGTTTTTATTTCTTTGCTGAGCATTTGATTGTAGATAAATTCAGATTTAGTCTTCACATTCGACTTGGTGAATTGGTAGATTGCATTTCCAATTAGTTAATTTCATTAGTTGCATTTATCTCATTGGTTCATTTAGTAAAGTTTCCTTTCTTTCTATTGCATTTTCATTGCTAATTGAAACCAAAACTCCCAAGTTCTATTCGAAACCCAAAAACATTGACGACACATAAACGCAAGTTCGAATCAAACAAACTTGAACTAGTCCCTTGGAAAAATACGACCTGTGGCCCCTTTACTACGTTTTTCTTCTTTGATTGCAAAAAGGGTTTCCAGCACATTTATAAATTTTTAAAATTCTGATGGATCTACATTCGTGACAAATTTAATTAGCTAAATTGGGTCCATCAGGTACCGTAGCGATTGACATTAGGCCAAATGGGAGTTTGTTAGTGATATGAGAGAAGTGTCCTAAGGCAATCGCCTTATGATTGTAATCATTTATTTTAATAAATGAATATTCACTATTTGAGTATACATGTTTGTGTATTTGATTGAGATCTTAAACTCATTTACTGAATGTCCGCAATACAATTCACAGCATGAGAGAATTTGTGATGAATTCACAACTAGTGATTATCTCTACATGTGCAATTGTGAAGTATTGAAATTGTCCCTAATCGATGAATTGATAAATACGGACACTATCAATTCTGTTGAGACTAGCATGTGTTATTCTCTAATCAGCTGATTCTCACTGGCTGGTGACATTGAGATGTCCGGAGATAAACATGAATGCTAGTTAAGGGAATTAATTCATTGGAGTGACTGGCTGTAAAACTTCATATGGTAGTTTACATATAGATATGTCAGTGAAGTTCTTACTGCAGCTTAAGTACGATGTTCCTTTGACTTGCGGTGTTCAAGTCATCTTGGTCATGGAGACTTATACTTTGACATCTTAAGCAAGCATCTCCAAGGAGGTGTGGACCCAGGATGATTGGGTATAAGCCGAAGTGCCCGAAAATGTTTGAACAGCCTACAAAGGATTCACCACTCCTTGCGAGGAGATGTATACCCGAGGCCTATCGTCGGATTGTTACTCGAAGCCTCTAGCCGGAGCATGATATGTTCAGAGTATGAATCTCTTAAATACATGAGAGTAATTAGAATTCATAGGACGAGGAAACATTACTTGGGCTAGGTGGGATGTAGTCAGCCTAGTGGGGACTGACACACATAGACCATGTCCTAAACCAAGAGGGTATAAGATGGTGAAGGGAATGGGGCACGATTCATTATAGCTGCTGAAGGGTTTCAGAATCATTTCTGAGATCAACCGTTGATCTTTCAATTAATTGGGGATCATGATGTACTACTAGGTACCACTCATGATCGTTCTATAATTAATTAGTTAATTATGGAGGACAACATAAATTGAAAGTCTATTTGGTCACACGCATAACGAGTAATTCGAAAGATTTAAAACGAGTTGAGAATTGGATTCTCCAATCGAGATAGTCTATTTTTGGTAAGTCAAAACTGAATTTATTTCAGACGCATCGGAAGCATAGAATGACTAAGTCTTTTAAACACTTAATGGGTGAATTAAATAAGTTTAATTCATTAAGGAATTTGATCCAAGGTGATATGTTTTATTATAAGCTTAAAATAATCCATAGGATTATTTTATCATGGATTAAAATAAATCAAAGAGTTGGTTTGTTTTATAAAAATTTATAATAAATCAAAGATGACAAAATTTAATCCATTAGTGGGTATTGAACCATGGACCTATGGTGTGAATGAAAACTTGGCCGACTACTTGAGTTGAATTCTCTTGTGTGTAAATTTTGGCCCGTAATTTATTTGAACCAAGATGGGCCGGCCAAGGAGAATATTCTCCTTGGTTTGGCCGACCCTCTCTCTCCTTCTCTTTTGTTTTGTTTTAACCAATCAAGGATTGATTGGAGATTTATTCCATAAGATGGAAGAGGCTTGATTGATTTTTTTTTATCATGAATTAAAATTTGATTTTAATCATGAGACAAAAATCAATTATGGTTTGATATAAAAATTATGCCAAAATTAAGAGGCTTGATTGTTTTTTTATCATGAATTAAAATTTGATTTTAATCATGAGACAAAAATCAATTATGGTTTGATATAAAAATTATGCCAAAATTGAGAGGCTTGATTGAGGAGGAGCTCCCTATATAAAGGACCCAAGGGGTGCCATGAAAGATGATCGATCTAAGAATTGCTTGAGCTCTCTCCTCTTCTTCTCTCCCTCTCTCTTGGCTGGCCATAGGCCTTCCTTCTTTCTTCTTGCCGTGAGCACAAGAAGAAGCATCAAGGCGACGAAGTTCTTCCTTGCGACGATCTTCCTCTTCGGCCAACCTTGGTGATGAGTCTTTCAATTTGATTACTCTCTCGGTTTTCGTCGTGTTCACGGAGAATCTAGTAGTTCTCGTGAACACGAAACTCGTGGCTTAGCGAAGTCATCCCGACGATACTCGGCGTGGATATGAATAGAGGCGGAGCTTTCAAGGGACGCTAACGGTTGAATCTCGTCCATTCTTCCAAGTTACGCAAGGTAATTCATAGAGTAATTTCCTTTTCTGTAAAAATTTTATATTACGATTATGTGAACACATTGCATGCTTAGGATATGTGTTAGAATAATTTAGAAAATTATTCATGCTTTTGTTTCAGCTGCATGTAATTATGTAACAATTACAATATGTGTCCGCGTCGGCATGCACCCGGTCCCAACAGATTAGTCAAGCTTGTCTTAGGGACCCATGTTTGGACTTGGGTGCTATTACGATTAACAATTGATATATATGACTTAAATCGTGAATTGGTCTTATATCCTAGTCTAGATTGTTGGGGATTGGATGGACGTCTAGAGGGGGTGAATAGACGTTGCCCCTCAATTACTCGGGTTGATCCATCATTTGTTAGTTTACACAGCGAAAATAATAATTAAACAAAACTAACCTAACACAAAGGAGACAACCCGTTTAATGTGGTTCGAAGATAAACTCCTACTCCACGGTTGTCCATAAGGTGGACGATCCCGATCCGTCGGTGGATGATTCTACGGACAACCTCCTGGTATGCTCCTCGAGAAACATCACCACAAACTCTTCCAAGACCTCTTAGAATCACATAAAAGCACTTGAACACTAGTAGACTACTAATAAGCTTTAATCAAATTTATTTCGTCAACCTTACTCAAACAAATCGAGTTCTCTTAAATAGAACTCGTTTGCTGATCCAGTAGTTAATAGTTGACTGGTGTCAAATCAGTCGACTGACAGCTGACGAATTCAAATGTTATAGTTCAATGTTCAAATTCAATCGATATCAGTCGACTGTACAAAAAAATCAATTGACTAATATTTTTATGCTCTTAATAAACTCATTTGATTCTTGCCTTTGTATTGGTATAACTCTAGAGTTCATTACATATGAATCTTTAACCAAAGGAAATTGCTCTTCTAACTCGTTGTAGTTGTCATTGTTGACGCACTCTTCTACTAAACAGTGCATATTATTTAAATGGTAGAAAGGACTTACATGCAAATCTTTCGTAAGTATATCATTTTGTAGTCTTCGAATCACTCGTGAACTTGAACCATTCGTCTAAAACGTAGAAAGGATTTTCATGCGAATCTTTCGTAAGATTTATCATTTTGTAGTCTTCGAATTACCCGTGAACTTGAACCATTCGTCAGACTCATAGAGATTACAAATCACTCATGATATTAACCATTCGTCAAACTCATAGATATTTTTTAAATTTATCTTGATAATTGATGGTAATTTTTCATGAAGAAGAATATCTTAGATTAATAAAAAATTTAAAAAAGAGAAGTATTATAAAATGATGAGAAGCGTCCTTAGGAATGTTCAATCGTGACAATTACAGTATCGTATGACCTTTTTCAAATATTTTCATAGGCATTAATTCTATCATATGAGTTAGTGATCTTACAATGTTTACTAATGAAAAGGTTATATTTTTATTTGTTAAATTTGTTGAGACTCATCGTAAATGGCCAACAAAATCAAGTTATTTGATTCTATATGCCGAAAGAATTAAAAGAACAAAGCACCTCAATAAATTATTTTTGCAGTTGAAAATAAACATCTTAACTCTTTTAATATTAAATCCTCTGATATTCACTGAAAATTTTATTGCTCCACCCAATTTTTATTATCCTTATAACCTAGAGAAACTGAGTATTCTATACAACATGAACAATATAGTTCATGAAACATCAACTATTTGGGTTTAGCACTTTGCATTATGGCTAGGAAGAAAAACATCCGCGTCAACGACTAGGCAAGAAGGCCTCCTGGTCCTCAGATGAAGACGCATCCGAAGAAGCAGCTGCATCGTCTGTCTTCCGAAACACTAACTTTTGCAGAGGAAGCTGACCATTGGAGAAAACTGTGACTTCAGTGTCCACCAAGATACTATCCTCATCCTTGAAGTCTCCCCTCAGAATGCCCTTTGCCAGTTCGTTCTCCACGTTCTGCTGAATAACACGCTTCACTGGCCTTGCACCATAGTTGGGATCGTATCCCAGGCTTCCAAGAAACTCCACGGCTGCGTCAGTCACCTGAATTTTGATCTTTCGATCTGCAACTCGCTTTTGCACTCTTTCCAGCTGCTTACATAATGTAATTATAGTAAGAAGCAGAAATGGAGAACATTAGAGTTGATCTACACCGACCGACGATAGAAGAACCTAGAGAACTTGATGTGAAATTGGATATACCATAATGAATATCCAAGTACTCAAACTAGATATTTTCTTAACATGTTTCAATAGTTCGAATCCATACCTGTAACTTCACAATACTGTTGATTTGCTCGCGATCCAAGGGCTGGAAAACAATATACTCATCAACACGATTCATGAATTCAGGCCGAAAGATTGACCTTGCAGCATCCATCACTCTCTGCTTGATAGCCTCATATGTGGAATCCCTCAATTCTAATTCATCGTTCATATTTAATATGTATTGGGAACCAACATTAGATGTCATAATTATAACTGTGTTTGTGAAACTCACTGTCCGGCCCTGTGAATCAGTCACTCTACCATCGTCCAGAATCTGAAGGAAAACATTGAACACGTCAGAATGTGCCTTCTCAATCTCGTCAAACAATATAACTGCATAAGGCCTTCTGCGAAGAGTCTCAGTCAACTGTCCCCCCTCCTCGTATCCAACGTAGCCTGGTGGGGCTCCAATCAATCTTGACACTGCGTGCTTTTCCATGTACTCGCTCATGTCTATTCTCACTAAAGCTTCTTCTGTGTTGAACATATAAGAAGCCAGTGCTTTTGCCAATTCTGTCTTGCCAACTCCAGTCGGACCCATGAACATGAAACTAGCGATTGGTCGGTTGGGATCTGAGAGACCAGCTCTGGACCGTTGAATAGCCTCAGCCACAGCTTTCACAGCTGGGTCTTGACCAACAACTCGCTTGTGAAGTTCTTCTTCCAGAAACAGTAGCTTTTCTCTCTCTGATTGTTGCAGCTTAGATACAGGAATGCCAGTCCATTTGCTGACTATTTCTGCAATGTCACTTCCAGTTACCTCCTCTCTAAGCATTGATTTGCCTGAACTTTTATACTCAATTAGGTCCTTTTCTGCCTCTTGAAGCTGACGTTGCAGAGAATTAAGGCTTCCATATTTCAATTCAGCTGCCCGGTTAAGATCATATTCACGCTCTGCCTGCTGAATTTCTACATTCACCCTATCAATCTGTGATGAAAATCTTAGTGAGTAGCAAATTACTAATGATTTTAATCCAAAACTCTAACTCATGGGTGGTTGAGTTTTAGAAAATTAGTATTCTAAGATCATAATTTTAGTTGTAAGCTGTACCAAAAATACATTTAAGTGATATGTTTTATCAACTGAGTAAGGAAAGCTATGTGATACCTCTTCTTTTATTGATTGAATTCTTGTCATTACAGCTTTCTCATGTTCCCACTGCTCAGTAAGTTCAGCTTGCTTCTCCTTCAACAGTGAAAGTTCTGTTTCAAGGCGGTTCAACCTATCTTTTGAAGCTTTATCAGTATCATTAGTTAATGAGAGCCGCTCCATCTCCAACTTCAATACAGATCGATTAATTTCATCCAGAGCAGTTGGTTTAGACGTAATCTCCATCTTTAGCTTGGCAGCTGCCTCATCAACCAAGTCAATAGCTGCCGCAAACAGTCATTTGAAAAGCCATAAATGTAGTAGCAGAGAAGAATGTGACTTTGGTGAACTGTATAGTAACATATCAAGGGTTTACCTTTATCTGGCAAAAAGCGGCCACTTATATAGCGGTCAGAAAGAATAGCAGCCTCCACGAGAGCACTATCAGATATGCGGACACCATGATGTAGCTCGTATCTCTCACGCAATCCTCGTAATATTGATATTGTATCCTCTACTGTAGGCTGATCAACATAAACTTGCTGAAAACGACGTTCCAAAGCTGGATCTTTCTCAATATACTTGCGATACTCATCAAGAGTCGTGGCACCAATGCAGCGCAATTCTCCACGTCCAAGCATTGGTTTCAAAAGGTTACCTGCATCCATGGCCCCATTTGTGGCACCTGAAAAAGAACAGATCTTGTAACGCTCAGTACTAGAAACATCCAACATATAATTTACTTGAATATCTGCTTGAAATGCAATACAAGATTAAATTATAAAAAGAAATGGAGTGAATCCTCAAATGGCATGATTAATTATCAGAAATCAATGAAAAGTGTCATAATGAAGGTTAAACATGAAAGGGATTGGAAGGTAGTTGGTTACAATCTCATAGGAAAGTCACAAAATACTATTATGAAGGAAACACAAACAAATATTTTATGTATTTTTAGTATTCGTTTACAAAATATCACCCTATTTATCTTCCGCATTAGATGGAATTAAAAAGATAGACCATGAAGACTTTTAAAAGAAATATGCCACCAACTAAGAAACACGAAATGATTGTAATTAAGCATTCTACATACCTGCCCCCACAACAGTATGAATTTCGTCAATGAAAAGGACTATCTGGCCTTCAGATTCCGTCACCTCTCTCAGAACAGCTTTTAGTCTATCTTCAAATTCTCCCCTATACTTTGCCCCAGCAATGAGTGCACCCATGTCAAGAGAAATCAGCTGTACAAAAGGAGAAGTCTCATACACAAAACATACAGATTAAAAACAAAATTGAAGAGATAATCTAAAGACCTATGTTGTAGTTTGTTACACTTGATCTACCTTGTTGAAATAAGAAAAAAGAGGTGGGATCTCAAAATGAGAAGTAGAGAGCATAGCTAACTTTCCCAGAAAAATCCATCTTTAAATTTTATAGAGGCCATACCAACTCAGCATGAGAATAATATTTTCATAATGTAAAGATAACAAGAGCAGAATAAGCCAACAAACGAAAAAAAAAATCAGAGATCCTCCTAATCATGGTTAGAAGCATTATTCTTCTCCTTTTTTTCCCGTTGACTACATCTTATATAATATCTAACCTAACAAACAGCAACCTGAATCTGTATTATGAGAAAAGAGCCAACAAAAGACACTAGGATGAAGTGATTCCTAGTACAAGGTATTGAACAGATTTAAATTATTTAACATCGATATTAAAAAGTGGTAATTAAGAAAGTGAACAAGCCAAAACAGATTTTAAGTCAGGGAGGTTCAATCAACTAAGCCACTTCATATGGTACAGTTTGTTATTATTTGCAATCCTGTAGTGATCAGCAACAACATGTGAGCTGTAGGTGATCTAGTCATCTAGTTTAACCCACATGAAATTGATTGATTGTATTCAGTACCTAATAGATAACAAAACTTAAGCATAACTGAGTTCTTATTTCAATATCCAAGCGAAAAATTTGAGCTATACTTACCTTGCGGTTCATCAAAGCCTGTGGAACATCCCCTTGCACTATCCTTTGCGCCAACCTGATAAATAAAAGAGTAACATTAGTTTTCTTGTTTTCTAGTCATTCAACAGAAAAAAGTCAGCCAATTGAGCTAAACACAGTTTGTATAAATTTTCATGTATTAAGAAAGAGCAAAAAATTCATTCCTACCCTTCTGATATAGCAGTCTTTCCAACACCAGGTTCACCTATCAATACAGGATTGTTCTTGGTTCTCCTTGATAAGATCTGAATGCACCTACGAATTTCATCATCCCTTCCAATGACTGGATCAAGTTTCCCTTCACGTGCCATAGCAGTCAAATCTTTTCCATATTTTTCTAATGCTTCATATTTACCCTCAGGATCTGTTACAAGAAGTTGTCTCCCAACATTAGCTTCAATAACTTCAAGGGCAATAAATTAAACGGTAATCTTCATAGTAGAAAACACTGAACACGGTTTCAGGAGCTAAAAGGCTTGAACCGAGATTCCAAATATTTAGCAATCTCTAAACAATGCTTTGAATCATTTAATACACTAATGGTGTTCCAATCGTAATGATTTTAGATAAGATGCATAGCTGACAGTATAAAAATTATGAATTACTCATCCAACATGTAAGTATGTAACATGTTGAAGACAATTGGGAAAAAACAAATAGAAGGTTTATTCATGTTCTTGAGTTCTAGGAAGACATTACAAAGGGAATGCTTAAAGCTTATTCACGGTGATAGATTGCTGGAACTATAAACTCTCACTATTATCCCACAACAGCCAGAAAATGGAGTAAATTGGTTATCTGAATCTTTCTCATCCCCATTCCAATCTGGTTTCTCACAGAATTTCCCTGCCTAAGAATTAACATCCTTGACCGAGATAAATAGGCCCAACCATAAGACTAGCCCACTAATGTCAGAGGTCCACAGTCTACTCCATCAGCCCAAAGATCAGTCAATAATAACAATAGTAGATTTGTTTAAGCCTTATTCACAATTGGTTGACAAATTCTAATGTGGAAGTAAAATAGAGTTGCACACAATGAAAGATAGTACACTTGGTTTAGGGTGAGGCATTCTGTACCATTTAAATGAAGTGGAAAGAGAAACCAACAAATGGAGAAATGAGGTATAACTAGGCGATATTCTATTTCACAAACAAAATATATATAAAGGGCCAAGTGCAACAGAAAACAATGCTACCTTACACCCGCTACAAGAAAATAAAACAAGGAATGTACAAATCTATGACAGGAACAAAAAGAAATAAAGACATTTTCCAATCTAAGCAAAAAAGATCATTGGCAGAAGTTTATGAAACATAAAACAGGGCACAGCCAACATTAATCAATCAAACATTACAATGATAATCATCATAAAGGAGCTAAGAAAAACTACCTTGGTCAATGACATTTTGCCGTCCCCTTATAGCTTGAAGGGCAGATTTTAAATTATTCAATGAAATCTGAAAATCCTTGAAGAGTTGTTTTCCAAATCGCCGATCTTCTGCAAAACCGAGTACAAGATGTTCTACAGATACAAAAGAGTCATCATATTCCTTTTTGTATTCCCTGGCTCGCTGAATTAAAGCTTCAAGATCTCGACCTAACATACTACCGACAGATTCACCCAGCACCTAATAGAGAATACGAGGGCAGACAATAAACAAGGAAATATTAGAAAATAGAGAAACGAATAATCATTGTTAATTAATCGGAATTCATTCACAATCGAAGTACTGAGAAATGATGAGAATGTGTATCAAAAAGAAGATGGAACACAAGCTCTGGCTAAAGAACACCTGATTTTATAAGGAATAAATCAAGATGAGAGACCCAAAAGTGATAATTAACTCAAGAGGCAGATAGATTATTCTTAGGGTGCGTTTGGTTGAGGATTATCCTTGATAACCTTGGTTATCCATCCAAGGTTATCAACAAAAACCTTGTTTGGTTTAGATAATCAGCGATTCCTAAGTAATGATCGATGCCCGACACGTCAGCAAAAGGGGCATGCAACCAGGAATCGAAAAACCTTAGGAAAGTAAGGTTTTTCTTAATTCCCAGGTTATGGAACTTATCTTTCCAAAATTATCCTTCAATATTTAAATTTAAGACGAAAATAACCATAACAATTTATTAACTTCCAAAAGCATTATTCGCGATCGACGACCGACAACGACGATCGGCGACCACCGCCAACGACCACCGCCGCACGACCATCGCCGACGACGATCGCCGGCGACCACCGTCGATCGCCGGCGACCACCGTCGATCGCCGGCGACCACCGCCGATCGCCGGCGACCACCGCCGATCGTCGGTGACGATCGCCGGTTACCGGTCTGCGACCAACGCCAGTGACGATCGTCGGCGACCACCCTCGGTGCCGATCGCCGGCGACCACCGCCGATCGTCGGCGACCACCCCCGGCGCCGATCGCTGGCGACCACCGCCGATCGTCGGCAACCACCCCCGGCGCCGATCGCCGACGGCCGGCGACCACCGCCGATCGCCGGCGACGTTGCCGGCCGCCAGTCGGCGATCTGCGCCGATCGCCGGCGGCGTCGACAGTCGGCCACCAGTGTTGGACATCGACTGTCTACGTGGACACCGATTGCCTACGTGGACATCGACGATCGACGTCGACACCCTTTAAGTCTAAACAAAAGAAATTATCTAACAAATTATAAGGGGTAATATGGTAAAATATTATATTAAGTTATAGACTATTACCTCCAAACAAACAAGATTTTATTTGATTATCTAAATTGAACCAAACAACTTCAGGTTATGTTTCATTCCCCATAACCTTGGTTATGTGATTACTTGGTAATCACATAACCGAAGTTATATATGATAACTGGAACCAAACGCACCCTTAGGGCTATGTTCATTAACATAACTATAAGATTGTCAAATTATCTTGCGAATCATCTAATCTAGAATATGCAACAACCAACTGAAGTTGAGGAACAAAATTATTAGGACTGCACTGGACAATATGTTGAAAACAAAAATTATAGTGCAAACAACAGTATAGTAGAAGAAAAGATAAAGAAGCACCAATCACCATAAGAAGCTACCATCCCATATATATACTAAGACTGTGTAGAAGACTAATTATAAGAAACAAATTAAAATAAAAGGGGGAAAATATTATAAACACTACCTTAGGCTGACGCTGGATGAATCTATCGGTAGCTTCCAGTAGCTTAGTATTATCCACTCCTGACTTGGAAAATATTCGACGTGCAAGCCCATTTTTTTGCTCTAACAATGCTTTCATTAAATGTTCAGTCTCCACTATTTGATGTTTGCTTTCTTTTGCAACTTCTGGTGACGAAACAATAGCTTGCCAAGCCATCTCAGTGAATTCTTGTTGAGTGATCTATCAAGAACAAAAAAAAGGGATGAGTCTTGTCTCAACAAAATAAATATTGAGAAACTACATAAGCAGATGTACAACGAAAAACAGAAATAGCAATGACTAAACCAACTGAGAAAGAAAATCCAAGGTTGCTGGTGGTTTTCTTTTCTAGCAGAAGAGAGGTTTGAAATATTCTATTCATTGGCATTATCATATGGCAAATTGAAAATTAAAACTGGCAAATACACCACAACATATGCCGGTGTTTGGTTTTCATAAGCAAAGAAGTAAGAACAGCTAAGAGTACCAGAAATAAGGACAAAAAAAAAACTTGGAAACATTGCAAAACTGAAATATGCTAATGTCTAAGGCTTAACAATAAAATTTCGAAACAACAAACTGTATGAAAATGGACCATGCAAAATTCTAAAGGATAATGATCAAAAGAGGACTTAGAAGTAACTTATGGTAGAGGGGAAGGACTTCTTTTCCACAAAACATTAAATAAATATTTGCATATTATAGCTCCAAGACTAAGCAATATATTGAAAATACCCACCAAGTGCCACCCGGAAACCCTTACCCAATTAATAACATAAATGGGTGATTACTTTTTGAGTTGTGGTTGTTTACTTGCTGAACAACCTGGACTTTGTTGAATAATTAAAGTACTATAGTTTGTAATGGACATCTTTCAAAACTTCGATGAATAATTGAAGTACTACAGACTATACTAGTGAACTTTCAAAGGCAAAAAAAACCAAAGAGGGTCTTTAGGGTTGCAAACTTAAGAAATCACATTTGGCTATAGTACAAGAATTGGAGCTAAGATACTTGAATCCCTATTTTTCCCAAACCTCAATGCTAATCCCACTCGTTGACGCTTGGAATACTCATAAAGGTGAGATTTCGCAATAAAAAGAATAATGGAACACAAAAGGCAAATCCTTTGGTGTGTGTGTAGAAGCAGAATTAGACCATCTTGGTTAAGAAGGCAACCAAAATCCGAATAATCTATGAATTGGTAAAATCAAACAGCTACACTTTCCAAAATGTGCTTCAACAAATAGATTCAAAAAGCAGCATAATCATTCAAACGAGTAACAGGAAACGGAAACGAGAACTACCCTTCCATCCTTGGACGCTTCGCATCTGATGACGACCGACCTCGAGACGCTACCCGAGCGCCCGACCCTCTTCGACAGGAAGAGGTTGCTTCTCCCGAGGGTTTCCGACCATCTCAATGACCTGATTGTCTTGCCGGTGGCCAGACTCCTGGAGGAGGCATGGAGGCCGAGTGCGTTGCTGCAGAAGCGGCTCCGGCAGGCATTCGATGACGGCGGAAGGAGGCGGAGGCTGTGGTTCGTGGTGCAGAACACAGATGTCATAGATGGGATCCGGTGTCAATTCCGTCTCTGGCGAAGGCTTTCGATCGGCAGAGCCCGGCTGTCGTGGTGGGACTTAAATAGAGAACTGGCTCGAGTCTCTCTCGTAGATTCGGCAGACTTCTCGAAGATGGTCGACGCTGCGGTCGACGACGATAAAGAGTTGTGGCACCCGGAAGCAATCGATCTGGACCATACGATCCTGATCGAACGGCTATTTCCTACTATTTAAGAAAAAAGAAATTTTCTTGGCGGAAGAAAACAGAACAAACTATTCAAAATCAACATAAAAAAATAAAAATTCTGAAGGAGATGGATCAGGATTACTAATGGACGCATGTGACTTGGCAAATATCCATTGTCTTGATGTGTTAGTAAAGATGGATATTTCTGAGAGTATTCAAAGGGAGCAAGTATAATCTTAATTAGTAGACAAGGAAAATCTAGAGACAGAATATCTTGACAAATAAAAATAATAGCTAGGTGAAAATCTAAGACTTTACATATAAATGGTGAAGTCCTGATTGAAACTAAATAGTGTATAAGTTTTAATGGAATTAGATAACTAAATTCTTAGTTGGGAATCAAATAATGGCTAAGTTCTAATCGAGTTAAATAACTGAAGTCCTGGTTGAGAACCAAGCACTAACTAAGTCCTAGTGGTGCTAAAAAAACTAAAGTCTTGATTAGAAATTGGACATGAGTTGAGTCTTGGTTGGGAACCATGTAAGAAAGTCCTAGTTATGAACTAGGTGGATCAAATCCAAGTGGAGTTGACTAGGAGATGAAAACTTGACAAACAAGTCCAAGTAAAAAATCTTACTTTAACTCTGCTCATGTTCTTAGCACTCTCATGCTTTCTGCGATGCAACAATGATACGTTGCAACTTTATGCTTTAATTCATAAACAGTAACATTTAACGTATAATCTTTATTTCTTTACTGTTATTATACTTGTGTGTTTTTGTGTACTTAATTTTTAGATGTTTTTCTATAAGATTTCTCCACCTCCAAAGGTTTTTTGTAAAGGAGAAATTAGAAATAAGAATCATATTTTATAATTATTATTATTGGTGTTGCTTGCACTAATAGTCAAACTCAGAATTTAATAAATGACAAATAAGTTAAAGTTAGGTTTGTGATTATTTAACCTTTTTACCGAGCATGCAGGTTTGAAAAACTTAGAACCATATATCAGACTGAAGTTCAGGGTGATAGAGTCTTGGCGGGAAGTCTAGTTGGGGGTTCACGGGGCCTGACAACTAGCTGAAGTTCAAGTTGATAGAGACTTGGCGGGAAGTCCGGGATGGTGGAGTCTTGGCAGGAAGTTCTGATGAGTTAAGAAGTCAAGTAGAACTACACAAAAGTAAGTGAGGTAAGTCATTGGAGGAGCGAATTCCGGTGATGATGAGTCTCTATTGGAATTTTAGGCACGTTCTAGCTTAGAACCATTTCGGATATCTAAGTTGAGGCCCTTGACTAGATCTTGATTTTGGGAAGACACGGTCTATTTATAGACATATCATTTTAGTTCATATTGTATATTTACTAACCTTGTTTTGCAAGGTATACTTATTTTTTGAATTAACATACTTTACAGAGTCTAAACTGCAAAATAAACCTTAGATAAATAGTGCTGAGGTGCCTTAGTTGGAGCTAGAGACGCCTCGAGTTCTTGAGAGTGCCTCTGCGTAGCTAGCGCTATCGATAGAAGTTTAGCAAACTGAAGCCCTTAGGTTGGATCCGAGAAGCCTCAGTTGAGAACTGAGAGGCCTCGAAGGGGATCCAAGGCACCTTCTAGAGGATCATAATCGAGATCAAAGGCTTTAAATCAAGGATAAAACTTCCTTGATCTGAGGCGCCTCAGTTGGGAACCAACTGAGGCACCTCAAATGTCCTTTTATAATTACTTTGCTGCCGAGAGCTAAGAACTAAGCAATATTTTTGAAAAATAATTTAAATATTCAAAAATCTTCGGTCTCCTGTCTAACCCAATTTGTCACTTACTGATTGTTATGAAATAGTAGCTTTCACTTGGGTTAGTCAAATTAAGTAATTTAATTAAGTTAGATTTGCTAAGCTTGATTACTTAACTTGATTGCTTTTTCAAGTGTATTTATCGTCCCAACTTATGTCGATGCACTGACCTAAAGCATCTTAAGTTAAGACATAGGCTTAAACAAGTCAACCCTCTAAGTTGTCAAGCAAGGTAGCCCTAATGTGTTTGTGAAATGCTAGCATCTAAATCCATAGGAGCATGTAAACTAGGGGTTAAACCTAAGCTATGTCCATAACGAAGAAAACCCTAATTTTGAGAGAGGGTAAGTTTTTGAAAACTAAGTAGCGAAAAGAATAAAACATAGATTTTTGAAAATAGTTTTTAGGGCTAAGTATAAAAATAATTTTTTTTTTTCAAAAATTAAGCAAACAAAGGTTTTGAAAAAAAACATGATTTTAAATTAAACGAAAGAAAGAAAGAAAGAAAATAAGAAAAATCACAATAAAGTAAGGTGAAAAACCTATTTTACTGAGTACATTCCTAAATGTCTTCTTAGTAAACTAAACTCAGACTCAGGTTATAGTATTGTAAAAATGTCAGCTAGATTAGATTTGGACTCTATATGTTTAAATTTAATTTCACCCCTAGTCACGTGATCTCTAACAAAGTGATATTTTGCTTCAATATGTTTAGTCCTAGAATAATGCATTAGGTATTTAGTAAGATTAATTAAGCTAATATTATCAATATAAACCTTGGTGTTAGTGTAGATTAGTTGGAAGTCCTTAAGGGTATGCATCTATAGTAGTTAGGCTACATATTCTCCTAGGGTTATATATTTAGCTTTAGTTGTGGATAATGCAATAAAGTGTTGCTTCCTACTATACCAACTAAGCTATGACTTAATTGTCACGCCCCGAGACCTAGGAGCTGCTGATCCAATAGAAAATCGGACAGCACCTCTCCTGTCCGACGGATAATTTACACATACATTGTTGGGACCGAGTGCATGTTGACATGGATGCGGGTTTCGTAATTTTATAAAATAATTACGTGCAGCGAAAGATTTAGCATAAATAATTTTTCAAATTATTTTAACCACACATCTAGCATGCAACCTTATGTTGTGTAGACATGATCATATATTTAAAATTTTGTAGAAACGTAAGCTAATTTACTTGTTACCTCGCGTAACTCGAAGAAAGGGACGAGATCCAACCGTAGCGTCCCTTGGAAACTTCGTCTCTATTCGCGTCCACGCCGAGTTTTCTTCGGAATGACTTCGCAAAGCCACGAGTTTCGTGCCGACAAGAACTACTAGATTCTCCAAAGGCACGACAAGAATACCAAGAGAGAGATGGGAAGACTAACCACCAAACGAAGAACGGAATCAAGATTCCGAGAGGAAGGAAGAAGTTGTGCCCGCTTCTTCTTCTTCTTCGGCAGCTGCTTGGTGGATGAAGCTCACGGCAATAAAGGGGTCCTCCTTTTAGGGCCGGCAGCACTAGAGGAGGGAGAGGGAGAGAAGGAGAGAGAGAGAGGGCTTATTTCTAGATCTCTTAGATTAATCTCCAAGCCTTGCCTTGGTTCCTTTATATAGTGGCCTCTCAATCGCCAAGTCTCCTTTTTATGGAATAAATTTTCATAAGAAATTTATCATATAAATTTTTCTATGAATTATTCCATCATGCCAAGTTTTATCATAATTAAATTTATGATAAAAACAACCATGTCTCCCTTTTCTTATGGAAAGAAATTTCTTTATATAAATTTCTTTATCATGGTAAATCAATCTATTATTGATTTTATAAAATAAAATAAACCAATCCATGGTGCATTTTAATTTCCATGAAAAATAAATTTCTTTATATAAATTTTTTATCTATAATTTTATAAAACAAACCACGCTCGGTTTATTTTATAATTTAAACCAAAAATTCGGTTTTCCCCTTTTGTTGTGGCCGGCCAAAAAAAGAGGGTGGGGACCCTCTTTAGCCGGCCAAATCCAAGCTAAAACTATACGAATTAAACTCACTTAATTCGTCCAATAAGTCTTCAAAAGACTAAGTCATTTTATGCTTCCGATGCGTCTCTGAAAAATTCAAATTCGACTTATCTCTCTTGATCGAAAAATCTAATTTTCAACTCGTTTTAAATCCCTCGGATTACTCGTAGTGCGTGTGACTAAATAGGCTTTCGATTTATGTTGGCCGTCTATAATTAACCAATTATAGAACTATCATGAGTGGCACCTAGTAGTACATCATGATCCCCAATTAATCAAAAGATCAACGGTTGACCTCAGAAGTTATTCTGAAACCCTTCAGCAGCTCTAATGAATCGTGCCTTATTCCCTTCACCATCTTATACCCACTTGGTTCAGGACATGGTCTATGTGTGTCAGTCCCCACTAGGCTGACTACGTCACACTTAGCCCAAGCAATGTCTTTCTCGTCCAACGGATTCTAATTACTCTCATGTATTTAAGAGATTCATACTCTGAACATGTCATGCTCTGTCCAGAGGCTTCGAGTAACAATCCGACGATAGGCCTCGGGTATACATCTCCTCGCAAGGAGTGGTGAATCCTTTGTAGGCTGTTCAAACATCTTCGGGCACTTCGGCTTATACCCAATCATCCTGGGTCTACACCTCCTTGGAGATGCTTGCTTATGATGTCAAAGTATAAGTCTCCATGACCAAGATGACTTGAACACCGCAAGTCAAAGGAACATCGCTCTTAAGCTGCAGTAAGAACTTCATTGACATATCTATATGTAGATTACCATATGAAGTTTTACAGACAGTCACTAAAATGAACTAGTTCCCTTAACTAGCATTCATGTTTATCTCCGGATATCCCAATGTCACCAGCCAGTAAGAATCAGCTGATTAGAGAATAACTCATGCTAGTCTCAACAGAATTGATAGTGTCCGTATTTATCAATTCATCGACTAGGGACAATTTCAATACTTCACAATTGCACATGTAGAGATAATCACTAGTTGTGAATTCATCACAAATTCTCTCATGCTGTAAATTGTATTGCGGACATTCAGTGAATGAGTTTAAGATCTCAATCAAATACATAAACATGTACACTTAAATAGTGAATATTCATTTATTAAAGTAAATTATTACAATCATAAGGCGATTGCCTTAGGACACTTCTCTCATATTACTAACAAACTCCCACTTGGCCTAATGCCAATCGCTACGGTATCCAATACCACAGGCTCTAACATGACCCTCAGACTTGCTTTGAGGCAAGGCCTTAGTTAAAGGATCCGCTAAATTCCTTTCAGTGAGAATTTTCTCAATTTGTATATCATTCCTACTTATAATCTCTCTGATCAGATGATAGCGGCGAAGCACATGTTTGGATCGCTGATGAGTCCTTGGTTCCTTTGCATGTGCAATAGCTCCATTGCTGTTGTTGGGACCGGGTGCATGTTGACAAGGATACGGATTCGTAAATTTTAAAATATTTACGTGCAGCTGAAGAATTAGCATAAAATAATTTCTTAAATTATTTTAACCACGTATCTATCATGCGACCTTATGATGTGTGGACATGATCATAAATTAAAATTTTGCAGAAAAAGTAAACTAATTTAATTTGTACCTCGCGTAACTCGAAGAAAGGGACGAGATCCAACCGTAGCGTTCCTTGGAAGCTCCGCCTCTATTCGCGTCCACGCCGAGTTCTCTTCGGGTTTGCAAAGTCACGAGTTTTGTGCCGACGAGAACTACTAGATTCTCTAAAGGCACAACTAGAAGATCAAGAGAGAAGAAAGGAAACTAACCACCAAGTAACGGAATCAAAATTCCGAGAAAGGAAAGAAGGAGTCACGATCCGTTTCTTCTTCTTCGGCACCTTCTTGGCGGATGAAGCTCTCGGCCACCCTTGGGATGTGCGCCGGCCCTAGGGGAGGAGAGAGAGCCAGCCCTAGAGAGAGAGAGGGGGGCCGGCCCTAGAGAGAGAGAGAGTTAGAGAGAGAGAGAGGGAGCTACTAATCTCTTGATAACTCAATTGAGGAATTCAAGCCTAGCCTTAGTTCCTTTATATAGTAGCCTCTCCCTTGCCATGTCTCCCCTTTAACGGAATTAACGAAATAAATTTTCATAAGAAATTTATCTTATAAATTTTCTTATTAATTATTTCGTTATGCCAAGTTTTATTATAACCAATTTTATAATAAAACAAATACATCTCTCTTTTTAATTATGGAATAAATTTTCATAAAATTTAATATATAAATTTTCTCATCATGGAAAAATCAATTCATAATTGATTTTATAGAATAAAAATAAACCATTTAAAGTTTATTTTAATCTCCATAAAAAGAATAAATTTATTATATAAATTTTTCTTTATCATGGAAAAATCAATTCATAATTGATTTTATAAAATAAAATAAACCAATCCATGGTTCATTTTAATTTCTATAAAAAGAATAAATTTATTATATAAATTTTTCTTATCATGGAAAAATCAATTCATAATTGATTTTATAAAATAAAAATAAACCATTTAAAGTTTATTTTAATTTCCATGAAAACAAATTTATTTATCCATAATTTTATAAAACAAATCGCGCTTGATTTATTTTATAATTTAAACCAAATAAATTGGTTTCTCCCCATTGTTGTGGCCGGCCAAACCAAAGAGGGTTGACACCCTCTTTGGCCGGCCAAACCGAGCCGATCCCATCGCGAATTAAACTCATTTAATTCGCCCAATAAGCCTTCAAAAGACTTAGCCATTTTAAGCTTCCGTTGCGCCTCTGATTAATTCAGATTCGACTTATTTCTCTTGATTGGAAAATTCAATTTTCAATTTGTTTTAAATCCCTCGGATTAATCATAGTGCGTGTGACTAAATAGGCTTTCGATTTATGTTGGCCGTCTATAATTTATCAATTATAGAACGATCATGAGTGACACCTAGTAGTACATCATGATCCCCAATTAATCGAAAGATCAACGGTTGACCTCAGAAATAATTCTAAAACCCTTCAGCAGCTCTAATGAATCGTGCCTCATTCCCTTCACCATCTTATACCCACTTGGTTCAGGACATGGTCTGTGTGTGTCAGTCCCCACTAGGCTGACTACGTCACACCTAGCCCAAGTAGTGTCTTTCTCGCCCTTTGGATTTCTAATTACTCTCATGTATTTAAGAGACACATACTCTAAACATGATATGCTCGGGCCAGAGGCTTTGAGTAACAATCCAACGATAGGCCTGGGTATACATCTCCTCGCAAGGAGTGGTGAATCCTTTGTAGGCTGTTCAAACATCTTCGGGCACTTCGGCTTATACCCAACCATCCTGGGTCCACACCTCCTTGGAGATGGTTGCTTAAGATGTTAAAGTATAAGTCTCCATGACCAAGATGACTTGAACACCGCAAGTCAAAGGAACATCGCACTTAAGCTGCGGTAAGAACTTCATTGACCTGTCTATGTATAGACTATCATGTGAAGTTTTACAGTCAGTCACTCCAATGAACTAGTTCCCTTAACTAGCATCCATGTTTATCTCCGGACATCCCAATGTCACCAGCCAGTGAGAATCAGCTGATTAGAGAATAACCCATGCTAGTCTCAACAGAATTGATAGTGTCCGTTTTTATCAATTCATCGACTAGGGATATTTTCAATACTTCACAATTGCACATGTAGAGATAATCACTAGTTGTGATCCCATCACAAATTCTCTTATGCTGTGAATTGTATTGCGGACATTCAGTAGATGAGTTTAAGATCCCAATCAAATACACAAATATGTATACTCAAATAGTGAATTTTCATTTATTAAATAAATGTTTACAATCATAAGGCGATTGCCTTAGGACACTTCTCTCATATCACTAACAAACTCCCACTTGGCCTAATGCCAATCGCTACGGTATCCAATACCACAGGCTCTAAGATGACCCTCAAACTTGCTTTGAGGCAAGACCTTAGTTAAAGGATCCGCTAAATTCCTTTCAGTGGGAATTTTCTCAATTTGTATATCATTCCTACTTATAATCTCTCTGATCAGATGATAGTGGCGAAGCACGTGTTTGGATCGCTGATGAGACCTTGGTTCCTTTGCTTGTGCAATAACTCCATTGTTGTCGCAGTAAACCGGCACTGCTTCATCAATGGTTGGAACCACACCAAGTTCGGAGACAAACTTCTTGATCCAGACTGCTTCCATTGCTGCTTCCGAAGCTGCGTTATATATTCCGCTTCCGTGGTGGAATCCGCTACGGTGTCTTGTTTGGAACTTTTCCAACTTACTGCGCCTCCATTCAAAGTAAATACGTATCCAGACTGCGATTTGGAGTCATCTTTATCTGTCTGGAAACTGGCATCTGTATACCCACGTATTACCATATCTCCTTCTCCATATATTAGGAGCACATCCTTAGTTCTTCATAAGTACTTAAGGATTGTCTTGACAGCCGCCCAATGATCCATTCTTGGATCCGACTGGTATCTGCTTGTGACACTCAGAGCATACGATACATCGGGCCTTGTACATAACATAGCATACATGATAGATCCTATCGCGGATGCATAAGGAATCTTATTCATGCAAATCCTCTCGTATTCTGTGCGCGGACACATAGACTTTGAAAGGTTGATCCCATGCCTGATGGGAAGGTAACCTTTCTTGGATTCTGACATGCTAAACCTTTTTAGCACTCGGTCTATATATGTAGACTGCGAAAGACCAAGCAACCGTTTTGATCTATCTCTATAGATTCTAATCCCAAGGATATAGGTTGCTTCTCCCAGGTCTTTCATGGAGAAAGTTTTGGACAACCAAATTTTAACTATCTGTAAGACTGATATATCGTTTCCTATAAGTAATATGTCATCGACATATAATACTAGGAATACGACTGCACTCCCACTAACCTTCTTGTACACACAAGGTCCGTCAGGATTTTGTGAGAAATCAAACTCTTTGATTGTCTCATCAAAACGGATGTTCCAGCTCCTGGATGCTTGCTTTAGTCCATATATGGATCGTCGAAGCTTGCATACTTTGGTTTTATCAACCGATGTGAAACCTTCAGGTTGTATCATGTATACATCCTCAAGCAGGTTTCCATTAAGGAAAGCTGTTTTCACATCCATTTGCCATATCTCATAATCATAATGAGCTGCTATGGCTAGGAGCATCCGAATGGATTTAAGCATAGCTACTGGCGAATAGGTTTCGTCATAATCAATTCCTTGTTTCTGACGATATCCTTTTGCCACTAATCTAGCCTTAAAGGTAACAACATTACTTTCCATGTCGGTTTTCTTCTTGAAAACCCACTTGCACCCTATGGGTTTAATCCCTTCAGGTGGGTTAACCAAGTCTCATACTTGATTTTCGTACATGGAATCCATTTCCGACTTCATGGCTTCAAGCCATTTGTCCCTTTCTGAATTTTTCAGAACATCTTCATAACTGATAGGTTCGTCATCGCTTATGAGTAACACGTCGTTCGATTCACTTATGAGAAATCCGTATCTCTCTGGAATATTGCGTGTCCTATCAGACCTACGAAGAGGTGGTGTTATTTTAGGTTCAACTGATAGCTCATCATTATGAGTTATTGGTTGTGGGTCTAGACTAGGTGTCTCTGTAATGTCTATTGGAGTTTCTTGAACTTCTTCAAGTTCAATGCCACTCCCACTGTTTTCTTGTAAAAGAAATTCTTTTTCTAGAAATACAGCATGCCTTGAAACAAACACCTTTTGTTCCAAGGGATGATAGAATTGGTAACCCTTCGTTTCCTTAGGATATCCAATAAATAGACATTTATCAGACTTAGCATCCAATTTATCTGATACAGTCTGCTTCACATAAGCAGGACAACCCCATGTCTTAAGGTGAGTTAAGTGAGGTTTCTTACTATTCCATGTCTCATATGGTGTAGTAGAGACTACCTTGGTCGGGACTCTGTTTAGCAAGTAAACTGTTGTCTTAAATGCGTAGCCCCAAAAGGATTTTGGAAGAGTTGCATGATTCATCATAGATCTAACCATGTCCATCAAGGTTCGATTGCGCCTCTTAGATACACCATTATGCTGTGGTGTATATGGCGGAGTCCATTGGGACAATATCCTATTGTCCCTTAGATAATCTTGAAACTCTTGACTTAAGTATTCACCACCCCGATCAGATCGAAGTATCTTAATACTTTTGCCAAGCTATTTCTCTACTTCATTTCTGAACTCTTTGAATTTCTCAAAGGCTTCAGATTTGTGTTTCATCAAAAACACATACCCGAATCGTGAGTGATCATCGATAAAGGTGATGAAGTAGCTATAGCCTCCTTGTGCAAGAGTTGACATTGGTCCACATACATCAGTATGTATTAGACCATGCAATTCTCCCACTGGATTACCTTTTCCGGAAAAGGATAATTTGGTCATCTTGCCTTTTAAGCATGATTCGCATGTATCAAATGAATCGGGTTCAAATGATTCCAAAATTCCACATCGGTGTAATTTGGTCATGCGTTTCTTACTTATATGGCCAAGACGACAATGCCAAGTGTAGGAGTCTATTCGATTATCTATTCGAGCACGTTTGTTGCTAACTTCGATATTGAAAACGTCACTGGATAAATCTAACGTGTAGATACCATTGCACAAAGTTCCATTCCCATAAAGAACGCCATTTAAAGTTATGTAACAACAATTGTTACTAAAAGTTAAATGATAACCCTTTTCATTCAAACATGAAATAGATACAATGTTCTTTATTATCGAAGGAACGGAATAACAATTATCCAATTCTAAGACACGTCCTGTAGGGAGCTTTAGCAAATATGTTCCGATGGCAACAACAGCAATCTTTGCTCCGTTTCCAACTCGCAAATTCGCTTCTCTCTTGACGAGTCTTCTTCTATTCCTTAGCCCCAGTATGTCATTACATATATGTGAGCTACACCCAGTATCAAGTACCCAGGTGTTTGAGGAAATAGAGTGACATTCAATATCGAAGATACTTGAAGAGGATGGGGCATCGGATGCCTTCTCTTTCAAGGACTCAAGATAAACCTTGCAGTTTCTTCGCCAGTGACCCTCCTTGCCACAGAGATGGCAAGTGCCTTTTGGGATCTTTTCAGTCTTTTTGGCCTTTTTCTTCTTTCCCTTATTCTGTTCGTTGGCCTTCCTCTTAGAACTTTTCTTCGAGGAACCAACTAACAATACCGTCTTCTGATCCTGCTTCACAGAAGGCTCTACAGTCTTCAGCAGGTTGAGCAACTCAGGAAACTGGTCTGGAGTTGTATTTTCAGGAGGACGGTTGGGAAGTTGATCTTCAAGGACATAAGCAAGCTTTTCTGCCTTGAGGACTATCCTCAGGTTTCGAAGCCAGTCCATGAAGTTTGGCGTAGTCAGTTTATTGGTGTTCAAAATGGAACGCAAATTCAGAGAAGACATGATCGAGTGATTATCCTAGAAATACAAATTTGGCTTATGTGAGAAGAATGATTAAAGAATGTATCAACATACATAAATTAAATCCTATTTATTTTCAAATTGAATAACCCTTTTTATCAATTCGGGAGATCGTAGGAACATCTCCAAATAGGTTGATATCCAACCATAGATAAGAACAACCATGGCTGTGGCCATCAAGTTATTCTTAGCTATGAAGGTAGGTAGTTATACCGATTACATATCACATATATGTAACTATCACTTTATGCTATCAACTAATTGAATGTTTGCATAAATCATTGGGTTGTTAACTCATTAACAAGTATGCAATATTATACATAGCACCCAACTGCACCTCTCTTTACATCGACCTTGGCTGTGGCACAACAAATCGATGCTTCAAGCTTAAGGCTGACCCATTAATCAAGAAATAGTTTTAATATGGTTGGAGCTCATCCAACCGTTTAGTCAGGCTTGGATGTGTCCAACAACCAAAACTAAGGATTGACCTCTGACTCCAACTATATTATTCATAAACTAATTCCATGGTTTGAACATGTTGAGGTTCAAGTCGGGCATGGATGTGTCCATCAACCCAAACGAGAAACAAAACTCCGATTCTAACCATATTAATGGAAGATGTTGGCCTTAATATTTTGTAAGGGGTTTTGGGTCTCATCCTCTCTTTTCTAAGCACATTCATGACATAGAATTATGTCGTGACTAACGATTTCCTTAATAAAGTATGTATGTGACTTAATTTATCAAGTCTCATTATTTGAATTAGGAACCGGATTTCCTAATTCTAATTTCATACTATATTTAAGGACTTGTTTTGGGAAACAATTTCCTAAATTGTCATAATCATTTCGAAAATAATATGTTTTAAGACTTTGATTTCTCTAAATCAAATCTTATTAAATTAAGAGACAAATCACTTAATTCAACCACATATTATTTTCATGAAAATCTCATTTAAGAAACTCTATAGGAAACTATTTTCCTAATTAATTTTGGAGACAACAATATGTAAGAGCATCACCTCTTAAACATATTTTATTCATGGATTTAATTAATTACAACAAATCGATTTCTAAGGGTGGCTCCTCGAGGCTCAGATACCCAAAGAAAAGTAATTTGTTGTAAATCCAATTTGGACGGCTCTCCGAGGCTCAATCCAATCAAACATGACAATTTATTTAAAATTGG